>JANAVB010032220.1:12499039-12739039 GCA_029216955.1 Iris pallida
ATGAGAAACAGCCCGCTTCCCCTGGTACTCTCTGGTTTGGACCAGATTTGCCTTCGCCAGTTGTTTGGACAGAGTATCCATCTTCTGTTGAGAGCACATCTCGTCCTCAACATGGATCTCTTGCAAAAAATCTTCCAAGCTAATTTCCATCTTCTTTCGATGCATCCTTGCATAAAAGTTGCTCCATTCTGTAGGAAGTTTCGCGACGATCCCTCCAACGACAAACTTGTCGACGAGGGGCATGTTCTCGTCTTCTAGTTCTGACGCAACTTCAGAAACTCCTTCACTTGGGGCAGCATCGCCTTCTCGTCTTCGAAGGTCCACTTGTGGTATTTTTCTACCATGAAGATCTTGGACCGGTTATCGTCATCTTCATAGAGCTTTCCCAAGGAGTTCCATATCTCTTTGGCAGATGTCTTCTTGGAGTAGGACTCTGTCAGAGAGTCTTCCATGGAATTGAGTATCAGTAGTTTGCATATACTATTTTCTCTCTTCCACTTCGCTTGCTTGGTCGTAGCAGCGGCCACAGCCACAGCAGATCCAGTGGTTGGAACGATCGGTTCTTCTTCTGTCACGCCCCAGTACCGGAATACGGGGACGGACTAGGCCAGCTACTCCATATGAGGTACGTAACGTCATACGGCGATCGTGGCTGTCGAGAGACTAGGGGGTACATGCTACAATCAAGTCTCCTATGGTTCCACAGAGTTCTATGTCTCAATCAATCATGTCAAATCAGCAATTAAATAAACATAAAGATAAAGCAGTAAGGCGTCCCTGACGCTTCATCAAAATGATCATGAGAGATTAGCTTTATAACTTAGCTATCTCAGAGAGTCAGGAGTACAAAATTATACACAGCTGCAGTCTGTTAATTACAATTATGTACTGACACAAATATCAAGTAATCCGGCTAACAGGTGCTGGTGGCTAAATGCCGCAAAAGTATAAGCAGGAGTGGTGGAGAAGAACCCACTCGAGTCCCCGAACCGCCATGCTCCTAGTATGCACCATGGATGTCAGGGAGGAAGATCGTGTCCTCTGGCTCTGCTACGAGATCTGGCCAAACAAAACCAGCGGGGTCAGCCCCGAATAGCAAGTACCGCCAAAGGGGCACAAGAGTAAAGATTAAAAACCCAGCTAATAGAATGACTGATAATAGTAATACTTATGCTACTATTATAGGGTAGCGCAACATCCTCGAACCCATATGGCACCCTTACAACCAAACAAGGACAAAAGGTGCCTCATGGGTCGGGACGTGTCGTACTCTATAACTTTCACATAAGTTAAAAAGGTATAAACAATAAAAATCTCCTGATCGTGACTTTGGTCGATAGCCTATCGCAGCACAATAACCAACCCAACAATCAAACAAGAACATGGGTTGGATCATGTACCATGATAGACCATGTTCCTCAGTCATTCACAGAAGTAGCATTTCACAACCAGAATAAGTCTTCGTTCATAACTTCGGTCCACAGCCTGTCATAGTATGATAACCAACCCAACAATCAAACAAGAACATGGGTTGGATCACGTATCACAACAGTCCGCTTCCCTCGGTTATTCACGGAAGGTAATAGGATACAAGTAAGTCATTTTCACGGCTAATCAAGTCTACGCGTTTCTAGTGGAACGAGGTTATCCTCGCGTCATGTTATTAGAAAATCCTCAGATCGTATCTTTCCAGCAAGGCTAGCCAACCCAGGGGTTCGCGTAGACAGGTCTTATTGAGCACAGGTCCCTCGTAAGGCCACCTTGCCAAAACATGTAATATATAGCAGGAATTAATCGGATACAGTCATCAGCTCGTTGCGGATGACACAGTATCCGTGGAGACCAGCCGGCGCGTCAAGACAATATCTCAAGGCGACTGGTGTAACACGATCTCGGGATTCTTCCCTCCCCATGCATCTAGTATATTTAGTTGCCTAGTTTAACCCTAGGTGAAATCTTGGACTCTCATGCTGTGGCTTGCATGATTATCCTTCTAAAGTCGTACTTTAGTACGAGTACCCCAAAGAGGATCCATGTCAATCAGTATGTCAACATGTGCTACCCTCCTTAGTGTAATGCATCATTGCAAATACGCCACGTGGAGTTATGAGTCATTTGTCGAGCATGAACAAGAACTGGGACATTCAGGTACATGTATCAAGTAGGAACACTTTGTTCTCCGGGGTCACATTAGTGCTTATATCATGCTCGGGACAAAAGGCGTAAGGATATAAAATGGTATAATATCTAATAAATATCAAAAGCGTACGCACAACAAGGCAGCGTGCGTGGAAAGTCACGCAGGCTTACACAAGGCAGCGTGCGTGAAAAGTCACGCAGGCTTACACAAGACAGCGTGCGTGAAAAATCACGCAGGCTCAAGGAGAGAGCTGCGTGAAAAGTCACGCAGGCTCAAGGGAAAGAGCAGCGTGAAAAGTCACGCAAGCTCAAGGAGAGAGCAGCGTGAAAAGTCACGCAAGCTCAAGGAAGAGGGCTGCGTGAAAAGTCACGCAGGCTCAAGGAAAAGAGCAGCGTGAAAAGTCACGCAAGCTCAAGGAGAGAGCAGCGTGAAAAGTCATGCAAGCTCAAGGAAGAGGGCTGCGTGAAAAGTCACGCAGGCTCAAGGGAAAGAGCAGCGTGAAAAGTCACGCACGCTACAGGGAGCAGCGTAGGTGAAAAGTCACGCACGCTACAGGGAGCAGCGTAGGTGAAAAGTCACGCACGCTACGGGAGACACGCTTCCAACAGGAAGCATACCTAAGTCTGCGTACGCAGCGCTAAAGAGCGCGTGTAGCTCAGTGTGCGTGAGCTAAGAAGCTCTGCACACTGCTCACTGTCTTCTCCAAACAGCAAGAACACCATGGCAGAACCTAAAACTTCAAAACATCACAACTTGGCCATCCTAACTCCAAATCCGGATTTCCAAGGTTCCATCTTGGGTGAAATAGAATTCTCTTCCACATGGAAGCATCAAAACCCACAAAACTTCAACGAAAATAGATCAAGACTAAGGAAATCTGAAAATAATTAAAACTTAGATCTACAAAAATCAAAGCTTCAAAATGGAAATTTTCAAGTTCTAAACTAGTATAGATTGAGGAGAAGAACATGTTTTGGCAAATAGTTTGTAAAATCATTAACAAAATTATTGATCCTTCTCTTGAGCAAGTTGGTACTTGCCTTGGTTGGTGGAGGAAGTAAATGAGAAGAAGTAAAATGAGAGGAGAGAGAAGGAGAGGAGTTATTATATAGAATCTTGAACCTATGGGTTCATGATGAACCAAAGGGTTCATGATGAACCATGGGTGAACCAAGAATAGGTTACCCAAATGATCCAAACTGTAGGCCCAAATACAGAAAATAAATTAGGAAATAATATTTTATCGAATATTTTGGGAAATGCATGAAGAAATACTGCATAATAAATATCGTATAAATACAAGGTAAATACAATTTATCGGTTTACGTATTAAAATACGTATTCCAGGATTGGGGAGTGACATCTCTACCCTTCTTAGAAAAATTTCGTCCTCGGAATTCCAGCCAAGACAGGATAGTGAAATCAGGGCAAGCAAGGCACAATCATATATAAGTTAACTATCATAGCAGTTATTATCATGCATCACAAAGTGCAAAATAAGCAGGTGCAGAAAAGCATGGAATCATGTCAATAAGGTGCATAAATATACCTTATTAGTCAAACAAATGCGGATACCGAGATCTGATCTGTCCTCGCGCTCCCAGGTTGACTCTCCCGAAGAGTGATGGTTCCAAGAAGCACGGACAAGACTTATCGTCCGATTCTTGAGTACCTTCTCTCGTCGGTCTAAAATAGATACGGGTTGTTCCTCGTAAGTTAGGTCGGTACCAACGACTAACTCAGAATGATCGAGGACATGACTCGAATCCGGGACATACCCACGTAATTGGGATACATGAAACACATCATGTATGCCAGTTAACGAAGGCGAAAGGGCAAGTCGATAAGCCACATCGCCTACCCGAGCGAGAATCTTAAAAGGACCAACGTATCTTGGACTAAGCTTTCCTCGGGTTCCAAATCTGATTATACCCGAGTAGGCGAAATCCGTAGAAACACTTGGTCGCCAACTCTAAACTCTAGAGGCCTACAATGCTGATCTGGCCAATGACGATGTCGGTCCTGTGCAACTCGAAGGCGCTCTCTGACTAACTTAACTATCTCCACAGTCTGCGTGATCATCTCTGGTCCCAACAACTTCCGTTCTCCGACGTCGTCCCATGCCAAAGGGGACCTGTACTTCCTTTCGTACAATGCTTCGAACGGGGCCATCTGAATGCTAGCCTGATAGCTGTTGTTATAGGAGAACTCTACTAGATGAAGGTGATCCTCCCAAGATCCGCCAAAATCCAAGGTACACGCCCGTAGTATATCTTCTAACGTCTGAATGGTTCTTTCTGATTGCCCGTCAGTTTGTGGATGATAAGCAGTACTGAATCTTAACTTGGTTCCCAAACTTTGGTGTAAGCTCTGCCAAAAATAGGAAGTAAACCGCGTATCCGATCTGATACTATACTAACTGGAACACCGTGCTGCCTTACTATCTGCTTCATGTACATTTCTGCTAACTGCTCAGTAGTCTGTCCAACTCGAAAGGGAAGGAAATGGGCGACCTTCGTGAGTCGATCTACTATTACCCAGACTGCATTCTTGCCAGCCGGGGATCTAGGTAAACCGGTCACAAAATCTATCGTGATGTGCTCCCATTTCCATTCTGGGATAGGAAGCGGCTGTAGCAATCCTGCTGGTCTCTGCTGCTCGGCTTTCACCTGCTGACATACCAAACACTTGGATACAAATCTCGCTATCTCTCTTTTCATGCCATTCCACCAAAAGAACTGCCTGATATCTCGATACATCTTCGTTCCTCCTGGATGAATGGAGTAAATAGAACTATGAGCTTCGGACATAACTTCCTGCCGAAGGTCTCCACTCGGTACACAGAGTCTGTTTCCAAACCTGAGCGTACCATCTTCATGAATCACTAACTCCTTCCTACGGCCTGATTCACACTCCGACCGCAACTTCTGAATCTGTGGATCTTCTGCTTGTGCTGCCCTTATCTTCTTTACTAAGGTTGACTGAATCTGCATACTGGTCATTCTTCCTATATCCCCTGGCAAGACTACTTCGATTCCCATACTCTGAAGGCCTTCTAGAATATGCTTCTGCGAGGTCAAGATAAAGGCACTCTCTCCTACTTAGTGCATCTGCAACTACATTCGCCTTGCCTGGATGATACTGAAGATCTAAATCAAAATCCTTCAGCAGTTCTAACCATCTTCTTTGCCTCATGTTCAAATCTCGCTGCGTGAAAACGTATTTCAAACTCTTATGATCAGTATAGATCTCTACCCGATCCCCGTATAAATAATGCCTCCATAACTTGAGTGAAAACACCACAGCTGCTAACTCCAAATCGTGAGTCGGATAATTCTTCTTATGGTCTCGAAGCTGCCGAGATGCATATGCTATCACTTTTCCATGCTGCATCAATACACATCCAAGACCCTTTCCTGATGCGTCACAATATACTGTAAAGCCTCCCGCTCCTACTGGAAGCGTCAAGATCGGGGCTGAGATCAATCTCTTCTTCAATTCTTCAAACGATGCCTGACAGCTAGCTGACCAAACAAACTCTACGTCCTTGTGCGTCAAACGCGTTAAGGGCGCAGAGATCCTGGCAAAGTCCGCCACGAACCTTCTGTAGTAACCAGCTAATCCTAAGAAACTTCGTACTTCTGTAACCGTTCTCGGGACTGGCCAATGCTCTACGGCCTTAATCTTCTTCGGATCCACTGACACTCCTGCCCCAGAAATTACACGCCCCAGGAACGAAATATGATCTAACCAGAATTCACACTTGTCGAGCTTCGCATAAAGTTGATGCTCCCTTAATGTCTGTAAGACAGTCCTAAGATGTTTCTCATGCTCCTCTTCACTGCTAGAATAGACAAGAATGTCATCTATGAACACCACCACAAATTTATCCAAGTACGGCAGAAAGATGCGGTTCATTAAATCCATGAATACTGCGGGGACGTTGGTTAATCCAAAGGGCATTACTAAAATCTCATAATGCCCATATCTAGATCTGAATGCTGTCTTCTGTATGTCTTGCTCCCGGACTCTTACTTGATAGTATCCTGACCTAAGATCGATCTTGGAAAAGATGCTGGCCTTGCTCAACTGGTCAAACAGGTCATCAATGCTTGGTAGTGGGTACTTATTCTTCACTGTTACTGCATTCTGCTTGCGGTAGTCGATGCACATTCGCGTCGACCCATCCTTCTTGGGAACTAGAATCACTGGCACGGCCCAGGGCGATTTACTGTCTCGGATGAATCCCTTAGACTTCAACTCTCTTCATGTTGATACAACTTATCCTGCTCTGACGATGATATTCTGTAAACTCTATCTGCAATAGGCCTCGTTTCAGGGTTCAACTCAATGCTAAATTCTACCTCTCTGACTGGAGGTATCCCTGGGAGCTCATCAGGAAAGACGTCGAGAAAATCTTCGACCACTCTCGGAATCTGTCCTAGCTCTGACACTGCTGCTGAGATGACGCCTCTGGCCTGATTCTTCAAGGTTCGAGTAAAGATGAACTGCTCCATCCCAGGAACGCTGAATATGACCCTACCTCCTCTACAATCAATTGTCGCATGACTGTCTCTCAACCAATCCATGCCAAGAACGACATCAAAATTCCCCATAGGGAATTCAATCAATGATGCGGGCAGTAAATGCCCACACACCTCCATCGGACATGAAAAGCGCACTCTGCTAACTTCT
The DNA here is from genome assembly GCA_029216955.1 of Iris pallida. NCBI lineage: Eukaryota > Viridiplantae > Streptophyta > Magnoliopsida > Asparagales > Iridaceae > Iris > Iris pallida. Next base: position 12,505,875 of record JANAVB010032220.1, read on the forward strand.
ACGAGCCCATTGCCGGTGAGTATATCCATCCTCTCCGGCAATGCCTCAAACTCTAATCCAATCCGTGTAGCATATTGTGTAGAGATGAATGAATGAGTAGCGCCTGAATCAAATAATGCTAAGCGGGAAATGAGGTGACGAGAATTTTACCTGCCACCACGTCACTAGACGCTAGAGCCTCTCCCAAGGATAATGTGAGAGCCTGGCCCCGCGGAGCCCCTTGTTGCGGCCTTCCTCGACCATGTTGTTGCTGCCTCTGGGGGCCTTCGACTTCCTGTGCCTGGCGGAACATCTGAGCCTGCGTTGGTAAACGCTGGGCTAGGGGCCTTAATGCTAATACTGGCCCTCCACTCGGGGTTGCCACTGGAGCTGGCAATGCTGGAAACTGCTGAGCTGGCCCTCCTGGCCTCTGCATCATAGGACAAGTAGAAATACGGTGGTCTGAACTACCACACCTCAAGCATAAGCCATTCGCTGACAGGCACACCTCCCTCGTGTGCCCTGCCTTCCCACAGAATGTACAGCCCTGGGGTGCTCCCTGACGCTGTTGCTGGTTCCTCGGCTGCTGATGCCGAACTGGCGCTGTATTAGTTGACACGGCCGTCCTCCGTGGCGCTCTTGCATCATGAATACGTACAGGGTGCTGGTGCCGACGTTCGCTGCACTGCTCCTCCTCCAACCTGGGAATTAGATCTCTTCTGACCTCATGTCCTCGATGCCAACCTCTGCTGGGTAAGCTCGTGCCTCCGAGCGGCCGTCAAAACAGCGTCAAACGTCTGGTAGTCGTGTCCTTCCACAAGCTGTAATAGTTCCAAATGAAGTCCCTGCTGGAACCTCATAGCTTTCTCTGGCTCCGTTGCCACCATTGCTGGTGCGAAACGGCACAATCTGCAGAACTCTGCTGCATACCCATCTACGGTCTTGCCTGCTTGCTTGAGACTGATAAACTTCTGCTGGAGCTCATATCGAGCTACTACGCCAAAATACTTGGCCTTGAATCTGTCACTGAAGGTGGTCCAACGAACAGGACGTCTTGTACCAACTTCTTCTGATGCCCACCAGTCGTGGGCAAGATCCTGAAGTACCAGTTTGACCTGATCAACCTTCTCATCATCTGGAACCTTGGCTGCCACAAGAATGGCTTCAATGTCTTGAATCCATGCATCCGCAGTGATGGCATCCTCCGTGCCATCAAAATACCTCGGGTTCAAGCGACAGAACCTTCCTGATGCTCCCGAGTCAACCCCGGCACTCCTCTCAAGAGCTAACTGAATCCCCTGGTTCAGCAACACATTCTCCTGCTGCCGAGTCTGTTGCTGTTGGTTAGTGACAAGAAACCCCCGAATGATCCAGGAGTGCTACGGCGTCTGGTACTGCCGTCGCTGCTGGAGCTGCAGGAGTTTCAACAACCTGCGGCTGCACTGCCTCTGGTCCCACTTCTGCTCGTGCCTGCACTGGAGAAGGTTCTCTCCCCTGTTGCTGCCCAGTCGAGCCATGCTCTGCTGCTCTTCCTCATGGGCCTCACCCGCAACTGAGAATGAAGCACCCCCTATAGAGAAGAATATAAGATTATCAAGTCCGGACGAGGAAGATTTCGAGGATGCAAGTCAGGTTAGAGATCAAGGCAAGGACAGAGAATTCGAAACGGAATTTCAAGGGGAACAAGTTTTGATTGAGACTCCTAATAATTCGCAATACCCCACAAGTCTGAAAAACAGACCTGCATGGGCCACCACTAAAACCTTGTCACGCTCCAGTACCGGAATACGGGGACGGACTAGGCCAGCTACTCCATATGAGGTACGTAACGTCATACGACGATCGTGGCTGTCGAGAGACTAGGGGGTACATGCTACAATCAAGTCTCCTATGGTCCCACAGAGTTCTATGTCTCAATCAATCATGTCAAATCAGCAATTAAATAAACATTAAAGATAAAGCAGTAAGGCGTCCCTGACGCTTCATCAAAATGATCATGAGAGACTAGCTTTATAACTTAGCTATCTCAGAGAGTCAGGAGTACAAAATTATACACAGCTGCAGTCTGTTTAATTACAATTATGTACTGACACAAAATATCAAGTAATCCGGCTAACAGGTGCCGGTGGCTAAACGTCGCAAAAGTATAAGCAGGAGTGGTGGAGAAGAAATCCACTCGAGTCCCCGAACTGCCATGCTCCTAGTATGCACCATGGATGTCAGGGAGGAAGATCGTGTCCTCTGGCTCTGCTACGAGATCTGGCCAAACAAAACCAGCGGGGTCAGCTCCGAATAGCAAGTACCGCCAAAGGGGCACAAGAGTTAAGATTAAAAACCCAGCTAATAGAATGACTGATAATAGTAATACTTATGCTACTATTATAGGGTAGCGCAACATCCTCGAACCCATATGGCACCCTTACAACCAAACAAGGACAAAAGATGCCGCATGGAGTCGGGACGTGTCGTACTCTATAACTTTCACATAAGTTAAAAAGGTATAAACAATAAAAATCTCCTGATCGTGACTTCGGTCGATTGCCTATTGCAGCACAATAACCAACCCAACAATCAAACATGAACATGGGTTGGATCATGTACCATGATAGACCATGTTCCTCAGTCATTCACAGAAGTAGCATTTCACAACCAGAATAAGTCTTCCGTTCATAACTTCGGTCCACAGCCTGTCATAGTATGATAACCAACCCAACAATCAAACAAGAACATGGGTTGGATCACGTACCATAACAGTCCGCTTCCCTCGGTTATTCGCGGAAGGTAATAGGATACAAGCAAGTCGTTTTTACGGCCAATCAAGTCTACGCGTTTCTAGTGGAACGAGGTTATCCTCGCGTCATGTTATTAGAAAATTCTCAGATCGTATCTTTCCAGCAAGGCTAGCCAACCCAGGGGTTCACGTAGACAGGTGTTATTGAGCACAGGTCCCTCGTGAGGCCACCTTGCCAAAACATGTAATATATAGCAGGAATTAATCGGATACAGTCATCCGCTCGTTGCGGATGACACAGTATCCGTGGAGACCAGCCGGCGCGTCAAGACAATATCTCAAGGCGGCTGGTGTAACACGATCTCGGGATTCTGCCCTCCCTATGCATCTAGTATATTTAGTTGCCTAGTTTAACCCTAGGTGAAATCTTGGACTCTCATGCTGTGGCCTGCATGATTATCCTCCTAAAGTCGTACTTTAGTACGAGTACCCCAAAGAGGATCCATGTCAATCAGTATGTCAACATGTGCTACCCTCCTTAGTGTAATGCATCATTGCAAATATGCCACGTGGAGTTACGAGTCATTTGTCGAGCATGAACAAGAACTGGGACATTCAGGTACATGTATCAAGTAGGAACACTTTGTTCTCCGGGGTCACATTAGTGCTTATATCATGCTCGGGACAAAAGGCGTAAGGATATAAAATGGTCATATAATATCTAATAAAATATCAAAAGCGTACGCACAACAAGGCAGCGTGCGTGGAAAGTCACGCAGGCTTACACAAGGCAGCGTGCGTGAAAAGTCACGCAGGCTTACACAAGGCAGCGTGCGTGAAAAATCACGCAGGCTCAAGGAGAGAGCTGCGTGAAAAGTCACGCAGGCTCAAGGGAAAGAGCAGCGTGAAAAGTCACGCAAGCTCAAGGAGAGAGCAGCGTGAAAAGTCACGCAAGCTCAAGGAAGAGGGCTGCGTGAAAAGTCACGCAGGCTCAAGGGAAAGAGCAGCGTGAAAAGTCACGCAAGCTCAAGGAGAGAGCAGCGTGAAAAGTCACGCAAGCTCAAGGAAGAGGGCTGCGTGAAAAGTCACGCAGGCTCAAGGGAAAGAGCAGCGTGAAAAGTCACGCACGCTACAGGGAGCAGCGTAGGTGAAAAGTCACGCACGCTACGGGAGACACGCTTCCAACAGGAAGCGTACCTAAGTCTGCGTACGCAGCGCTAAAGAGCGCGCGTAGCTCAGTGTGCGTGAGCTAAGAAGCTCTGCACACTGCTCACTGTCTTCTCCAAACAGCAAGAACACCATGGCAGAACCCAAAACTTCAAAACATCACAACTTGGCCATCCGAACTCCAAATCCGGATTTTCAAGGTTCTATCTTGGGTGAAATGGAATTCTCTTCCACATGGAAGCATCAAAACCCACAAAACTTCAACAAAAATAGATCAAGACTAAGGAAATCCGAAAATAATTAAAACTTAGATCTACAAAATCAAAGCTTCAAAATGGAAATTTTCAAGTTCTAAACTAGTATAGATTGAGGAGAAGAACATGTTTTGGCAAATAGTTTTGTAAGAAATCATTAACAAAATTATTGATCCTTCTCTTGAGCAATTTGGTACTTGCCTTGGTTGGTGGAGGAAGTAAATGAGAAGAAGTAAAATGAGAGGAGAGAGAATGAGAGGAGTTATTATATAGAATCTTGAACCCATGGGTTCATGATGAACCAAAGGGTTCATGATGAACCATGGGTGAACCAAGAATAGGTTACCCAAATGAGCCAAAACTGTAGGCCCAAATGCAGAAAATAAATTAGAAAATAATATTTTGTCGAATATTTTTGGGAAATGCATGAAGAAATACTGCATAATAAAATCGTATAAATACAAGGTAAATACAATTAATCGGTTTACGTATTAAAATACGTATTCCAGGATTGGGGAGTGACATCTTCTGACAGCACGTGATCAACATTCACGTGTTGAAGATTTAAAGTGACCTTTCGTCTCCATATCTGGAAGTGTTCGCCATCGAATTTTTCCAACTTGTTAAAGCCGGTATCGATGAGCGAAGTACGAGAATTATCCATCTTCTCAATAAAGCTTTGAGATTGTTAGTGCAGAGGCACAATTTTCGATGGAAAATTCTGAAACAGAAACAATTGTAAAGACAACGTTTCAAATGCAACACCTTAAAGAAGATGTGCAACAGAGATCCTGGAGGATTCTGAATTACGAGGATCTAAAAAGATTCTACGTAATACACAAAAAATCTAAAGAGACTTTTGTGCAAGCGACTATCGGCAGTAGAGCTTCTAAAAAGAAGTTACTGTAAAAGGCAACAGCAGCGATGACAGGCGAGAATGAGATGCTGGGGTGAATGAACCACCGTTGCTCAAAGCTTATTCGCCCCACACGAGCACGAACAGCTTCCAGGAACCAGCAAGTTCACGAAGAACTTCTGGAACGCTCGTAAGTCAATATTTGAGACTTGAACGGGCTTCTTGGACTTTACGGACTCCCTTTACTCTCTTCTTGGTGCATCTTTCAAAGTAGGCCAAGGAGCTCTATTTATAGAGTGGAGTTGAGACTTCACCTCTTCTCCTATCCGATGTGGGACTAAAATACCAATACTCAAAAATAGAGTTTGCTATTTTAGATCATCCCACAATCAGCATAGAAGTGTGCCAGTCCACGCCTACCCCCCGAACACTCCCGTGCATGCACGAGACATCCTGGAGTCCGTGTCCGAGTCCGAGTCCGCACAACAAAAATTAACTTGCATCCTTGTTGGATTTAATCCTTTTTCCTTCTAGGAAAATACTTCCACATGGCACAAACTTGTGCCCCACTACACCTCATGTGCACACCTCAACACAAGCAATGCATTATATTGAGATACTCACCATTTGGTGTAGCCGATGTGGGACTATCTTTTCTAGTCCAAAGGCAAAAAAACACCAACAATAATTTCTCTCATTATTGGATGAAGGAGGTAACAATTTAATTCACTTGCAAACGCAAATGTCATTAGCAATTCTAATTGTTTCTTTAGCCTAATTATTGATTGGTAAATCTCAGCTTGTATGAATTGGTATTGCTCTGATATTTATATCGATAATGAAGGTCTTTTGTTTCAGTATGTCAGTATTCACCACGATTATGAAGGATACATACGGACACTTCAAAGCATATGCTTGAGGAGCTGTGCATGTTCGGTTTGTTTCAGTACGTCAGTATCCAAAATGAACTCTTATGTCCGATTCCATTTAAGGAAACCAAATATTTATTTATTTTTGGGTTTATAAGGTTGACTTCCGCGATTGGATTATATTTCCTAATTTGGCTTTAAAATGAATCCAAAGTGAACTCTATATCCGATTTGATTTCGGAAACCAAATATTCTATTTTTGGATTAATCTAGGTTGACTTCGGCGGCGATTGGATTATATAAGGATACAACATTAATTAATTGTTGTCCAACTATTATTCTTCAATTTTCTTTCCTTTTTCTCCTCTCGTCACCACCTCCCTACCTCCTTTAGAAACTAATTTCTTCTTCCATGGAGATGGAGAAGCCGTCGCCCATTGTGGTCCGATCCGTATGAGCGTACAACTTCGTAACCGAGTTCCATCTCATCGACTCCCTCCTCGATAGATATCCGTACGTTGCCATCGACACGGAGTTCCCGGGAACGTACTACAACTCGCCGAAGCCTCATTATCTGCGTACACCGGAGGAGCAGTACGCGGTCATGAAGAAGAACGTGGATGAACTCCATCTCATCCAACTCGGTCTCGCACTCTTCGACGCAGGCGGCAACCTACCTTCGGACCCCTGCACGGGTGTCCGGTACGTCTGGGAATTCAGTTTCAGAGACTTCGATCTCACGAGGGACCGCTCGGTGCAGGCATCCATCAACGTACTGGTAGAGAGCGGAGTAGACCTGTACAGGACCCGGAGGGACGGAGTTCCGGCTGCCTGGTTCGCTCACGCGTTTGCGCACTCCTGCATGGCGGCGTGCGCTCGGCCTTCTTGCGGCGGCGGCTGGGTCACCTTTCAGGGCGCCTACGATTTCGCGTACCTGGTGAAGGTGATCACCGGAAGGAAACTGCCCGACACTCGGGAGGAGTTCTTGGGAGAGCTGAGGAGGATCTTCGGGAGGACCTACGACATCAAGAGCATGGCAGGGAGGTGCCGTATCGTCGGAAGCCTCGAGAGAGTTGCTGAGAGCTTGGGCGTGAAGAGGCAAGTCGGGAGAAGACACCAAGCCGGGTCGGACAGCCTCATTGTTGGAATTACTTTTGCGACGCTTATGAGGTCGTATTTTGCGACCCAAAATTTAGCCAAAACTCATGCCGGAAGATTGTACGGCTTGGAGGATCAAGAGGAGCTGCTCTACTTAGAGATGATAGATGATGTAAAATAATAATTTGCCATTTATTTCGTTATGAATATGTTGATTTTGCTTCAAAGTGTGAATTTGTACATTTCTTGGATTTTAGATTGCTAGTATTAAATTTATATCTTCCGGCATATATATTCTGCTCTTTAAGTCTTGATCAACTAATTACTGCAAATAGTCTTGATTAATTTTCCTATGTCTTGATCTTTGATTGATTTTTTTCGTCTTCTATAATTTTTTGGTAACTCTTCCAGATCGTCTGTTAATTTTGGCGTTGAGATATCCTTACTTTTCTCGGCGTGGATATACACATACGCCCCCTGGCCTCCACTATCAAGAAACAAACCAGAGACTTGTTATTACAAGAAGCATAATTATATAATATGCTAGGAAAACTACATGCTTACAATTAAGCCACACTATACATACCTATTCCAAAAAAAACAATACATCCAACACCAGCAACAATGTGATTACCAATTCATGGCTTTCTCAAGCTTCTGATGAGTTCTAATTAGAACATCCATCTCCAATCTTTAGGGAACATAGCTCTTCACATTGCTCTTAACAAAAGCAGAAGAATTCGATCGAACATTGATCTTCACGTTCTTGTGGTTGCTTGATTCTGGGCATCAGCATGAATGATAATCACCGAGGACTCGAGAAGAAAGATGATAAGAACCCATTCTTTGTGTGCATCCTCACTAGCTCGAGCAAGCTTCAAATGTCATAAGAATGACAGTTCAACCAATCAGCATGCTTTGACACCTCATCTGCAAGTAAGCCAGCTCAGCAAGTAACTGACTCAACTGTCAAGAGTAGCATAGTATCAGTCTATAAATAGAAGAATGTAAGAGGAGGATGGGGTGAAGAATGTTAATGAGTTTTCTTACTGTAGTTTTTCAGTTCAGTATCTTTCCTTCTTCTTTATAGAATGTAATAGTCTTCTTCTTCCCCAATTATCAATAAAAACCCTAGAATTCTCCGATCCCCAATTCTTTTTCTTCTTCCACTGAAATTTTCTACAGATTTATGACTGGATTTACACCATTTCCAGATCAGTTAGGACAGGGTCCTAACAAAAGAGCAAAAATATATTTGATATAACAATTTGATGTAAAAAGGGAATCCTTCCAGTTTTGGCAGGTTATATATATCAGCTTCTTCTCTTGTCAAGTTAAGAGAAACCCTTCCTGGAAGTTTTCTGTTTTCATATCTTGCATGACCTACTAAAATGGATAGTAAGAAAGATTCATATGAAATTTCTCTATGTGCTATATACTAAACTACTAAAATGGTACATAAACATAAATTCACATCATGTTGCATTTCCAAACAAACAGGTTAACTAATTAACATCCAAATTAAATAACTTTTCCAGCTACTGAAAAACAAAATTAAAGAACTAAATGGAACCTGAGTTAGCTCTTTTTTTCCCGATACTAAACTACAATGATGTTTAACAATCAAAGAGAACTTAATTACAATTTTTTTTCTTCAATGAAAACTCAAAATCTGTAACTGTAGTTGGGAGACTGGATACAAGTTCAGATACAAATCGCTCATTTTCACCAACTTGTAACATAAAGAAGCAATTTTTCAAAAGCCTATGTTATTGTAGATATTTTGTGCTTTATTTGATACCAGTGCCTTCTCTATCCCTTTAATGAATTGGCATAATGGGTCAAGGTCAAATGATCATCAACATTAATGAAAGTGAAAACAATTTAAAAAGTACTCAAAAAATGCAGTAACCAAAGGAAGCTAAGAAAAGCAAGAATTTGGTCTCGCCCCAAAATTACCTTATGCAGTTTCTCACCAACAAAATCATATATGAATACGACTTAATTTCAATATTTGCAACCACACTAGAAATCCAAAAGGCAAGACAAAAAGTGTCATTCTACTAAAGATTATTAAACAAAGCATTGTACACAATTTTCCATCAGAGACATCATCAATGATCAATCTTAGATTTCAGCCCTTCCCAATGATTGATCAAGCAATGAATTATAATCTACATAACTTAGCCAACAAAATAGTCCCAAAGTGCCCTACAGAGATGAGTGTGTATGTGCATTCCCTGTTTGTAGGCTGGGCTTGTAACGGCATCCGCCTGCTTGACCAAATGGTTTACCAACTTACTACTAGTTACAACACTATAACAGAAGCTACATTATGTTTTGCAATTTGCTAGCAAACCTCTAAAACTTTCTTAAGGAGCTATGTACAAATTATTAATGTTCACTGTTAGATAATGTGGTTCTCCATTATGTAATAGTTATAGATAAGATAAGAAAGGTATTGCATTTTATTTTCATAAATTTATCTTGGACTAGAGACGACCTTAAATTTGAGTTCAAGAACTATGGACGTTGTCCGCTACTTCAGGAAACATATTACTCTATATAGTAGATAATTCTCAAGATATAACAAAGTCAACACCATTAATGGTGAGATAAAGTAGCCAGCAACTTGTAACAAGTGTATTAAAAAGTTCAACCTAATATAACTGAGAAAGAATGATTTGGGATTAAAAGTTGCTTAATAAAATGATAAATATAAAACATCATAGCAGAGATGCAAAAACAGTTTTACCACCGTTGCATCTATGAAGAATCAGCAATGTATACTAGTCAACTCTACCAAGTACATGCATATTTGTGTTCACACATCAAATATGTATACAGAAACGCGAAATCCTGAAAAACATGTTGAGATTGCCCAATTTCGTCCTTTGAAATAGAGAAGCAGACATGCAGAACAAGCAACTAGCTTAATTACATTAGAAAGTAAAGTATTCATCAACCTAGAACTTCTAAATATGTAAAGACCAAGACACGGATAAGGGAAGATTCATGAGCACCAGCACTGCCCAAAAATTATGTACCTAGCTAGTCCTCCATCATAGACCCAAATATAGATCTAATAGCTCAGCATAAGGTGTTTAAGTTGTTCCAAGACCAATATCCTCCTCATTCAATTGTTCACTTAACTTCGTCAACATCTAAAGGCACAATAAAATGACATTGAAAAAGCTTAACCATTCTGTACTGCAATCTAATCAAATATTAACTCAAATAACCACATTAATGATAGAACTACACCAAATAGGGGGACAAAATATTAGTATTCTTGAACTTGCCAACTTATTTAAAAGTTCCACCTTCTTGTTGAGAAAATGGACTCACCATTGACTTCTGATGGAGGGAGCAAGACACAACCCTCTGAGGAAGTTAGGGAAAAAAAAAATCCCACTTCTTAATTAATGTATATCTGGAAAGAGAGTAGTCACTCATGAGTATGGATTTCTGGCAACAGGACAAGTGGAATAATTTTTCCGAGTAAAATGTGTCCTTCGGCATATGTTTTACACAAAACCCATAAAATATTTTTAGATAAGGTAAACAATATACATTCAGAAATTAAAATATATTGTAGAGAATAATTGTTGTGTGTTTTTTATTGATGGACTACTCCACTACTTATAGGGAGTCTAGCTCCTCTTTATATTACATTTTCCAATGTGGGACTAAATCCCTTATTAGTTCTCAACACTCCCCCTCAAGATGGGCGATAGATATTAATCATTCCCATCTTGTTACATAGCTTCGACAGACTTACTGAACTAAGACCCTTAGTCAGACAGTCTGCCACTTGTTCTTCTGAGCGAACATGATCAATCTTCAGTATCCCTTGTTCCAGCTTTTCTTTGATGAAGAATCGATCGATCTCGATGTGCTTCGTTCTGTCGTGCTGAACTGGATTGTTAGCTATACTTATTGCAGCTTGACTATCGCTCAGAAGACGTAACGGTGCTCCCTTGTCCAGCTTCAACTCTGTCTGCAACGCTTTCACCCACAGCAACTCCGACACTCCTAAAGCCATTGCTCTGTATTCTGCTTCAGCTGTAGACCGTGCTACCACAGACTGTTTCTTGCTTCTCCATGAGACCAAGTTTCCTCCTACAAAGACACAATATCCCGTGGTAGACCTTCTATCGTCTATGCAGCTTGTCCAGTCTGCATCGCAGTATCCCTCGACTTCTATACATCCATTCTTCTTGAACCATAGCCCTTTTTCCGGCGTCCCTTTCAGATATCTCAAGATTTGAAACACTGCATCCATATGACCCGTTCTTGGATCATGCATGTAGCGACTTACTACACTCACCGCAAATGAGATAGCAGGGCGAGTGTGCCCCAGATAAATCAATCTTCCTACAAGTCGTTGATATCTTTCACGATCAACTGGCTCTCCTGCTTCTGCTCCCAACTTGCACTTCTGGTCAATTGGAGTGACTGCTGCTTTGCATCCCAGCATCCCTGTCTCCTTCAGCAGATCTAGTGTGTATTTTTTCTGTGAGAGAACAATTCCTTGTTCGCCTTCACACACCTCGATACCTAGAAAGTACCTCATTGCTCCTAAATCCTTCACTTCAAACTCCTTCGCGAGTTTTGACTTCAATTTAACAATCTCGGCTTCATCATTACCTGTGATTACTATATCATCCACGTATACAGCAAGTATAGTGATGTGGCCTCTTGCATGCTGAAGAAAGACCATATGATCTGCATTTGCTTGATGGTATCCCATGCTTGTAATAGCCTTTCTGAATCTGTCAAACCAGGCTCGAGGAGATTACTTGAGCCCATATAGCGACTTCTTTAGTTTGCACACTTTTCCATGCGACGTTCCTCCGTCTGATTCTGTAGCGTAGCACCCTGCGGGAGTTCCATGTACACTTCTTCTTGTAGATCCCCATGGAGAAAGGCATTCTTCACATCTAATTGGTATAGCTTCCACCCATAGTTTGCTGCAATGGAGACCAGAGTTCTTACGGTGCACATTTTCGCTACTGGAGCAAACGTCTCATCATAGTCGATGCCATATGATTGTGTGTATCCCTTTGCCACCAACCTCGCCTTGTATCGTTCCACCTTTCCTTCTGACGTCTCCTTTACTGTGTACACCCATTTGCATCCCACAGTTTTCTTCCCTTTGGGTAATGGAACCAGCTCCCACGTCTTATTTTTTTTCCAGTGCTCCAAGTTTTTCCATCATTGCAGCTTTCCACCTTGGATCTTTCTTTGCTTCCTGCCAACTTTTGGGCAACGAAGTAGAGTCTAATGATGCAATAAAGGCTCAATAATTCGAAGAAATGTTAGAATAAGACAGGTAGTTGGCAATATCATGTTCATAATCAAAATGACTAGGAGCCTTACCTGCATTGATGCGAGAAGATCTCCTTAAGGAAGCAATAGGTGGTGGAGAGATCATACCATCAGAGTCAGAGAGATCCGCATCAGAATCTGATTGATTCTGTGCAGGGGCAACATCTTCAAGAGTTGGAGCAGGAGTAGACGAGGGACTTGGTACAGTAGGCACAGGGCACGGTACAGGCACAATACTGGACTTCTGCTGTCTCCTTCTGTAGACTTGGAGCTCCTTTTCCATTGTCTGCTGCTCCCCTTGTTTAACATATGTATCTTCTTCATTCTGTATCGGAGTCACTGCTTTCTCCCCCTTTCGTCCAGTTTTCCACGACCGGGCATGGGACCGATCCGACCACCACAGATGGGCTTATTTTCTCCCCCTCACATCTAACACCCTCTGTGTTAGGTGTGTCACCAAACGCTGAACCATCATCCGAACCATAATATGGTTCCAGTTCTCTGAATGTAACGTCCATGCTTACAAACATCTTCCGCTCAACTGGGCTCCAACATGTGTATCCCTTCTGAGTTGCCGTGTAGCCGACAAAGACACATTTAACCGCTCTAGGATCCAGTTTGCCAACTCCTGGCCTATTATCTTGGACAAAACATACACATCCAAATACTTTTGGTGGAACAGTGTACGTGGTTGCACCAGTAAGCATCTCCAACGGTGTCTTCCAGTCCAATACCTGAGATGGCATTATGTTGATGAGGTAAGAGGCCGTTAACACCGCCTGCCCCCATAAGTGCTTCGAGACATTCATAGCCAGCATCATCGTCCGTGCGACCTCCAGCAGGTGTCTGTTCTTCCGTTCGGCCACACCATTTTGTGTCGGTGTATAGGCACATGAAGTTTGGTGTAGTATTCCATGAGTGGATAAGTACTCAGCAACCGTCTTTGTATATTCCGTCCCATTGTCAGACCGTAAGCACTTAATTTTAGTACCATATTGTGTTTCTACCCGGCGATGAAAGTCTCGAAACGCCTCAAAAACGTCACTTTTATTCTTCATAAGGTAGACCCATGTTACGCGAGTATAACAATCAATAAAAGTGACGAACCATCGGAAACCGTTAATACCGGTTGTAGGACAAGGGCCCCATACGTCCGAATGTATCATATCAAATGCAGCGGAACTTCGACTTCCTAAACTCACATACGTGCTTCTGGTATGTTTACCCAACTCACATGCATTACAAAATAACTTCTCTTTATTTGCCCTTTGGTATAAGGACGGATATATTCGACTAATACTTTTAAAAGAAGAATGACCGACACGCTGGTGGTGGAGGAGCAATTCATCTTCTACACTGCGTCGTGAATCTTCCGGTGGTGTGTCTGCTACCAAAGATGCCAATGCTTTGTCCAGTCCAGTCCTGTCCAAGTACCACAGCCCCTTATGCCATGTGCCAGTCCCTAGTCGTCGTCCTGTCCCCTTCTCCTGAAAAGTCACCGTAGGAATGTCAAAGGAAATAGTACAGTTCAGATCAAGAATAATGGCACTAATAGAAAGAAGATTGACAGGAAAAGACGGAGCATGTAAGACATTGGTGAGAGTGAGAGAAGGGGTGCATGTGACAGTGCCTTTACCTATGACAGGGCTGGAGTTACCATCAGCAGTCTGAATGCTCTCCGGCGTCGGTAGGTGAGTATAGTCCTGGAACTCACCGCAGGACCCCATGACATGGCGAGATGCTCCAGACTCCATAATCCAACCTGGTTGGTGGACAGCTGCTGCAAGAGCACGCGCAGGAATACCTGTGCTGGTTTGGACAAAGCAAGTGATGTGATCTCCCGAGTTAGATGACGTCCCATGACTGCCGTCCGAACCCAGCTTCGTGCTGCGTAACCTCTCGAGGAACTCTTTCTCAAGAGGGGTTAACTCAGCCAGGTGATGTTCGCCTCCTTCTTCCGCCAGATTTGCTTTATGGCTGCCAGAATAATTTCTCCGTCTTCCACCATAACCGCCTCTACCACCTCGACGTCCTCCGCGGCCCGATCACTCGACAGGGGTTTTGGACAAAATCTGATGTAATGCCCTGAGTCACCACAGTTGTGGCAAACATCGGCCACAGAGGGAGGCTGATTGAAGGCGGCAAGGGCAGACTTGTCAACAGCGGCTTGCTCCCCCTGGAAAGAGCCCTTGTTGGACATCAATTTCAATCGAGCCGCTTCTTGTGCCATGGCAGCTATGGCTTCTTCCAAGGTTGGGAGCATGGGCTGTGCTAGGAGCACATTCTTCTATGCTCAAATGCAGGGTGAAGATCCTTCAAGAACTTCATCATCCGTTGTCGCAAAATATAATCCAAGAACTTTTGGAAATGTTTCGCAAATGCTGATTCGACCTGTGCATCTTCCATCCCAAGAGGATCATAGTGATCCAGATCAGACCAATATTTTTTCAACAGTGCGGCGTACTCAGAGATGGTACGGTCGTCCTGGGCTACCCTATCAAGTTCATCCTGCAGTTGGAAGACCCGTATAGGATTGCCGGAGCTTGAGTACATATCCTTCAAAGTCCGCCATATATCAACAGCAGCCTCCATTGCCTCTACATTGCCCGACACCTGGTCGGTCAAGGAGGTTGTCAACCATCCAGCCACAACATTGTTGACAATTTCCTAAATAGCAAACTTCTTTGAGGAGGGATCATCGGGCGCCTTGGTTTGGCCATTGACGTAGCCAACCAAGCCTCGTCCCTTGAGCGTTCGCAGTGCCTGCCGCGACCATTTCAAGTAGTTGGACGTGCCTTCCAACTTCGTCTCCAGCTTGTCCAGCTTCCCCATTTTGTAGGGTGACGGATCCACATCAGTATGGATCACACGTGGGGTTGCCTCGGTTAATTTTTTTGATAAAATATCATCAACCAAAGTCTTCATCTCTTCTGCTGTCAGTTTACCACGGATCGAATCCATGGCGACTTCAACTTTGATTCGTTGTCGTCGTCGTCTTCGTCGGCTTCGTCGTCGTCGTCGTCGTCTTCGTCGGCTTCGTCGTCGTCGTCGTCTTCGTCGGCTTCGTCGTCTTCGTCTTTATGTAAAGTCTCCAACAGAGACCTTACGAAAGCGCTGCTAACGTGGCCAACACTGGCACATACATGTAGATCTTAATTTGCAGAACGAGAACGGAAAACAAATAAAGCATTTGTTGTTCCGGAGGACGTAATCTAGGAACAGAAGGTGCAAATAAAGTATTTGACAGCCATCCGTCTTCGAATAATTGTTGGTGTTTTTTATTGATGGACTACTCCACTACTTATAGGGAGTCTAGCTCCTCTTTATATTACATTTTCCAATGTGGGATTAAATCCCTTATTAGTTCTCAACATATATTCTATACCATAGTGCTTTACAGAGGTAGGAATAACTAAACATACATTCTCATGTTTCTACAATCTTTAAAAAACAGGCATAACTGCACTTGTCATAGATAACTTGGAGTTTATAGAAATATGCTACCTTAACATTTTAGAATGCTACTAAATCACTTCCCTCTATAACTAGAATTATTATCAACCACAAAAGATCATATATATAAGCATGGTTAATATTCCTTATAAGAAGGATAATATGAAGTATTAATTAGTTCCATATAGTATTGGTTTATAGTCTACTAATTATTATTCATATATGTTCCTAGAACTTACACTATTCATAATGATAAAAATATGTGATCATAAAGTAACTACTCTATGTTGGAACTCTTGTTTAGTTCCACATTGAGTATTTCAAATACACCATAGACAAAAGGAAAGAGACTTTTGTTTAGTCCCACATCGCTTAGAACCCACACTTGTGAATGGGTTTATATATGTTCATACCTTCTACATGGTTGTGATGAGGGTAGTAAGAGGGGTGCTCGCGCGCCCGGGGGGCATTGGGCTAGAATGCACCCGGTTTGGTGAAAAGCTCCAGAAAATCTTAATGCGCATGTGCGGACGCGTCGCACGCGCAGGGGGGGTTTGCAAATCCGGGCCGTTAAGCCCTCGTGTGGACGGGACACGACTCTATATTAAGGAGTCGTTCTTCACAGAATGAGAACCACCGCTGAGATCAAAAACCCCAAGAGAGAGAGATCAAACGCTGTCGTTTGTCTTCTTCTCTGTTCGATTAGTGGGTTGCAGATAGGTATTGTTATCTGTAACTCGTTGTTGTATCCTGGAGGAAAGTCGTCATTCGAGCCTTACAGTAATGTATAGGGGCGAATCTTTTCTTGAGGACAGTGATCTACACGCCTCAACGATTCCGACTTGTGTTCTACGAAGCTATTACTCTGTCAATCTCAAGAAAAGTTGACTTCTCAGAACACTGACCTCGCTGCTGGATCGATTCAATCTCGATCGAGACTTCCTGACGTTTCGAAGATTGAAGCTTTCAATGGTACCCACTTCAAACGCTGGAGGGAGAGAATCTATGTCAGCCTAGACGTGCTGAACTATGCGAAGTACCTGACTGAACATGAACCGACAAATCCTGCGGCTATGGAGTGTAGGAACCCTAGAGGGGGGGTGAATAGGGTCAAGCTAACTAATCAAGTACTTAGCACAAGCTAATGGGCAATTTAAAAATATAAGTGCAAGAGAAGAAGCAATAACAATACCGACAAACGATATATCCTGGTATCCTCCCAAGAGGTACTCCAGTCCCGGAACTCTCTCCGGCTGTAATCCACTATTTGAGTAAATAGTTACACACGAGTTTGGATCCGAAGAACTCGCCAACTTCTTACACGAGAGCTTTAATCCGAAGGCCTCTCCGACTTCAACCGAGAGTTTGGATACGAAGACTCTCCAACTTCAACCGAGAGTTTGGATACGAAGACTCTCCAACTTCAACCTTTCACAATAGGTTTTGATCTCCTTATACAATAAGATGAAGATCTTACTTTTCAACTCAAGAACTCTAACACAATTTGTGGATGGCAAATGAAAGCTTTGTAGAGTTGTTTGTGGATAGGCTTTGGTGGTTTAGAAATTTTTAGGCTCAAAACATCAACCTTGAATGAAGGGGTTCAAGGCTATTTATAACCAAAGCATTGAAAAGAGCTCAAAGGCAACTTTTCAGACAGCGACCGGTATACCGTCGGTATGAGTCGGCATACCGTCGGTATACCGGTCTGGGATTGCAACGGCTCGAAATATAGCCGTTGGGATCATTTAATGCTGGAAATCCGACCGTTGGACTTTCAACGTTACGGAATCGGTATACCGTCGGTATGATCCGGTATACCGTCGGTATGCCGATTTTGTAAACAGAAACTTTCTGTGAACAAAATCGGTATACCGTCGGTATGTACCGGTATACCGTCGGTATGTCGGTTTTCAGCCGAAAATGATCCAGGGCTAGTTTCTACCCTAGCTTTCGATTTTGCCATCCATTTCTTGTGTTTACAATTATTTCTAAGACTCATACAGACTCCAGATATACTGTAGCAGGTGCAGGCTTCTTCAGAGTTTTGAAATGATGATGGCATGGCTTGGCTTCTTTCTTTGATAGGTGCTGGCTTTTTCCCTTGGCGGCAGTTGTCCAAAGATATCCAGTTTGCGAAAATTGAATACCTTTCGGGGGCTTCGCTCCCGAACCCCCGACGAGGGGCGCTGCCCCCTCGACCCCCGGCCGCTGACCGGGCAGCGGAACCCCCGAGTGCGTGGCTCCGGAGATGTCGTCGGATGGTTCAGAGAAATATTGTGGGATCCGTCTTTGGCCCACCATGATTTCTTCATTGCATATGTCCACATTGATCTTGCTTATTGCTTTTCTGCATGTACATGTTAGACGAACAAAGCAATATACATAGTAGCAAGTGTGATAAGTTTAATGCACATTAGGACAATGCTGAGTTTAAGTATAAGTGCTAAGGTGATAGCATAAATGTTAGTGATATCATAATGATTAAACTTAATTGAATAATCACAATCAAAAACATAGTTTTGATTTTGACAACTCGATTAAATTTAAGATAGAAAGCTCATATCACTAATATGTAAACCAATAGCATATATCACCAAAGGTATAAGTATAAATAGAAATGCTATAGTGATAGTATAAAGATTAGTGATAATAAAATGCTAAACTAAACATATTAACCATATTCAAAAACATGATACAATCATTGGGCCAATATGGAGTTCGATTCAACTAACATAGAAGATGCTGCGAACGTTTATAATGATTTCGAAAAGTTGCACACTGAATGGCAGCAAGGAAACATGGTATGTCGTTACACTATTCTGAATACCCTGTCGAATGAGATCTTCGATATATACTATTCATATAAATGGCTTACGATATCTAGAAAAATATGAATAAGAAATATATAATCGAAGATGCTGGTACTCAAAAGTATGCTATTGGGAATTATCTGAAATTCCAGTTTGTTGACTCTAGAGATATCTCTTCTCAAATCATTGAATTTCAAATTCTTCTAAATGATTTGAAAACTGAGGATATTGAACTCCCTGACGCTTTTGCCTATGGTTGTTTGGTTGAGAAATTACCTGAATCATGGAAAGAATACAAATAGCTAATTTTGCGTCAAGTTTCTTATTTTTCTCTTCAATCCGGACATGAATAATCACGTCTTCCAGACTCATCTGTCTCTTTTGTGCTTCACTTTGTCTCTAAGGCTAATATTGTGGAAGGTAATCCCAGTTCTAGTTCTAGTCGGTTTAGGAGGAAATCCTAAGAAAATCGATAAGAAATCTTCTACTCCAAAGACTGACAATTCTCATCCTTTAAGAAGAATAAGGAAAATTGTTATGTTTGTGGAAAACCTGGACATCATGCTTTTTAGTGCAGACACAAAAGGATGGAGATAACAAAGATGTCACTCCGAAAGCTAATATAGTGAAGGATGAACCTATTCTCAGTTTAAACATTCAAAACCAAACCCAATGTCAGTTAACATATTAGCAGATTAAAGTCAAAACTCAGGTTCATGCATTCACAGTTAACATTTGGCATATTTATCAAAACCAACATCCCATTCTCGGTTTTCAGTTATACTCAACATCCATATATCAAGATAACATGATATACATTTATCTTTATCCCGAACCCAATTCAGTTTTGCAGGTTCAATTCAACTCTCAGTTTCCAAATCTCAGTGTACATTTCAAAATCAATTCAGTTTACATATAAAACCCAATCCCAATTTTCATTATCAGTTTTCATTCACAGTTTTCAACATTTTAAATCCAGTTTTTATAATGTACAATAACAGTTCAAAACCAAATCGAAACTTGAACAAAACCAAAACAGTTAATCATACAGGTATCAAAACACAAATTTACATCAGTAAACAAATCCCAGTTTTTATGTGAACTCAAATTCCTAGGTTTTAAACTCAGTTTCACAGTTTCAGTGAACATGAAGTCCACATCAATTTCAAAACCCAAAATCCATGTGAAACCCAAAATCCAATTGCACCAGTGTCTAGCAAGTATGTGTCCATCCTAGGGATGTGTCCACGTGTCCAGAGGCTGGACACAAGTGTCCAAAACAGCAAACAGAGAGTGTATCAGAACACAGTGTACACTGTGTCTCGTGCGGCCATGTCGGGTCACATTGGACACGACACAGCACACTAGAGGCCACGTGCTCGTGTCCACATGTAGTCTCAACTCTCCTTTCAAGGTTCATCGATATTGAACCAACCGAACGCACTTCTAAGATTTGTTCCACTTTTGGGAGACCACGTGTTATGTCACCAGATCACGATTTTTCATATATATCCCTTCCCCCACCAGGCACTAATTTATTTTTAACATCTAATTAGATCGGGTAATTATTCAAATTAAGAATATTAGCTCGTTTTTTTTACCAGAATTGGAACCAAGAGGTTGTATCCATTTATTCACTAGACCCAACTATAAATGTATGTTAATTACTTTCATTTATTTGCTGAATAGCTAAATTGGCCGAAAACACCATGGCTATACTTAACATCAAAACACTCGGAAAAGCCCACATACAACGGATATTTTTTGTTCAACAACATTTTTTTACAATCGCAAGAAAGTATGTTCATCTAGTGAAACCAAAATTTTAGCTCAGCCTACACACCTCATTCTTCAATACAACCCAACGCATCCTCAAATACGAGGAAGAAACAATCAATGAAAAAGAATCAAATTTCTCTGGGAAGAGAAAGCGAGTGAAGGAAAATACATCAGCCATTCGGCAGAAACTTCTCTAAGAAGTTATTGCAGAAATTTGAGCAGTAACCCTTACACCAGTTTATACAGAATGTTTCATGGATTCCAACAGCTTCAATTTTGTATCACATATACTGTGAAGCCCTGTATTGAGCTGATTAGGCACTCAATAGAAGCTCGGATAGCATTAACGTGTGGCCATGAGCTTTAAATTGCAACCCTCTCCCTTGGGCAGTTTCCAAGGACAGGACTGCCAGAAATTTGTAAATAAACCAAAACCATCATCGCCCTGGCACGACTGTAGACAAATTTCTGGCAGTCCTATCCACTATCAGTACTGTCAGAAATTTGGGCAATCCATCATCGTCCCGTCGCGACTGTGGACGGATTTTTGAAGTTCATAACCCTAAAATGGGTTCAAAAATTCAAAAATATGTCTAAAATGAATAGTAGATCAAATTTTATTTACTAGAAGATGAAATTTAGGTACGAACATGGGTTGGAAGAGATTTTGTAAGAGAAAATATTTAGGGTTTTGGGAGGGAGAAGGGAAGAAAAAAGAAAGGCAAAAAAATGACTATATACCTATCGTTGGACTAGTCCTAGATAATTTTTCAAGTGACAAACATGTAAATAAACAAAAACTAGATTTGAGCTAGCCCTCAGTAACTTTTGACGTGTACTTATAATTTACCTTTATTAATCTTCCATTCCTTGTTACAACTTACACGACTATGTAATCCAAACCTAAAATTGATCCGACCCGGCATGATTCGACCCACCATCATATCGAAATAAACTTTTCGTTTCTTCCTTCCCTTCCTTTACATCACTTCCACATTTCATTTCAAAATGAGAGAAACTATACTGTCAAATCCGAAGAAAAACCCTAATTTGACATATTTCAGGATTTTGCGCTGGACTTCGTCGGCAAAATCGATTCGATCCGAGTGAAATTGGTGCTCCAGAGAAGAGATTGAGGAGGAACGATGATGTCCTGAAGGGAGAGGGAGAGGGACGACCGCCAGCAGAATGGGAGTCCCCTTTGGGCCAAGTCAGGGTCCTGATCATCAGATACTCCGGTAATAAAAGCGCCACTTTGCGGCCTCACTACAACAAAAATACCTTTTTATGACAGCTAAAAACTATCATAAATATATTTTATAATGCTTTTTTGTAAGACCGCATGTGTTATAAAAACCAGTGTTATAAATGTTTTTTTAAAATTGCTATAAATGGTCTCTTCATATATAACACTTTTTTTTCTTTTGAAAACGTTATAAATAATACAACCATATATGACACATAGTTTCTAAAGCGTTATAAATAATTTTCATATATAACACTTATTTTTCGAAGAGTAATAAAATTGAAAATATATAACGCTTTTTTCAAATTATTGTGGATGTAATTCACACACACACACATATATCACATGTAAAACATTATAAAAAGCAGCAATGGTCAATACTGACCGATTCCAAATCATCCATTTTGTACCAGACAACATAAATTATTAAATACAACAAACATTTGAAACATTATTTTTGAATTAATAATATCATATTCTAAATGTACATAATATCACCATCTTAATGACATTTTTTCAAAAATATATCCAAATACATGTATATATACATCTTAATATTTCCTTTTTCATGTTCCCCTCAAAACTGTTAGTATGTAGCTTCCTTTCTTTGGATTCATCAATACCATCAAAACTGTTGACATCCCTTCAAAATTGTCAACAAGTACAGTCACCCTCAAAATGGTCAAGGAGAAACCTGAAAATTACTACATCATGTATCAACTCCTAAACTAAGAAGTCACAATGGTTTTCCTAAAAGAATTGTAAATTATACTCTCAACCAAGCATGTCTAGTATATAGAAGTGAAAGAAATACAAATAGTCCAATTAGAACATGTCCTATTGTCCATATTTGGAAACTAAGGATATCAATTCAAGTATGGATCAAAAATATGAAAAGTTCCTTTTGTATATTTGCATTTTGAAAACAATCCAATAGTAGGAAACTAAATGTATCCTACATTCAGGTGCACAATATAACCTGTAACATGCAAATTTTAGTACATAAAATATAAAAAACATAATTAATGTTAGTACAAGATTATATTATATTACTGTCAAACACTGTAAAATGTGAGACTATTTCACAAAATATATATCCACTTTGTTTAAAAACCCTAACCTAATTTGGCAAGAAACCCTCTTACAAAATGACTAATAGAAACTAGGAGAAGTCCTCTCTTGAAGATGTAACAATACATGCTACAGATGCAAGGTAGAAACTTTTTTTCTAGTCGAACAAATAAAAATAGAGGAAAAACCATTACTCATATAATATAGAAACCTGAAAATACTATTGCATGAGATTACTAGCCATATAACCAACAAATGAATACATTTTGAACCTATATTAAACATATGTGAGCATATGTACGACTGAACCATCAAAAGACCATAACATTGAACAAGGAAAAACCATAGGAAAAGAAACTCACGAGAAGAGAAGTATTAGATTGTTATCCCACGGAATCCCCTCAAGACACCATTTGAACGCCTGAAGTCACATGAAATGTTGGGGTTACTGAGTCACCTTCCCGTGGCGCTGGATTGAATAATATAAATCAAATGACAAAGTTTGAATGTTTTCAACAATTTTAACTGTAGCAGCAGTATAATCGCCCTTAGCAAGGGTACCAGAATTCATTTCTGCCAGCAAGAGTAGTCCCTACGACGACGAGGTAAACCCTATGTATACTAAAATCTGAATCAAAGAAACAATCTAAACAAGATGACTTTATTCTATAATCATCTACCTGTAATCAGTTCAAGAACCTTCAAATTGAGACCAGTAACAGTTCCATTGAAGTCTACCACATAAGAAACGACTCATATCCCTATCCCCATGATGAATGTCCCAGTGTCAAGCCACAAAACATCCTACACGGTGCAATAAGTCATAAATTCATGTTCAAGAATTTAGCCCAATGATGAAAATTACTAGTTTGAATAACAAACCTCAGTAAAGTATACTACAAGCCTTTCCAAAATGCAAAAACCAGTAGATTCTATCATTTCCTGCTTCCATCAAACAAGGTTTGCAAGAATTCATAGTGCTGCTACATACGAAAATTAAGCCATTTTTCTTGTAATGAATGTTTGCTTGAAGAAAGTTCTAGGCAAAAACCAATTAAACTTCAAACTTTTGCATGTTTATAGAAATATGCAGCTCAACAAGTAGCGTCTTCTATGGCATTTTTCCATTCCAACCACATTTCCTTAGCTAACACCTCTCAAAGAAATTTAGGAAACATAAGGGAGTAAAATATTCCAAACCCTATATGAGAAACATTCACAACAGCATGCAGTACCCAATTGGATCTCTAGTAATCCCTACCACAAATTAGTTTAAGGCTTCAAAACCATAATAGTGGCTGTATAATCTTTAGGGGGTTACCATCCTCCTATTTGACTTCACCCAACCTGTATCAGGATTGCATATGGGAACATGCAACCAAGAAGAGGAACCTACACACTCAAAGTTTCTGTACACTGTTAACTATCATGATGTTTGAAATTGAGATTGTGATACCACATGGAAGCAAAAAATAAGGCTGCTTTTTTCAACAATTCCAAGGTAACATTAAAATTGGAAATTAACTCCATGAAATAAATTTGTGATTGATAGAAAAGTAATCAGACAGGCTTCTTGTAGGTAATTGTGGTAGAGGGAAGGGCATACCCACATTTTTATTTTTCTCATATAAATATTTTTTTGGGTAGAGGCAAGGAGTTAGTAGTATTCGTGTCGTGTAACGTATATGTATCATGCTTTGTAACCATGATCTCCAATGCAGCTATGTTAGCTAGAAGATCTCGAGCCTAAACAATTTTCATGGACCCGAAAACTTAATTCTTCAAGTACATTTAAAAATATCAGCACCAGTCCTGAAGACTAAATTCCTTCAAGAATCTGGCTACTAAATTACAAGCTTGAACTATATCAGTCAAGTCAATAAAGGGGAACTTGACTGCCCAAACCCAAGTAAAGGAGGAGGGTCATGTTTGGCATTCAAAATGGCTAGTGTAAAATTATGTCAGATATGTATGAAATAAATCCTTACAGGATTATGACATACCTTTCTCTCCAACAAATCCTTCATTTCTCACCCCCTTTCTTTGTCGATCGACCCACGCTGCAAATTGATTCTATGTTCTTTCTTGAAAAGCCAATCTCATTGTTAAAAACCAATATAATTGCAGCAGCACCAGTCATGTGATGTCTTTGGAAGTGAATTCAAATTCTAAAGAATGGTCATTCTCCGTGTAATTTAGCATGGAGAATGCCATTCGCCGTACTAAATTACACGAAGAATGGTCATTCTCCTATATTTTAACACTGGGAATGGCCATTCTCCGTGTAAATTAACACGGAGAATGGCATTCTCCGTGTTATTTAACACGGAGAATGGCCATTCTCCTGCATTTTAACACTGGAATGGCCATTCTCCGTTTTAATTTACATGGAGAATGGCCATTCTCCGTGTAATTTAGCACGGAGAATGGTCATTCCAGTGTAAATTAAGACGGAGAATGGTCATTTTTCGTGTAATTTAGCACGGAGAATGGCCATTCTCCGTGTAAATTAAGACGGTGAATGCATTATCCGTGTTACTAACACAGAAAATGGTCATTCTCCATGTAAATTAAGACGAAGAATGTCATTCTCCGTGTTACTAACACGGAGAATGGCCACCCTCATGCCAAATTAACATTCTTCGTGTTCTAACACGGAGAATGGCCATTCTCCTGCATTTTATGGTCAGTTGAAACTTTGGAGGGCCATAACTTTTGACTGGTAGGTCGAAACGAGGTCGATTTGTCGCAAAATGAGCGTATCTTCGAGGAGCCTGAGATAAACTATTTTATAGTTTGCCGGCCTTCCAAAATTTTAGAATCGCAAAAAAATGATGTTTGGACCTCTGTTTTAGCACTTTTACTGTTTGTCTCGGTCTTTTCGAAATTTTCCAACGAGTTTTTGAAGATTTTTGAGGCAAAAACCTAAATTCGAAAGTGAGCAGCGTATGGAAGAAGATGAAGTATCGAAACTTTTTTTAAGAGTAGTTTCATGGGTGTTTTCAAAAATTAAAATGAATGGCAAAATGGTCATTCGGAACCCTCTTTATATATTTTTTGCTAATTCTGGACACGCGATGAAATGTTATTGCACGGTGGATTTTTCATAAAACTTTTTCGTTTTTTGGGCATTTCATAAATTTTCCCTAATATTTATATATATAAATGTTATAATATGTCAAAAAATTCTTATTCGTCATATTAAGCGGTGCTTGTGAAACGTTATAACGTTTTTCTATAAAATAATATAATAACATTTTTCTAAATAAATGGGTTTTTTTTTTTATAGTTCCTTAGCCCGAGCAATGTGCAAAGTGCAAAGTGCAAAGTGGGAGTCCCCTTTGTGGCCAAGTCAGTGCAAGTGCGTCATCAAAGCGCCACTCCGCGCCATTAGTCCGAGCCCGAGTTTGAGGGCTTAACTCCTATGGATTCCCAAAGTAAGTGTCTAAACAAAGGTTTGTTTTTGTGATTCAAACTTATCTCTCTAGGAAAACCAACCCACATGGGCCACCTCACTCCATGTGCATACTCCAACACAAGCATAGCTATATATATATTGAGATATACACCATGGTGGTTTTTCAATGTGGGACTAAGTTCCCAAAGCTAAGTGAAAAATACCAACAACGGATACGATACGAAACAGTAAGGACATGGCGACACAGGCACACCTATTTTGGTGTGTCCTAGTGTATTTTGGAGTGTCTAGGTTGTGTCCGATACGTGCCCTACGCGAGAGTCCATATTTTTGGAGTGGCTGCAGTGCTTCCTAGGTATATCTCATTCGTGGAGTCATGTTTAGCTAACTGGTCCATAAGAACACAATGGATGCATGAATTACAGAAGATGGAGGAACCCCAACTAGGGACATCAAGCATAAGAAAAGAATAGCAGCACCCAATGCTAAAAGAAGGGGAAAAAAAGTTAGTTTGTTCTCCCAAAACCTAGCTAGTCTTTTAATTGCATGCATACTTGCACATATCAAAGACATTTCCCATCCAAAGGTAATGAAATGTATGTCTTGTATAATCAAATGTATTTCTTGTATGAAGTTCTCTTGCATGATTAAAACCTCAGATTAACTAAAAATATTATTAAAAAAAAAAACTCAACTGACAGAAATGTATACCAAGTGCTTTTATTAGCTAGCAGCTTTGGCTTCATAGTCTTTATAGCGGGTTTACCCGATCGATCTCGGGTTTAGCCTGCCCGAGTTGCACTCCTAAACCCAATATATAGATATATGGAGAGGCTGATAATTTTTTTTTACATATTAAATAGGTATCACCAACCCGAATCCTAAGTGAACCCAATCTAACCGCTCGGCACGTTCACCCGATCAAAGTCTAACCGATCCTTCTTCTAATCTAATCAGAATCAGAATATATATATGTTTTGGATTCCTAGTCCCACTCATTCTCTCTAGCCGTCCCTCCGATCCGATCCTTCCTTAACCTTCCTTCTAATTGCAACATATATCCTAGGTTTCGGATTCCTATTCCTAGTCATTTTCTCTTACTCTATTTATATATAGTCGTGTCGTGTCGTGTCGACGAACCACCACTGTGTTCTCGATCCCCTTCTTCCCTTCCCCACAGGACCCTCCCCGACCCCTGCTCCACTAATAAAATCTCCTCCAATGGCGGAAGATCAGTGGATCGAGCCACGGAGACGTATTATTCCTTCCATTTATTTGGTGGGAGTTGGGGACACTGAGCCCAACAGACATGCAATGTAGCGTGCACTAAGTACCATGCTTATCGCCGGACATCTCATAATAATAATAATAATAATAATAATAATAAGAAGAAGAAGAAGAAGAAGAAGAAGAAGAAGAAGAATAAGAAAAAGAAGCTGTTCTTACTTGAATTAGCTTTCATGAAAAATATGATATAACAACTGTCAAATAAAATAATTCGACTACAGAAATTCAAATAAGAACTCAAAATAAGAACTTGCAATATAGTTGTGACACATAGATTTCACTAATATATTGAAAGTGTATTTATCTATTTTTTTCTTTAGTCTCTTGAAAATTTTCAAAGGATGAGATGCATGTAATTCAACAATATTTTATGATGGAATTTTAAAAAATGACAATTAACGTTAACTATTCATATGTTTTACACTTATTACACTAACCATCCCTATTTTGAAACTAAACACGGACGACCCCTACGTTTTATATTTTATATAGGGAGCTATAACACTAACCACCCCTAATTTAGAAATCGGAAAATTTCACAAGAAGCATAAAAATTTGTAAAAATTGCGTAAAAGACATTAAGTTTGGGGTAATTGTAAGATGAGCACAGTCGCGCCCATTTTTGGGACGTGAAAATTTTTCACGCCCTAATTTAGGGCGTGAAAATTTACTTCCTTCAATTACTTCCTTAAACCCATTCCCTCTTATTCTTAACAGAAATTTTCGTACAAAGGGACAAATTTATACCAATTTGCACGTAGAGGGAGAAGTTTGGAGTAATTCCAAAGAAAGGGATCTAACTCCATTAGAGTTGGCGGCACGGGCGTGGAGTGGGCCACCTGGCTCCGAAATTTTTTTTTAATTTTTTTTAATGTGGTGCCGCCAACTCTAATGGAGGCATGGGTTTGGAGTGGGCCACCTAGCTCCGAATTTTTTTTTTTTTTAATGTGGTGCCTCCAACTCTAATGGAGGCATGGGTTTGGGTGGGCCCACCATTTCTTTTCTTTTCTTTTCTTTTCTTTTCTTTTCTTTTTCTTTTTCTTTTCTTTTCTTTTTCTTTTTCTTTTTCTTTTCTAACGGCTTTTTTTTTTTTTTGCTTTTTTCTTCTTCTGGGGTTTGGGTACCTAACGGCTATTTTTTTTTCTTTCTTCTTCTCCCTTTTCTACAACGGCTAGTTATTTCTAACGGCTATATTCTAAATTCATCTATAAAAACATATGAAAGCATTCAATTTTTACAACCCACTTCTTATTATCACTCTTCTTCCTATTACTCACCGGCGCAAGTTGATAAGTTCTCTATTCATCAAGTTCTCCAACAGAAACTTCTTCAGATCAATCTCTAGCAGTTGCCTCCTTCGATTATGGATCGTACCGTAAGATTAATATGTTCGCACGGAGGTAACCTAAATGGGTTAGATTACGAAGGAGGAGAAACTCAAATATTTTCAACTTATGAACGTATTACTTATGAAAATTTACGTAATCTTATTATTCAACGTTGTTCTATTCATTACGAATTTATTTTGAAGTCTGTTTATAATTGTAGATGTTTTTTAATAGATAGTGATGAAGCATGCAATTATATTTTTGAAATTAATTCTCAATCACGCTATGTAAATATTTTTGTTATTCAAATAGCCACAACTTTTGATAACAGAAGTAGTCCATATTTTGCGGGTGGTAGTTCTTCCCATCAAATTGTTCCATCTTTTCAACAAAATCAATCATCAGATGAATCCAACGATGATAATGATGATGAAGACGACGAAAATAGTGATGATTTAGTTGAAAATATGGAATATGACTTAGATGATAATATAGATAATGCTTCCACCCGTGAATTAGTTATCGGTCAAGAATTTTCTTCTCGTTCTGAATTTAGAAGTTTTGTAAGTAATGTTGCAATTGAACATAATTTTAGTTGTTCAGCCAGTACTATGAACAATTCTCGTGGAATTATATATACTTGTGATCAACCGAACTGTAATTGGAGAGTATATGCCAGATCCATTGGAAATGGAAACATAGTAAAAATAAGTACATTAGAAAGTCGTCATTCTTGTTTTAGTGCGCTCACAATCGGACGTCATCGACTAGCTAGCGCTGCATGGATTAAGAGCAGGATAATTGATATAATTAGAGATAATCAATCGTATAGCGCATCACAGATAGTTAAAGATATATATAGAGAACATCGTGTACATATTACTTATTCCAAAGCATGGAGAGCCCGAGAGATGTCCTTAGCCGAAATAAATGGAAGTTATGTTGAGGCTTATGGTAGTCTTGAGGAATACGGATTTAGAATTATGGAGACAAATCCTGGTAGTAGATTTTTTCTAAAAACAGCAGAAAACAATAGCTTCCAAAGAGTATATATTTGTTTTAAGGCGTGCATTGACGGTTTTTTAAGAGGTTGTTTACCGGTTATTAGTACTGATGCTACGTTTCTTTCATCTAAATATCAAGGTATTTTATTTATTGCTTGTGCACATGATCTAAACTACCAGTTATATCCAATTGCATATGCTGTTGCTGAAGGTGAAAACAGTGATTCTTGGTCTTGGTTTTTAAATGCGGTAAGAATTTCTTTTGAAAGTTCTTCTATTGAATGGAATAGGATTTCTTTTATTTCTGATAAGCAAAAAGGTTTAATAAATGCGATGCGTGTTGTTTTTCCATAATCACCCCATTTTTTCTGTATTCAACATTTCAAACAAAATATGAAACAAGTTGCGAAAGAAAAAACTTTTCAAAACTTATTAGACTCGCTTGCTAGATCGTACAATCCGACAGATGCAGAACATTTATTTGATATAATTAAAGCCGAGAACATGACACTGTATGATTGGCTTATTGGTGTGAACGATAAAAATCGTCGTTTTGAACATTGGATTACAGCGTATGCTCCTTGTCCCAGATTAGATATTAACACTTCTAATCTCGCTGAATATTTTAACAATTGGATTAAGAAGTTACGCGATAAACCAATAACGACACTTCTCGATGGTATTAGAGCCAAGATTATAACACTTCATGACAAGAATAGAAACGCTGCTGAAAAGATAGAAACATCTTTTTGTCCGAGAATGTTGAAAACTATGGCTCATATTATCAAAGAGAGAAATCACTTAGAGATATTAGCATTTGATGGTTATACATATGAAGTAATGGATCGTGCAACAAGTAGAACATATGTTGTACGGTTAGACGATGGTTCTTGTACATGTGGTAGATGGTATCATACTTATATTCCATGTATACATGTATGTTTTGTGTGTAGATATTGTAATTTTAATATTGAAAGATTTTATCATTCACTATTTTCAACTGCGAACTTACGAAATGTATATGAAGCAAAAATGGAACCAATTCCAGTACCGTACCAGATTCAAGCACCATTGGTAAGAGAAGAAATTAGAGTACCAGCGATACGACGCAAAGCCGGCAGACCAAAGAAGAATCGCATAAAATCCCGAGAAGAATCGACACGAGAACTTCGTTGTAGCAACTGTGGCGCAATGGGACACACTACCAAATTATAGTATTTTAGCGACGGCCATTTAGCGACGGAAATTTTCCGTCGCTATTACCGTCGGATCACCGACGGATTTGTGACGGAATACCGACGGAAAGCAGTGGACAATTTTTTTTATTTTTTTATGTCCATATCCGTCGCTACGCCGTCGATAGGTCGTCGGCCAAGTAGCGACGGTTTTATATCCGTCGCTAGAACGTCGCATATTTTGGCGGCAAAAGCCTAAAATATTGGCACGAGATTTACTGACGACTTAGCGACGGAATAATCCGTCGCTACTCTGTCGCTAATTTCTGTACCCTAACTTAAATTGAACCGACGGAGGGGAAATTTTCATTCCCCCCCAAAACACTCTCTCTCTTCCCTCTCCCTCTCTCCGACGATCTCCCTCTCTCCGACCGGCGATCTCCCTCTCTCTCTCTAAGGTATGCTCTCTCTCCCCCCCTCTCTCTCTCTCTATCTCCCTCTCTCTCTCTCTCTCTCTTTTACGATTTGGGGGGTTGGGGGGCTGTCGTAGTGGTCGGAGAGGGTGTGGGGCAGGGGGGTTTCGGGTACGGAGTGGGGTGTCGGGGCAAGGGTGGAGTGGGGTGGTCGGGGGCAGGGGGGTCGGGGAGGGGGTCGGGCAGGGGTGGGGGGGGTGGTCTGGGCAGGGGGGGTTCGGGTAGGGGGTGGGGTGGTCGGGGCAAGGGTGGGGTGGGAGAGGGGGCAGGGGGGGTCGGGGAGGGGGTCGGGCAGGGGTGGGGGGGGTGGTCTGGGCAGGGGGGGTGGGAGAGGGGGTCGGGCAGGGGTTGGGGGAGGGTCGGGCAGGGGTTGGGGGGTCGGGGCAGGGGGGGTAGGGGGTGGGAGAGGGGGTCGGGCAGGGGTTTGGGGGGGGTCGGGCAGGGGTTGGGGGGGTCGGGGCAGGGGGGGCAGGGGGGTGGGAGAGGGGGTCGGGCAGGGGTTGGGGGGGTCGGGGCAGGGGGGCGTAGGAGGGACTCTGGAGTCCCCGCGCAGGAATCCTCCTCCTCCTCTACCACAGACACACACACACACACGGACGCACACACACACACACGGACACACACACACACGGACACACACACACAGACACACACACACACGGACACACGGACACACAGACACACACACACACACAGACACACACACACACACACACACACGGACACAGACACACGGATACACACACACACAGACATATATATATATATATATATATATATATATTTTATATATATTATATATATATATATATATATATATATATTATTTTATATATATATATATATATATATATATATATATATATATATATATTTTATATATATATATATATATATATATATATATATATATATATATATATATATATATATATATATATATATATATATATAGGCATAATTTTAAGTAATTTATTAATAATATATATATATATATATATATATATATATATATATATATATATATATATACACACAGACACACGTCGTGAAGTCTAGTATATATATTTGATTAGCTAAGGTAGAAGTTTAGCCTAATTAAGGTTAGTTTTGACAGAGTTGACTTGGACTCCTAATTTGACCTAGAACTAGCCTAGTTGACCTATTTGTATTTCGATTGATATCATATGAATAGTTTGCCTAAGATTTGATTGGGTTTGTTTTAATGTGTGGGTAAATTAGTTTA
This sequence comes from Iris pallida, assembly GCA_029216955.1. Taxonomy (NCBI): domain Eukaryota; kingdom Viridiplantae; phylum Streptophyta; class Magnoliopsida; order Asparagales; family Iridaceae; genus Iris; species Iris pallida. Next base: position 12,538,453 of record JANAVB010032220.1, read on the forward strand.
CCTTATTTTAGAGTATGACTACGTAGCTAGTGTGTAGAGTAGTATATGGTTACTAGATCCTAGTGTAGAGTAGTATGTAGAGGAGTATGGCTACTAGTGATATATAGATATGTAGGTCCATGTGTATCTGTATCGGACTATCGCTATCGGTATCGAACTATCGCTATCGGTATCGGACTATCGCTATCGGTATCGAACTATCGGTATCGATCGAACTATCGGTATCGGACTATCGCTATCGGTATCGGACTATCGCTATCAGTATCGACCGTATATACTTAGTATCGGGCATAGCGGATTAGTATCGATCAGTATATAGGTTTGGGTTAAGATCAAGGTTCAAAGTATCGGTATCGGAATAGTAGGCCGAATAGGAGGCCGAGATAGTCGAATGAGAAGAAGGGAAGAAGGGAGGAGCAGATGGGTCCAGAGCCATGGTGGAGGAGGAGAAGTAACATGAGAGCAGTTTTCGCCGTAACATCTCCTGGCTCTGCTAGCAACTGAAGTCCAGATGCTACAAAGGACGATCCTTCGCTGAAATCGACTACAACACCCATCAGTTCAAGTTCATTCCTATATGAGTAGATTTCAATGCCATAGAAGCCATTAGTTTGTTGACCTTCCTCTATGGCATTGGAATATACTCATATAGGAATGAACTTGAACTGATGGGTGTTGTAGTCGATTTCAGCGAAGGATCGTCCTTTGTAGCATCTGGACTTCAGTTGCCAGCAGAGCCAGGAGATGTTACGGCGGAAACTGCTCTCATGTTACTTCTCCTCCTCCACCATGGCTCTGGACCCATCTGCTCCTCCTTTCTTCCCTTCTTCTCATTCGACTATCTCGGCCTCCTATTCGGCCTACTATTCCGATATGTGTTTGATACGGTCTACCTAACCTATATACTGATACTAATCTGATACTCTCTGATATTAAGTACATCCGGCTTACTAGCTAGCGGATCCACCAGTTACATGATTATATACTAATTATGTTAGATTGTGATACTAAGTAGCCTCGTCGTAGGCCTAGCGTGTTATCCACAAGTTTAGTTTTTCTTACGATATGAGTATCGGTATCGGGCTATTAATTCTTATGTTTAGTTTGTCTTACGATACAGATATTCACATCAAATCGAGCATGAATCGTTACTTTGTTGATCGTACATGGATATACAAACGACAACACGAGAGCAGAATTGGTGTGAGTGACGATTTTCAGGCAGGTGTGGAAGTATTTCTTAAGTATGCCATGAGCAAAACTCAGTACATGGACGATAACAAAATCAAGTGTCCATGTGTTAATTGTCACAATAGACGTTTCGAAGAAGTGATGACTGTGAGAGATCATTTGACCCGTAAGGGTTTCGTACGTGATTATGGCCTGTGTCACGACCCGATCCCAATTTTTTGGGTCGAACCGGATCATGCCCAGCCTGCACCGTTGATGAGACGGCGGCAGTAAGCTGTATTCAGTAGTAAACCACACAGACAAAACTCTAACGAAAAATAAAATCTTTTATTCAGAACCACAACCATTACAAAAACATCTTTATTACATTTAATTACCACAACTAAAATAAAGCACTATCCAGCCTTATGATTCTGAGGTTCCAAGTTCTGCGGGGCCAGAGTTAGACATCAGATCCTCGAAGATGTAATCACCTAAAAATGTTGGTCTCCAGTCAGGAGGGAGCAAAGTACAATCACGAATATCGAATAATTCAAATAATAATTTGAAATTTGTAATGTTAAACAATTTTGAAATACCTTGAACAATATTTTCTAACAATTCTACAATTGAAAACAATGTGATTTGAGTAAGTAACGACTATGACCGGATTGGGATGATTCACTGATATGATCCGGCCTATCCCCGTGTGTGAGAGGGGTAAGCTCGTACAATTAGATTCAATGAGGGGTATTGGTCATAGACGCTACACTACTCCCCCAATATCCCGAGTCAATTAGATTCAATGAGGCAATAACAATCAATACTCTAGGAGAGAGAGTTCCGTGTAACAATGTGGTTTAAAATTGCAATAAAACAATTACTAGTTAAATTACCGAACAAACATAACTGTACTTGCCTTGGTTATTTGTGACTGGATCGAGAGTTTGTTCCAGGAAATTTGGTCAAATACTTCCTCGAAATCCTACATTTGAAATTCCCGACTTAGAACCAAAATTAAGCCGTATCTAGATGTGCTAGTTGTAATCTCTAGAATTAATCCTAGTCAATTTTAGTCTTTATTACGTTAACACAACAAAGTCACAACAAACGCGATTATCTAGTGAGTTTGCACTTAATTACGAAAGAAAACCATTTATCATTTTAATTTCGGAAAAGCTTTGTATGTATCAGTTTATTGGCAAAAATATGTAAAGTTAAACCTTGTTTTTAAATGAGAAATCATAATTTTATTATACTACTAATTTGTAACTAAAATGTGAGAAAGACTCATTTAATCAAATAGTAATTTATTTAATCAATGTGAACGAGGTAAAATCTAACTAACTTTTATGTAGAAATTCGCATTTACAGGTTATTTAGCAAAACCTTGTGAGTTTTATATATATAAAAAAAAATAGATTTTACAAGAAAACGTGAATTTGTTAAATAATACAAACTTATATTTCAAATATTAACTTAATGTGAAAACTACTAAGTTTTCATACTCATTTAATATTCTACGTATCTACGCTAAAAACCAGCAACCCAGAAAAAGAAAGAAAACTACACTATTAATTACAGGCCACAGAGAAAAATAGAAAACAATGGGCTTATGCCCTTACAGACCATTTACACGAATTTAAATAAGAGAAAACATTTGGTTAGTCTTGAATATTATCCTACAAATTAATAACTAAATAAAATAATAATTTAAATTAAATTTTTATCAAATGAATCTCAGACTTGGTCCAATTGTCATAATTGCAGCTAATGCCTCAACGTCCGGTGGACCCGGTTTCGTTTGCATTTTCGCTGGGGCCCAGTGACCGTTAAGGTCGTCGCCCAAAAATATTATAAAATAACATTTTTATATCAAAAATTATTTTTAAAAATCGTTTTTATTATTTTGCAAAATTTTCGGCAGCATCTCCTCTGTTTTTGGTCAACCCAAAAAACTGGGAATACACCGTAAACCTGCAACATAACTCCAAAAACTCCAATATATATATATACCACAGAATAGTATTTTCCAAAACCCAATCCATCATATTAAACTCAACAGAACCCAATCCAGCATCCACAGTTTCCGAAGAAACTTCGGAATCAAAAATAGTAACGTAACTGTTACGTTGTCGGAATTCCGGATTCCCGAGGAACTTGGTTGGACCAGTATCATCATAGACTAAAAGAAAATAATTGGGTCAGAGTGTACCGACAACGGAGTTCCGATTTGGATCTCGGAACAGGAACGGGTCAGCACTGGAAACGGACGGAACAGTCACCGGGGCAAACGCCGGCGGTCAGCGGGTTGCCGGGGGTCGGGCGCCGACCAGGGGGCGGCGGCAGGGCGCGGGTGACGGGTTCGTCGGCGGCGAACGGTGACGCGGGGGCCGCACGGGTCGGTGGCAGGCCGCTGGAAAGGGGCGCCGGCCTCGGGATCTCGCCGGGGAGCGACGGTCGGCTAGGGGGTCGGCCACGGGTGGTGGATCGAGCTCCGGGAAGATCGCCGGAATGGTGGTTTGGGAGAAATTGGGAAAAAATGGTGATAGAGTTTGAGATGGAGATGAAGAAGGAGAGGAGGGTTTATATAGGAAAATATAGGACGGTTACCGGAGAGGGGAGCCGAAGGATCGCCGTCGGTTTCGGAAGGCCGAAGGTCGTCGGTTGATCCGTTGAGGAAGAAGGAAGGTTCGGCCATAACCGAAAATTCTTTCGGTTCCTCTCAGAAGACCCACAGAAAGAAATGAGATGAGAAGTGAATGTAAGTTTCACTTTCTCTCTCTCTAACTTAAGTAACCTATTAATAAGAACAAAATTCCAATGGGCTAACATGTCAAGGCTTTTGGGCTTTTAATTGAAAAATAAATTTTTAAGGAACCTATTAATATAAAGGCTTTGGGCTCTAGGCTTAAATAAAAATTGGGCCTAATAAAAAGGCTAAATGTTTAACATTTGTTTAAAAACAATTTTAGTCTTATTTAAAACTTTATTTAATTTATAGAAATAATTATTTTAGACTCCAATTGGATTCGGATGCGGGTCTGGGTTGACATGCAAAAATCCAAATTAATTAACTTTGGAAAAATTAATTTATACTAACAAATATTAACTAATTATCTAACAAAAATTTATTTAATAATTACAAATTAGAATTTAAAATTGCAATCTAAATTTATGGGTTTTACAACCTTCCCTCCTTAGAAAATTTCGTCCTCGAAATTTAAAGGCGATGTTAGGGGTACAATCATGCAATCATATTCTTTCCTTAGTAACCTCATATCTAAACTAGGCTAACTGTCTCATAGCAAAACCATCATCAATCTTTCGTTCTTCCCTCCTTAGAAATAAAGTTATTCTCTATGATTATGAGTTTCTGATTCCATTCTTAAATTGCCAATCACTAAAAAAAAAATTTTGTTTTCCATATTTTCACTTAGTATGTACCTCTTTCAGTTTTCTAATATATTCAAATTTAACTCTACATTTTGTCTTGTCTTAATACTTCAATATCAAGCCTCGATTCTTATTTATCAACCATAAATTTTAACGCTACGTTCCAACACTTGATTTGTCATGATCCATCATGTTTTTATCATTGCTTACTCACAGATGAATATTCTTTGATTATAGGCTATCCTGTACATATCCTGATTTTACATCTTTATTTACATGTTTGATCCTGAATCCTCAAGTAAACTTATATATACCACGATTAAACTCAAATCCTATATTTCTTCGACTCTAACTTATTACATCTTTCAACCAACCTTTCCATTTTTTTTTTTAAATTAAAATCCTGATTCTTCTTATTCACACAATTGTCATCCCTCAAGTCAAAAATTCTTTTTCATCCGATGTATCTTCCTAAAATGTATATCAACAATTTTATCAACCTCTAATTTTATCATATCAGTACCTGATATTTATATCATTGATTTTCCTCTTCCACAAGTATTTTCTATATCTCAAAATTCATGTATTCCATAAATTCCTGCAATTAATCTTTCCAATTTAATTTACTAGCCTTAGTCCAATTTGAGGCATGATTGCTAAATACAAAAATATAAGCATGTTTTTTTTTTTTAAATCATCTAAGATAAAAATATTTGTTTGTGATCAAAATCATTTTAGGCATTAGTAAAGTCGAGATAAAATGATCATAGGATAGAAAATTTCAAAATAAGATTATAAATAATAAAAAATGATATCAACAATTTATTTGAGAAAACAAAAAGATAATATAAATTTTTCGGAATGTGGAAAAATTTATGACTTAGGTAAAACCAACAAAATTAAGATAGTGAGGGTGGTTTAAAAAATGACAAGATCATAATCTGATAGAATTTTGAAAGTAGGGATAACTTCTAGAATGCAATTTCTCTAAAGAATTAAAGATAACCATGGCATGATTACAGTCTTAATAATATTCGGAAACTAATTATTTTCAAAGTCATTTTGTCTCAAATTCATGCCTCGCCAGAGTGCACCTGGCTGCAATGAATCTTTGACTCCATAACTTGAATAATTTGGTTTACCGAGTATTCATCCAACTTTTATCCATCTCATGGCTAATCAAACATAGGACAAAGTTTCAATCATATTTGGAAACCTAACAAATATCTGTCATTATTTAAACTTAAAGTTTATGCCTCGCCAGTGCGCAACTAGCTGCAATAAACTCGCAGTTTTCCATAATTTAGATAATTGACTATCACGTAATCGTGTGGAGTCATGTTAGGTTGCTAAATATTACCTCAACCTTGTCCATGTGAATTTCAGAGGAATCTAAAATTTTCAAACAAGTTGAAATTTCTAAACAGGATAGAAAATGTAGATGACTGTTCTTCTGAGATCAAGTGACTTATCAAAAATAAGTATAGGTTTGAGATTTCAAGAGACTGGTTCTAAAATTTAAGAAGAGTATTTGTTCTCCGATTTTTCCAAAGATGAAACGGTCAACCTTGATTTTGATTAATAGAGTTAGTCACAAGATCAGATAGAAGGATTATGGCTTCAGATTAAATAAGGAGGACCAAAGAAAATATTCCCGATAAATCACTCAGGGAATACAGAATTTATTTTAAGAAGTATGATTTCACAACTAAGGAAATTGGAAATTTTTTGAGAGAAGGTAATTCTTATCGATATCAAGGAAAATCAAGTTTGAATTTGTCTAGTAAAACTAATGATTGAAATAGCTTTGAGACGATTAAACAATTAAAGATATTTCCATGACTAAAGAAAATTCAAGGTTTAAAATGGATTCAAAATATGATCACTTTTTCGACTGTTCCAGCTTCATGATATTAATCATAAGAGCTTACTAAGCCATGACTTGATCAAGAGATTGCATAGAGAATAAGATTGAGTGGAGGAAATCAACAGATGAGAATTTTCTCAAGTCTTTGGAATAATTTAGGAGATAGCAATCAATATTGGAGTTGAAAAATAGCTTATTCAGAAGAATCATGAACTGACTAATTCTTCTGGTCATAAATATCCCTAAGGCTTTATGATTCCAGAAAATTTGGTTCATGATTTATTACGAGAATGTTAATCAATTCGGAAAGGAGGTCAAAGCAAAAGATTGGAATAAATGGTTATAGAAATACATTGGGTAGATAAAATTCATCAGGGTTGCTAAGAGAATTTGAAATTCTTCATAGCGAATGAATCAAGATTCCAAATCAAGGTGAAAAAGTAAGATTTGATCAACCCAAGAAGTTGGAGAAAGGTTTGCTTAGGGAGGAAGGAGATTGAAAATTCAATCTTATTCCAAAAAGATTATGGATCCTAAAGTATGCTAGAATCTGATAAAGATCTAGAAGGAGATAATCCCGAGAGTCATGGGATACTCAAGGATACAATTTGCCTATTTTAGATAAGGTCTAGGTACAAACAAACAAGGTATCCTAGGAAGCAGGCAAAAATAAATATTTAAATAAATAATTTTGGCCCTATAATGTAATCATGGTGTAAATTATCTAAGTGTTCTAGTTGTTTCTAAAGTCTGTTTTCCTAAAGTCTTTACTATTCCTAGGTCAAGTTACAGAACTGCGTGATGGTCTAGACTAAGTTGACTAGACCAATTTACAGATCTGACCTGCATGGGCCACCACTAAAAACATGTCACGACCCGATCCCAATTTCTTGGGTCGAACCGGATCATGCCCAGCCTGTACCGTTGATGAGACGGCGGCAGTAAGCTGTATTCAGTAGTAAACCACACAGACAAAACTCTAACGAAAAATAAAATCTTTTATTCAGAACCACAACCATTACAAAAACATCTTTTATTACATTTAATTACCACAACTAAAATAAAGCACTATCCAGCCTTATGATTCTGAGGTTCCAAGTTCTGCGGGGCCAGAGTTAGACATCAGATCCTCGAAGATGTAATCACCTAAAAATGTTGGTCTCCAGTCAGGAGGGAGCAAAGTACAATCACGAATATCGAATAATTCAAATAATAATTTGAAATTTGCAATGTTAAACAATTTTGAAATACCTTGAACAATATTTTCTAACAATTCTACAATTGAAAACAATGTGATTTGAGTAAGTAACGACTATGACCGGATTGGGATGATTCACTGATATGATCCGGCCTATCCCGTGTGTGAGAGGGGTAAGCTCGTACAATTAGATTCAGTTAGATTCAATGAGGGGTATTGGTCATAGACGCTACACTACTCCCCCAATATCCCGAGTCAATTAGATTCAATGAGGCAATAACAATCAATACTCTAGGAGAGAGAGTTCCGTGTAACAATGTGGTTTAAAATTGCAATAAAACAATTACTAGTTAAATTACCGAACAAACATAACTGTACTTGCCTTGGTTATTTGTGACTGGATCGAGAGTTTGTTCCAGGAAATTTGGTCAAATACTTCCTCGAAATCCTACATTTGAAATTCCCGACTTAGAACCAAAATTAAGCCGTATCTAGATGTGCTAGTTGTAATCTCTAGAATTAATCCTAGTCAATTTTAGTCTTTATTACGTTAACACAACAAAGTCACAACAAACGCGATTATCTAGTGAGTTTGCACTTAATTACGAAAGAAAACCATTTATCATTTTAATTTCGGAAAAGCTTTGTATGTATCAGTTTATTGGCAAAAATATGTAAAGTTAAACCTTGTTTTTAAATGAGAAATCATAATTTTATTATACTACTAATTTGTAACTAAAATGTGAGAAAGACTCATTTAATCAAATAGTAATTTATTTAATCAATGTGAACGAGGTAAAATCTAACTAACTTTTATGTAGAAATTCGCATTTACAGGTTATTTAGCAAAACCTTGTGAGTTTTATATATATAAAAAAAATAGATTTTACAAGAAAAACGTGAATTTGTTAAATAATACAAACTTATATTTCAAATATTAACTTAATGTGAAAACTACTAAGTTTTCATACTCATTTAATATTCTACGTATCTACGCTAAAAACCAGCAACCCAGAAAAAGAAAGAAAACTACACTATTAATTACAGGCCACAGAGAAAAATAGAAAACAATGGGCTTATGCCCTTACAGACCATTTACACGAATTTAAATAAGAGAAAACATTTGGTTAGTCTTGAATATTATCCTACAAATTAATAACTAAATAAAATAATAATTTAAATTAAATTTTTATCAAATGAATCTCAGACTTGGTCCAATTGTCATAATTGCAGCTAATGCCTCAACGTCCGGTGGACCCGGTTTCGTTTGCATTTTCGCTGGGGCCCAGTGACCGTTAAGGTCGTCGCCCAAAAATATTATAAAATAACATTTTTATATCAAAAATCATTTTTAAAAATCGTTTTTATTATTTTGCAAAATTTTCGGCAGCATCTCCTCTGTTTTTGGTCAACCCAAAAAACTGGGAATACACCGTAAACCTGCAACATAACTCCAAAAACTCCAATATATATATATACCACAGAATAGTATTTTCCAAAACCCAATCCATCATATTAAACTCAACAGAACCCAATCCAGCATCCACAGTTTCCGAAGAAACTTCGGAATCAAAAATAGTAACGTAACTGTTACGTTGTCGGAATCCCGGATTCCCGAGGAACTCGGTTGGACCAGTATCATCATAGACTAAAAGAAAATAATTGGGTCAGAGTGTACCGACAACTGAGTTCCGATTTGGATCTCGGAACAGGAACGGGTCAGCACTGGAAACGGACGGAACAGTCACCGGGGCAAACGCCGGCGGTCAGCGGGTTGCCGGGGGTCGGGCGCCGGCCAGGGGGCGGCGGCAGGGCGCGGGTGACGGGTTCGTCGGCGGCGAACGGTGACGCGGGGGCCGCGCGGGTCGGTGGCAGGCCGCTGGAAAGGGGCGCCGGCCTCGGGATCTCGCCGGGGAGCGACGGTCGGCTAGGGGGTCGGCCACGGGTGGTGGATCGAGCTCCGGGAAGATCGCCGAAAATGGTGGTTTGGGAGAAATTGGGAAAAAATGGTGATAGAGTTTGAGATGGAGATGAAGAAGGAGAGGAGGGTTTATATAGGAAAATATAGGGCAGTTACCGGAGAGGGGAGCCGAAGGATCGCCGTCGGTTTCGGAAGGCCGAAGGTCGTCGGTTGATCCGTTGAGGAAGAAGGAAGGTTCGGCCATAACCGAAAATTCTTTCGGTTCCTCTCAGAAGACCCACAGAAAGAAATGAGATGAGAAGTGAATGTAAGTTTCACTTTCTCTCTCTCTAACTTAAGTAACCTATTAATAAGAACAAAATTCCAATGGGCTAACATGTCAAGGCTTTTGGGCTTTTAATTGAAAAATAAATTTTTAAGGAACCTATTAATATAAAGGCTTTGGGTTCTAGGCTTAAATAAAAATTGGGCCTAATAAAAAGGCTAAATGTTTAACATTTGTTTAAAAACAATTTTAGTCTTATTTAAAACTTTATTTAATTTATAGAAATAATTATTTTAGACTCCAATTGGATTCGGATGCGGGTCTGGGTTGACATGCAAAAATCCAAATTAATTAACTTTGGAAAAATTAATTTATACTAACAAATATTAACTAATTATCTAACAAAAATTCATTTAATAATTACAAATTAGAATTTAAAATTGCAATCTAAATTTATGGGTTTTACATCATCGCAAGGTAAATTATATTCAGAAAGACAGGCTGCAGAAGCTGGTACTTATGCTTTTGATGATAATGCTGCAACGGATGTCCTCGAAGACGACGGATGCTCTGTGGATTATGGAGACATGCAGAACCTTGCACGAGATATGGTGTATGCTGCGGCAGGGCCTAATTTTGATCCGGAGGATCCTAATCCTGAGGCAAAGGAGTTCTATGATATGTTTAAGGACGCAGATACTCCTCTATATCCTGGTTGTGAGACTCATTCTGCACTGTCAGTGACGATGCGGTTGTTGAACATAAAGTCTGATTTTAACTTGCCACAAGCTTGCTATGATCGGATCACACAATTAACTAATGAGGTGTTACCGAAGGAATCAAAAGAGCTCCCAAAAAACTTCTACAAGTCAAAGATGATTGTCCGACAACTGGGACTGGGGTACGAGAAGATAGATTGCTGTCGCAACGGATGCATGTTGTATTACAAAGAGAATTGCGTATTAGAAAGTTGTTGGTTCTGTAATGCGGATCGTTACAAGACAGTACAGGAAAAAGGAAAGTCAACTAGAAAACGACGTCCTTACAAGTATATGCATTACTTGTCGATCACGAAGCGCTTACAGAGGATGTATATGTCTCTGAATACAGCAGAACACATGACGTGGCACAGTGAAGATCGCATAAAGGACGAAGGAGAATTGTCACATCCTTCGGATGGGGAGGCGTGGAAATATTTTGATTTATGTCATCCAAATTTTGCTGCAGAGCCTAGAAATGTACGCCTGGCGCTATGTTCTGATGGCTTCGCCCCTTTCGGACAGTCGGGATCTCAATACTCATGCTGGCCGGTCATTCTTACCCCTTACAATCTGCCACCATGGATGTGTATGAAGACTCCTTATATGTTCTTGACAGCTATCATACCCGGTCCCAAAAATCCGACAAAGAACATCGATATATATTTACAGCCGTTGGTGGATGAGCTGAAACAGTTGTGGGAGATCGGCGTCACGACCTATGATATTTCCAGAAAACAAAACTTTCAGATGAGAGCTTCACTCATGTGGACAATCAATAATTTTCCAGCATACGGTATGCTGTCGGGATGGAGTACGCACGGCAACATGTCTTGTCCGATATGTATGGAAAATAGTAAGGCGTTCCGCCTTAGACATGGAGGAAAAACTTCTTTCTTTGACTGTCACCGTCAATTTCTGCCAACGAGACATCCTTGGCGAAAGAACAAGGACGCGTTTAGATATGGAAAACAAGAATTTTTTGAACCTCCTGCCAGATTGTCGGGATACGATATTTGGGAAGATGTAAAGGAATTGCCCACCGCAATGGAAGATCCATCGAACAATCGTGTCGAGGGGTTCGGACAAAGCCATAACTGGACCAAACGGAGTATCTTCTGGGACTTGCCTTATTGGAAAGATAATCTTATTAGGCATAATCTTGATGTCATGCATATCGAAAAGAATGTGTTCGATAATGTCTTCAATACCGTTATGGATATTAAAGGAAAGACGAAGGACAATCCAAAAGCAAGACAAGACATGGCTGAGATATGCAAACGTCATAATCTAAACTTGATACAAAGGGGAGCTGGTGGACAAGTAACTAAGCCGATAGCGCCATACGCATTGAGCAAGGAAGATAGATTAATAATCTGCAAGTGGATATCTACTTTAAGATTTCTCGACGGCTATGTGTCGAATTTGTCTAGATGCGTTGATCTCAATGAACGCAAGCTAACAGGAATGAAAAGTCACGACTATCACGTGTTTATGGAAAGATTACTGTCCATTGTGTTGAGAGAGTTGTTGCCTTCTGCTGTATGGGTTCCGTTGGCCGAGCTGTCTACATTCTTCAGGGATATCTGTTCAACTAAGCTCACGGTGCAACATATGATACAACTTGAGAAGAAGATTGTCTTAACAATTTGCAAGTTAGAGAAAATATTTCCACCGGGTTTCTTCGACAGTATGGAGCATCTACCGATTCATCTAGCATACGAAGCCCGTGTCGGTGCATCTGTTCATTATCGATGGATGTACCCCTTTGAAAGGTAAATAAAAATCGATATAATTTAAGTGGATTTTACAATTCATTGTTAATTCTCAAGATAATTTGTCTCTCTAGGTATCTACATCATCTAAAGAAGAAAGTTGGCAACAAGGCTCATATAGAGGCTTCGATATGCGAAGCATATCTTATCGAGGAGGTGTCAAACTTTTGCTCCATTTATTTCGATACTCATGTTGAGACAAATCGAAATAGACCTCAAAGGAATGACGAAGACGTTGAGGAAGGAGGTATATTCAATTTAAGGGGCAAGCCTATTGGGGCTAGTAAGAAACGGTGGTTGAGTGACGATGAGTATGATGCCGCTCACCGATATGTCTTGTTAAATTGTGACATACAAGAAGTGAGAGATTTGGAGAAGTAAGTGACTACACCTCGTTATAATCTCTAATTTGGTGAGGTAAGTGACTACACTAATTTTTATTCTCTCTAACAGTGTATTTAGAGATGAAGTCAAAATAAGGACACCCGATATTACCGATGAGGGACTTCAAAAAGAGGTTGATTTTACCTTTCCGTCATGGTTTCGAGATTACGTAAGTAACTGAGATAATATGTTATGCGGCTACCATTTAAATATATATATGCAACTAAAACATTTAAAGTTTACAGGTTTTATTAGCTGAACCAAGTACACTCACAAATGAGAGCATTCGTTATTTGTCATTGGGACCGAAGAAGCATGCAAAGACTTGGCCCGGCTATGTCGTTAATGGCTTCAAGTTTAAGACAACTCAACATCCTATAAATGCCGAATTTCTCAATGACGGCTTCAGTACGAAAGATTCTGGTGTTTGCATAAGAGGCACAATCTATGACGACGAGCCGGACTTTGACTATTATGGAGTGCTTCGGGATATTGTAGAATTACAATATAGTGCCCCATTTGATATGCATATTGTTATGTTCAAATGTGAGTCGTTCGATACGACACCAAATATCGGTTGACGCTCCTTGACATGTTGTCGCCAGAGCAGCTACGCGCGCTTCCAGACCATGTCTTGTCCCAAGTGCCGGCACACACGGTGGAGGAGTACATACGCAAAGCGGATGCGGCGGCACGAGCACGAGACGATCCGACGGACGGGGTTTGATTTTGTTTATGTTGTTGGTTTTGTAGACATTTGGATACATTGTATGTTCGGATATTTTTTTTATGTTTGGATAATTTAATATTGGATATTGGATATATTGTATTGGTAATATTTTGTTGGATATTGGATACGTTGGATATTGGTGTCGGATATGGATATTTTGCATATGGATATATGGTGTTGGATATTGGATACGTTGGATATTCGTGTTGGATATGGATATATGGTGTTGTATATGGATATTTTGCATGTTTGATATTGTGTTGGATGTGTTGTATAAACAGGAAAGAGTCTGTTTGCAGTATTTTTTTTTCAAAAATTAGAAGTTAGCGACGGACTGGCGACCACTCAGCGACGGATAGTCCGTCGCTAACTGGAGAAACTGAGGTTAGCGACGGAGTGGCGACGTAAAAACCGTCGCTACCTGGAGCATTTCAATAAAGCGACGGATTGGCGACGGACGATCCGTCGACCTGGTGCTGTTTGATGTCCATAAATTTTAGCTTTCGCGACGGATTGGCGACTAACTTACGGCGGACTGGCGACAAAGTACCGACGGACTATCCGTCGCTAACTGTAGGAATTTAATGTCGACGGATTGGCGACGTAATATCCGTCGCTACCTGGAGAATTTTACTTTGAGCGACGGTTTAGCGACGGAATGTCCGTCGACCTGGTTCTGTTTGATGTCCATAAATTTTGCAGTTAGCGACGGATGTTTTGTCGCTAATACGACGCTAATCCGTCGTACACCTCGGCGGATTAGCGACGGCATAACGACGACCTGCCGTATGGAAAAATCTCTGATACGCTTTTACCGACAAATTTACGACGGATTAGCGACGGATATTACGTATCAGAAAATCACTGATACGGTTTTGCCGACTCTTTAGCGACGGAGTTTTCCGTCGCTAACCCTATATCCTGATACATGTTTTGACGAAAGTTAGTCGGTAATCCGTCGCTATATATATTTAAATGCGCCGACGGTATTCCGTCGCTAAGTCGTCGCTGAGCGACGGAGTAGCGACGGATATGTTTTAGCGACGAGGTTATTCCCGACGGCTGTTTTACCAATATATCCGTCGGTAATCCGTCGGTATTTATTTTTGGCGACGGACTACCGACGGATAAGGCCGTCGGTAAATACATGTATTTTGGTAGTGACACAACCGAAGAAGATGTACCAGCCAGCCAAGAGAGTGATGCAAATAAAGTGATCTACTACTACTCAAAGACAAGAGTTCAAGAGTTCATTTTACTATAACTACTACTTAAAGACAGGATATTGTAATTTTAGTACAATTTGTTTGCAATCTATCTAGATTTTCGAATGATTCTACGATAAGCTTGTCTTGCAACATTGCTTAGGCTTATACTCCTCCTTCTGCCTGTAGTGAGAGAAAAAGAAAGGGAAAAAGACCCTTCCAAACCTAAAACAATGGGCCAAACAAAGAACAAGAAGAAAAAGACAAGCAAAAAAAAGGAAAAAAAAAACAAAGGGAAAAAGAAAAAACAAATAAAGAAAAAAGAAAGAAAGAAAGAAAAAGAAAGGAAAAAAAAAGAAAAAAAAACCATCCGAGTAAAAAAAAAAAAAGAAAAAAAAAGCATGCCTCCATTGGCTTTGGCGGCAACAGTGAGAGGAAAAAATAAAATAAAATAAAAACCATGACTCCAAGTAACTTGGCGGCACCGCCTTAAAAAAAAAAAAAACAATTTCGTGAGCCAGGTGGCCCACTCCACCCCGTGCCGCCAACTCTAGTGGAGTTGGATCCCTTTCTTTGGAAATTCACCAAACTTCTCCCTCTACATGCAAATTTGTATAATTTCGTCCCTTTCGACGAAAATTTCTGTATTCTTAATTAAGAATCCCTTCAATTACTTCCTTAAACCCATTCCCTCTTATTCTTAATTAAGAATCCTAATCCCCCCGGTTAAGTGCGGAATAAAAAAAAAGGGCGCCCATAAATTGGGCGCCAATTTTAAGGAAAAAAACGAAATCGCGCCCAACTTTAGGGCGTAGAATTTCTTCTTCTTCGGCTTTGCCGCGTGGCTCGGCTTGTGCCCTAAAGAGTGAAACCGACAAACATGAAATTCTACGCCCTAAACTTGGGCGCCTTTTTCAACTCCTGTCAGCCACGCATGGCCACGCGGCACAAACCGACAAACATGAAATTCTACGCCCTAAACTTGGGCGCCTTTTTTTTCTTTAACTTTGGCGCCCCATTTTTTGGCGCCCTTTTTTTTTAATCCCGACAAATTAAGCGGGAAATTAAGCGGGGCATAAGGGGATTCAGGGGATTCTTAATTAAGGATATGGAGGAGAGTAAATTTTTACGACCTAAATTAGGGCGTGAAAAATTTTTACGCCCAAAAAATGGGCGCGACTGTGCTCATCTTGCAAATTCCCCTAACTTAATGTCTTTCCCGCAATTTTTATAAACTTTTATGCTTCTCGTGAAATTTTTCGTTTAGAAATAAAATGCTAAATTACAACTTGATACCCTCAATTATTTGAATTGTTCAATTTAATACCCTCAACTTCGATAGGCACCAACTTAATACCCTCTATCCCTAAAAGTGTTAGCCGAAATATAAAATGACCAAATTACCCTCGTCTTTTGTTACAACCTGCGTCCGCATGATCGGGTACGAGTGGGGTACGTCCTACGTCGCAGAATCGACAGTTGTGAGCTGTCTAGGCCTCAATAGTCGTCAAATACTCGTAAATATCAATCTTTGTTCATCACAACTACTAATCACGTGCCCAAATCACCACATCATCACACATTTTCACTATGTTCTTCAGTACAACCTTACAAAGAATGTCCGGAGACAAATTCGGTAAAAATAGTAAAGCAACATCATCATAGGTACAATCATCCATAACATGTACATCATCATCTAAGTCTGAAAATAAATCTATACAACAAAGTCCTAAATCATAACTGATCTCCGTGTAGCACCATGCCAACTATCACTACCATCTCATCCTGTAAGCCATAAAAGCTAAGGAAGAAGTCATCGATATCTGTAACGTATCTAGTCATAAAAGGAGCAAAGTACAACCCTATATACGGAATAAACGTATACAATGTGAAACTACAATGGAACAATAATTGTATGGACTAGCCTGTAACTGAACAGTGGTACGATAATGAACAATCAATCAATGCAATAGTGATTGAAATATTAGCCTACATGTGATCGGCTGGTAAGCACAATAGCATAATAGAATAAGGTCAGGCTTAACAACACGTGCACGATGTACGATTAAGCTATCCATAATATTGCACTACGGGGGATTGACCACATGCAAACTAAATATTTTTCCAAACCCCGACTCATAATCAATGTATAACAACCTAAATTTATCAAATATTTTAGACTACTTTATACTTAAATATTTTGACCTATTTTTTGAAAATTTTAATATCAAAATTCTTATAAGATTGATACGTTGAGCTTTTTTTACCACTAATACTCTGATATTTTAGAAGTTACCACAACAAAATAAACATGAAAAACATAATATGCTATAATAAAAAACATCTTTTATATAAACCAAAATGCCAGTGGATGACATGGAGGATCTCAATGACATGATACTTGGATATTTCGTTTCTTGCACATGATCAATGTTGTACATCATGAAGGTCACAACTCGACTTAACAAACATTCATACATTCGAGATGCTTAATGCTTAAGATGCACCCTAGTATACCAACAACATAATAGGACACATTCGACCGTTGCGATCAGACGCTATAGGCCCGACATAGATACTAAGCCTTGGTGCTTTGTACACAGATAATATTCATGTTAATTTAATGTTAATGTTAATTTTAGTATAAAATTTTGTCATGTTAATTGTCATATCAGCAATTATGTCATAAACTAGTAGTCTAAACTAATCGAAATTTTCACCAAACTACTTACAAAGTAATAAACAACTAAATAAAAATAAGGCTAATAATTCAACTACATAAACTCAAATAAAGATCAAAATAAAAAGTTAAAATATAGCTTATGACACGTGTACTTATTTTTCTATTTATAAAAGAATAAGAATACATGTAATGTTTGTTATTAAGGAGTTTTAAAAATGAGTAACTCACG
Source organism: Iris pallida (assembly GCA_029216955.1). Taxonomy (NCBI): domain Eukaryota; kingdom Viridiplantae; phylum Streptophyta; class Magnoliopsida; order Asparagales; family Iridaceae; genus Iris; species Iris pallida. The sequence continues at coordinate 12,556,034 of JANAVB010032220.1, forward strand.
AGTTAGTCTACACATTTTGAAATAAAAAATACTGGAAATTGCTGAGAAACCCAATTTCGGAATTGGTTTGTATGAAAAATCCACCCGCAGGATGGTTTTATGAAATACCCAGAATTATATATTTCCACGTTAAATACTCCAAGATTCCCATTAGATGCTTTGTATTTACAAAATTGTCATCTTTATAATACCATAACTACCCTCGCATAAACTCAGATTTGGATTGCGATTTTCGTCTTCTTCTTCACGAGAGATCTGAATTCCATTGCTCTCATCTTCAGCAGAGATCGCAAAGATCGTTCGTAGTTCACTGTGTTTTTCTTCAGTCGAACTCCGATCATCCCTCATCATCATTATCATCATCGTGGAGAGATTTGAAGTTTTTCGACGATTAGGTCAATTGTGGAGATAAGATCTTCTTTTCCATAAGAGTTAGCATCGTTTTGAAAGAATAACGAAAACTCTTGAATTTTTGTTCCTGACAAATTTTTTTCCACAAAAAAAATTAAAAAAAATTAAGTTTTAGGTTTCTGTCGAATGTTCTCCATCATTCTCCGTGCTAAAACCACGGAGAATGGCCTTACCCATGTCAAAATGATGGAGAATGGCCATTCTCCGTGTCAAAATGATGCAGAATGACTATTCACCGTGTTAAAATGACAGAGAATGGTCATTATTCGTGTTAAAACCACAGAGAATGGCCATTCTCCGTGTTAAAATGACGGAGAGTGGCTCCGTGATAAAATGCCTGAGAATGGCCATTCTCCGTCATTTTGGCCATTCTCCGTGTTAAAATGACGGAAAATGGCCATTCTCCTTGTTAAATTGACGGAGAATGGACATTCTCCTTGTTAAATTGATGGAGAATGACTATTCTTCGTCATTTTAACACGGAGAATAGCTATTCTTGGTCTATTTAACAAGGAGAATGGTCATTCTCCGTGTTAAAATGACGGAGAATGACCATTCTCCTTGTTAAATTGATGGAGAATGGCCATTTTCCGTCATTTTAAAATGGAGAATGGCTATTCTTGGTCAATTTAACAAGGAGAATGGCCACTCCGTGGTTTTAGCACGGAGAATGGCCATTCTCCTTGTTAAATTGACGGAGAATGGCCATTCTTCGTCATTCTAACACGGAGAATGGCTATTTTTTGTCAATTTAACAAGGATAATGGTCATTCTCTGTGGTTTTAGCACGGAGAATGACCATTCTTCGTAGTTTTAGCATGGAGAATGATCATTCTCTGCATTTTATGGCCAGTTGAAACTTTGAAGGGGCATAACTTTTGACTGGGAGGTCGAAACGAGGCCCAATTTTTCGCAAAAGGAGAATATTTTCGAGGAGCCGGAGCTCCGACTCCTCAGAAATATGCTTCTTTTGCGAAAAAACCGGGCTCGTTTCGACCTCCAAGTCAAAAGTTATGGCCCTTCAAAGTTTCAACTGGCCATAAAATACAGGAGAATGATCATTCTCCGTGGTAATATCACGGAAAATGGCCATTTTTCTTGTTAAATTGACAATGAATAGCCATTCTTCGTGTTAGAATGACGGAGAATGACCATTCTTCGTCAATTTAACAAGGAGAATAGCCATTCTCTGTCATTTTAACATGGAGAATAACCATTTAATTAAATTACACGGAGAATGTCATTCTCAGTGTTAAAACGCATGAGAATGTTCATTCTCCGTATAATTTAGAATGGAGAATGACATTCTTCGTGTTAAATTACACGGATAATGGTCATTCCAGTGTTAAAACGCATGAGAATGATCATTCTCCGTTTTAAATTACACGAAGGATGACATTCTCCGTGTATAAAAATACGGAGAATGACATTCTCCGTGTTAAATTACATGGAGACTGGCATTCTCGGTTTAAAACGCATAAGAATGTTCATTCTCCGTATAATTTAACACGGATCATTCTCCGTGTTAAATTATACGGAGAATGGCCATTTCCAGTGTTAAAATGCATGAGAATGACCATTCTCCGTTTTAAATTACACGGAGGATGACATTCTCCATGTATAAAAATACGGAGAACTCCATTCTTCGTGTTAAATTACACGGAGAATGACATTCTCAGTGTTAAAACGCATGAGAATGTTCATTCTCCGTGTAATTTGAAATGAAAAATGACATTATCCGTGTTAAATTATACGGAGAATGGCATTTCCAGTGTTAAAACGCATGAGAATGGCCATTCTCCGTGTTAAATAACACGAAAAATGGTCATTCTCCGTGTCAAAATGACGGAGAATAACCATTATCCGTGTTAAAATGTAGATTCTCCGTATTATATCGACGGAGAACAGTTGACAGAAACCTAAAACCTAATTTTTTTTTTTTTTTGTGGAAAAAAATTTGTCAGGAACAAAAATTCAAGAGTTTTCGTGCTTCTTTCAAAACGCTTCTTTCAAAACGTGCTTCTCCACAATTGACCTAATCGTCGAAAAACTTCAAATCTCTTCACGATGATGATGATGAGCGATGATCGGAGTTCAACTGAAGAAAAGCACAGTGAACTACGAACGATCTTTGCGATCTCTGCTGAAGATGAGAGCAATGGAATTTAGATCTCTCGTGAAGAAGAAGAAGACGAAAATCGAATTCCAAACATGAGTTTGTGCGAAGGGTAGTTATGGTATTATAAAGATGGCAATTTTGTAAATACAGAGCATCTAAAGGAAATCTTGGAATATTTATCGTGGAAATATATAATTCTGTACATTTCATAAAACTCATCCTGCGGGTGGATTTTTTCATACAAACCAACCCAGAAATTGGGTTTCTCAGCAATTTCCATATATATATATATATATATATATATATATATATATATATATATATATATATATATATATATATATATATATGCCACCTTTCTCTAACAGTAAGTAAATTAAGAGCTTAGTGTGGTTCTGCTTGTGTAAACATACATATACATGTAAGCTAGGCAAAATGGTGTTCCACGTCGGCCCACGGAATTGGGTTGTCCAAATAGAACTGGTTTTGGTTGCCTTTTGATCCTTATTGTGAGCCTATCCTGGAGGATCACCCGCGACCCTGACCTTTTATAGGGGTCATGCTGAACCTGGGGCTTGCCCCAAGCAGCCAGACGGGGGTCGTCCCAACCAAAGTCTTGTCTGGCTTACTCCTGGACTAATCCTGGTCATATTCGTGATTATATTATACTTATCTGAAAATATTTGTATCCCATATCTTGATTTTCTTATAGGAAACAATAACAAAATAATTCATAGAAGATTAGATATATTAAGTATATATGATTCTCCAAATAAGAGGTGTTACTTAACTATGGGTGCTCATAGGTAACAGTACCATGTGTCAAGATGCAATTAACAAAACTTGATTATCATTTGACAACCATAGTCGATTGTCACGTAGTAACCTAACAACAATCGATATCTTTCCTAATTAACACGCCGTTATAAGTTTTTTGTTTGGACATTCTTTTAGACAACTACCAAACATGGATGCAACAGCTAGTTGTATATATTCATTAACAAGTCATAGTGATTTGTTTAACAAATCTTGATGGCGGCATTCGCAACAACAAAAATCCTAATGATCCTTTTGACAGCCATAGACGTTTGTCGCGTATATACCACTGCCTTCTATTTCTACTAATTAACTCCTCGCGCCATTGGACAATCTAGCTAATCATGATTGTGACATTCATGCGGTGGAACAAATAAAGTGATGAAGCACTTGATAATATAGTACTTTATTCATCTTGACAACGTTAAACATTTGTCGCATATTACCATCATTATATTTGTGTCAACTATAGGACGATCTACCAAATATCGCCATTGTCGTTAGCTAAATTATACTGCAATGTGACGACATGCATGGTCACATATGTTTCCTCTAAAAAAAACCTTCTCCTCATTGTTGTCTATATATGACGAGTGCTTAGCTAGGCATTTACTTTACATTTTTTTTTCTGTAATAGAAGCATAATATCATTAACAAATTGTATAATATTTGCTGCGAAGACAGAAGCAGGGACACAAATATGACACGATAGGAATGTTTTGGAGTGTCCAATACACGTGTCCAACACGACATTGTCCTAATTTTTTTTAGTGTCCAATATACAACACTGTCACATATAGAATGATCAATATGATATGGCACGGTATGCAGGAGCGAGGACTGGGGCAACCCCGGCGGAATAAAGTGTGCGAAGGAGACTCTGCCCGTGCTGAACCGGACGCAGCCACTGTCCGTAGACGGACTGTGGCGACCAACGTGGTGTCGTCGATGATGCTCCCAGTGTCATTCATCAACATCATGGCACTGTCGGAGTATCGGAAGGACGCCCACACGTCGGTGCACACCATCCGGCAAGGGAAGATGCTGACGCCGGAGCAGCAGGCGGACCCCGAAAACTACGCCGACTGCATCCACTGGTGCCTCCCCGGTCTCCCGGATACATGGAACGAGTTCCTCTATGCCAACATTGCTTCAGAACCATGGGAAATGTGACACATGGGATGTGGTTTGGAATGTTGACAAGAGGGTGACAAATAGTCGCACTTTCCTGCTCCTACCAAGAAAGAATTTGTATAGTGTTGTGCCAAGAAAAAGAATTAAATACCAACTATTTTGAATGTTCACTTCGGAAATCATCGATAGAAGCCCAAAAAAAAAAAAAAAAAAAACAAATATTACATATAGAATATGAACTTGTTGTGGTGAAATTTCAACCAAACGAAGAATTTTGTTATGAAGAAGCTATAATTAAGATGGTTCAATACCCCATAATGAGATATTTAAACATGGCATACACCTCCAGATTCACGAGAATCCACATTTCACTCCCGCGGATGCAACAAAAACTCTCATAACTCAGATGAGAGAGGAAACCAGAGTACTTGGATATTATTTTATCTTTATTTCTGAACTTCCTTACAGTCGGCTACTATTATGTGCATACCTATGTTTGATACGGATCACTTGCCAACATAATAAATACCAGGCAACTTTTCATGTCATTGTCAAATGAAAGTGTGTGTGTGTGTGTGTGTGTGTGTGTGTGTGGGGGGGGGGGGGGGGGGGGGGGGGGGGGGGTGGGGGGGTGGGGGGGTTGGGTTGGGTTGGGTTGTTTTATCATAGTATTACATATCAAAACTGATCCAGAATAAAGCTATGGAGAGGTTGATGTTAATAGTTGTGGAAAGCAATTTCACTACGCCAAAATATACATTTTTTGACTGACGAAAACCTTCGTAAATCACAATAAACGACAATTTTGATCCGTCAGAACATCCGTCGTTAATAGCCTGTCAATGACAGTTATTGCCTGTCAAATAAAAACAACAGACTAAAACTGTCAAATAATATGTGATTTGGTTGGCCATTCTTTCTCTTTTCAACAATTAAGGTCCGTCATTTTTTAAGAAACCGAATTAAAAAAAAAAATCAATTCATCCATATTAAAGCTATATAAGCATGTTCATCCTCTATATAAAACTGAAATACATCTGAAAGTAGAATTTCGTGTAAACATCAACAATCATCAACAATGAAAGAAACTCAATCAAAATTGTATTAAATAATAAATGTATCTGTGAGCCCCTGTTTTTCAAAATTTATTTAATTAGTGTTAATTAATTATTAATGTCATTTTTAGCCTTAAATAATTTAATATGATTTTAGGAATTTTTTTAAAATTTTTAAATGATTTTTAAATGAGTTTTAAATACTAAAATATTATTTTGCAATTAATTAAAATATTTTAATATCATTTTGTAATATCTAAAATTGTTTTAATATAGTTTTGTAATTTATTAAAATGTTTTAATAGCAGTTTGCAATTAACCATTTGTTTTAAATGTCGGGTTGCAAATTTTAATTTACATTTGGTTAGGATAGGGACCAGTTTGTAATATCCAAAACTCTAGGGACCCTAATGTAAATATCCCTTTCACCCATCCCTGCCCGACGACTGACCGACGACTCGACGCCGACCTGCCCCCGCCATTTTCGGCCAGCACGACGTCCCCAACCGACCTCCCTTCCCTATAAACAAACCCTAGACTCAGCCCTAACCCTAGAACAACCCCACGACCACCACCGACGCTCCACAGCCCCCTTTCTTCCCCGACGAAGAAAGACCCAAACCCTAACTCCGGCGAGACTCGACGTCGCCTCCACAGCAACCTTCACCGCCAACCACCGCCGTCGACGAGTTCGTCGCAGCGAGCTGAGTCGATCGCCACCACTCCGCCGCGACCACGTCGCCTCAGCCGCCGTCGAACACCCTCGAAACCCATCGAGAAGCCGGACACGTAAGTAGCAGCGCGTCTACCGTGTCGTACGTGTCTCGTACACACGTATTAGGGTCGCCCGGACACGAGGACCTTAGCCCAGTGCTTGGACACGCGAGTCGAGACTCGTGCGTGTCGTAAATGACCCAGACACGTAGACTCCTGTGTCCCTAACTGTCAGGACAGGATTTGTTATATCGGGTTTACTGTTACTAACTAAAACCTAAATAAAATAAACGAAATCCTAACCCTAACACAAGCTGCGGGCTAACCCCCTGGCCAGCCCGACTGAACCCAAGAACCCGACCCAGGGGGCCGAGTTCGAAACCCCCCCCCCCCCCCCCCCCCCCCCCCCCGTGCTGTTATTGATTTCCTTTTCCTTTTTCTTTTTCTTTTTCTTTTTGTTTATATATATATATATATATATATATATATATATATATATATATATATATATATTTTATTATATATATACTGTTATATAAGTATATGTACAGTATTTAAATATATATTATATATTTATTTCTTATATATATATATATATATATATATATATTTCCTTATATATATATATATATATATATATATATATATATATATATATATATATATATATATATATATATATATATATATATATGTATACATAGCTATTTTTAGTCTCTATATATACTTTACGTAATATTGTACATATATTATACTTTAATATATGTACATATACTTGTCATATTTATGTGACAACTATGTATAATTTTACATAGTTAAAATATTAATATTTATTATGTATTTTTACGTCTTTGTATTTTTGTGTATTTTAATTACTGCAACCATTTGGTGTCCAAGCCTAGCATGGGTTTTTGGGCCCAAATGTGTTTTCACACATTCAAGACCTGTACAAGTCATATTGGACTTGATTCATGGCCTTGGATCCTGTATTTGAACTCTAGTTCAAATTATGTACATGGACAAAATACGCAGATAATTAATTATTTAATTTTAGATTGTGTACCATGCTATTTTTGTATTTCTAAAAATACTTTAATTGCTGTTAAAATTCTGGAAAAATAGTATTTAGATACTATGTTAATTTAGCTAATTTAGTATAATTTTTACAGTATTTAATTTACAGTTTTGCCACTGTTTTGGCATATGAAACCAGAACTCATTTTCTGTGTACTTAGGAAAACTGATTTTTATAAAATACATGTACTGGTTAATAAATTCCAGGAAAAATTATAATAAATTTCTATAATTAACAAGGATCATTTTGGTACTTTATTTTATGTAAAATTGAGCTTTTTGTCTATCTCAAAAATTGTTGGAACACAATGTTCATTTGATTTATTTATTGAATAATTACGACTTACAACTTTTTGTGTTATTTTGAGTTACAGCCGTATTGAACCTCACCCCTCACTAGTGTAAAGACCCTAGAAAGTTAGTTATAGTAGTGTGTCACCCCACATTGGTCTCCTATGCTAAAGTCATCATTTTGGCTAGGTGCCCAGTCACAAGTCGTGTTTCACCAATTAGTGTCTTAGTGTTTTAGCTTAGTGTAAAAACTAAGTTTATGTATTTATTTCTACAGTGACGAGTTACCAGGCATCTATAGCATTTTTATCGCAGCTTGCTTTGCTAGAGGCAAGTACTTTCTACGAACTTTACATACTGCTATAACAATAAACTGTGATTTACCAACCATGTTAAATACTAATCCTTGGGGTAGCAAGTTAGAACTTTACATGTTGTATTACTTTCAGTCTCTACCATGTTTAGGACAGTATCTCATATCTCTCACATGTTTAAATAACGGGTTAAGGGGAAACTGCTAGTAGTGTACGTGATCATGACCCCCTTCTCCGTATGTATTTACCGTGCTCGGTGACATTCTATATGTGACCTTGTCGTATGTTCTGATCCCGCGTTTGTGTATGGATATACACCGATGCCGTTCGTGCACGTATGTGCATGCCAGAAAAACTTGATATGTGTCGTTGTACATCCTATTCACCTATTGACCGATTCACGTACATGCTACAGTTTTAAACTTTTAAACTATATGTTGTCATTTCTAAAAAGAACCAATTAAACCATGATATGCCATGATTCCAGTTTATTACATCCATGTTCATGCTTCGTATATTTAGTTTGCTAGAATCAGTACTTGCTCCCGTCCTGACAGGATAACGTTGTAGGTATTCTTACTGAGGAGGAGTTGCTCTGTGACTCATATTATGGAGATACTGCCGAGGACCAGGCTTTGCCTTACGAGGATGTACCTACGGGAAAACTCGTCTAGTTGCGTAGTTGCTTGGGATACTTAGTGTAGTCATGTATTAGACTACGTATTTTGTAACTGGACATGTATCCAGTTTACATTTCAGACTTGTACTTGGACTTATTACTATATGAGACGACTTTTGTGTTTGGAGCATTTATGACTTTTATTCACTTATAGAACTGTTAGCACATTTAGTCTTATTTTGTTATCTCTAGAACAGCCTACTGCGCTTTATCTCAAATGCAGGCTGGACATGACTCGGCCCGGCCCAACAATTTGGGTAGCGGGTCGTGACATATTTTTAGTGGTGGCCCATGCAGGTCCTGACTAAATTGTTTGGTTACGTTATTGTACCAAGCATGCCTGCAATTAGGAACTTAAGGTAATTAGACAACATTAGGAATGACGCTTAGAACACCTAGAGGAATACTAGGATTGCAACATAGGAAATACATCACATGCTTGCTATTATAAATTAGATTTTCTTGTCTATGATTGCTTACTTTAAACAAGTCTTTATAAGTCCCTTTTTTTTAAAATTAGATGGTGCTTACTCGTTCATCCCAGTATGTCACACCTGAGAATGGCACACTCCCCATCCAGTCAGCTGACCAGTTGACTGATACACCTCCACCTCCACCTACTATACTCCTCCATTCCACAAATCCACCAACCCAGATACCTCTACCACCTTCCACATCACAGTCCCAGCAGGACCCGATACTTCCACCACCCCCTATTACTATACCTACCCAGGCTTCCGTCACACTCGACGGGAACCAACTGCTCACTCTGATCCAGGGGTTCCTAACAACCCATCAGAAGCAGACTACCCTACTCCGCCAGAGCATGGAGCGTTCTGAGGAACGTACCGTGGTCCCACCACCTGTAGAGCCACGGCAGAGAGCAGGGACGATCAAGGACTTCATGGGTCTGAACCCCAAGGAGTTTTCAGGGACTGAGGGCATAGTAGTGGCAGATGACTGGCTAGACTCGGTAGAGAGGAAGCTCCTTGGAGTTAGGATGCCGGATGACCTCCAGGTCGAGGCAGCGGGATTTCTGCTGATAGACTTGGCAGGAGTTTGGTTCCGGAATGAGCCGTTATTTGTGAGAGGGAGGGCCACTTGGGATCAGTTCAAGACCCAGTTCAAGAAGAAATTCTTCTCGACCACTGCTAGAGTAGCCATGGGGCTACGATTCCAGAACATCCAGCACGGGAACCGTTCTGTTGACGAGTATGCAGCAGAGTTTAGTCGCTTGAGCCGTTTCGCTCCTAGCCTGGTTGCAGACCCAGAGGAGATGACCCGTAGGTTTTGCCATGGCCTAGTTCCAGACATTGGCATTCTTATAGTGGCGAACGGTACGACTGACTACTACTACCAGAGCCTAGAGTTGGCCCGGAGCATTGAGGAGCGACTTCTGTCTAGCAAGAGACCGGCTTCTGTACATCATGAGGGACCGTCCAAGCGTCAGGCTTTCCAGCAGAGAGCACCGATGCCGTACCAGCAGACATACCGTCCCCCTACACCACATCACCCGGGACCCGGCAGCAGCAGAAGGGAACCTTGTGTACATTTTGTAAGAGGGTAGGCCACGACTCTTTCGTTTGTAGGAAGAGGTTGGGGCAGTGTTTAGCTTGTGGGTCTGCTACCCATCAGCTTCGAGAGTGCCCAGCAGCCAGGATACCTAGAGGGCCGCTTCCGACTCAGCAGCAGAGGTTTGGGCAACATCTGCAGCAGCAGAAGGGACCTCAGGGGAAGACTTATAGCCTAGCCTTTGAGCCGAAGCCGGAGCAGGAGCAGGTTTCGGAGCCAGATTACTTAGCTGACGTCATCACAGGTCATGTTTATTTGCATACTTTTCTAGCTCTATGCTTGTTTGATTCTGGTGCAGCTCATAGCTTCCTGTCATTAGAGTTTATGCATGAACACCACTTAGTATCTACACCTACTACGGAGATTAGTAGAGTAATGACGTGTAACGCCCCAGAACCAGAATACTGGAGAGCGGGGGCGTACATAGCCAGCTACGTATATTGAAGTGCAACCCACCTCGCTATACGGTCACGGCTGTCTAGATACATGAGGGTTTAACTACAAGCCAACAGTCTCCTATGGTCATGAACAAGCCTATTGTCTCAATCTCAAGCAAGCAATAATAGTTACAAGATGTCAGAGCACCAAATATATAATAGCAAGGCGTCCCATACATTATATATTGGATGATCATGAAGCTAGTCGTACAAAATGTCAAGACTAGCAAGAGTTCAGTCGTACATGATCAACCCTAGGATATGTCAATCATGTTATAGCCCGTAGGCAGACAGTAAGTAAAGATACAATACGAGCTAACACGTGCTCGCCGGCTAAACGCCTCAAAAGAATAATTTTTACAATAAAGTAGGAGGACAAAAAGAAATCTACTTGTTGCCAGGGTTACGTCTGGTGGTCACCATCTGGCTGAAAGACAGGTGGATCCTCTGATGCTGCTCCGATATCTGGCCACACAAAACCAGTTGGGTCAGACCCCAGAAAGAGCAAGTACCACAAAGGAGGCTTCACTTAGGAACTAAAACCAGCATATAAATAATAGAACATTAAAGATAATCATATGTAAGAAACTGATAATAATAGGTACAACTATAATAAATTGAGAACGAGGAAACCATTCAAGTAGCCAAGTCGCAACCCTTAAACCAAACAAGGACCGGGGTTGCAACCCTTCACCTGAACAGAAACCTGTCTCAAATATTGGTTGGTAAGGTAATAAGACAATAAACGAAGAGAGGACACAGAACTGCTCCGGGAGCCAGGTTACAACCCTTAAACCAAACAAGGACCGGGGTTGTAACCCTTCGCCTGAACAGAACTTGACCCCTGATCATTATTGTTAAGGCCAGTGTAAATAATTATGATACTGAAGTAAGGTAAAGCACGTCGAGCATGTCTTGGGGGTGCAACAAGACAATAAACAAAGAGGGAACACAGAACTGCTCCGGGATCCAGGTTACAACCCTTAAACCAAACAAGGACCGGGGTTGTAACCCTTCGCATGAACAGAACTGGTCCCCTGATCTTTATTGTTGAGGCAAGCACAAGTAATCATGTCTTGTCATAATTTTATACAGGATCAGGATAAGACGAAGCTGGGTCAAATTCCATCTAATCAATCACGGCCAAGCAAGAGTACGGCTTGATACTTTAACTAACTAGGGTTATTACAGGACTAGTTACTAGCCAAATGCAATAAGATTATTCCACAGCCACAAGCCCTGCAGACCATCCGGTTATCCAGGTCGAATGTCCATTTATGAAGAATGCAACACGTGACTGTGTGCTGAAAATGTTCCCCACTCGTCGGTAGGCTACAAGTCCACTTAATGCGCCCAGATAACGGAATCGCCTGTAGCTGGAAATCTCTTCATGTCTGCTGAATTATTCTAGTTTATTAGCCTTAGTCAATTACTGTAGGTATCCCTGACCGTGGTACTCAGGGATCCCTGTCCTAGACATGATGCAAATATTACCGGTTCATTTTGTACAAACACAATCACCCACGGTGTCTAGGCCATTCAATTCTGCCATGACATGCTAGCCGTCGCAACAGTATTCGAGATATATATCATGTCAAATTCACTGTCAAGAGCGCGCCACGACGGGTCACTATCATGTCATGTCATTATTTAAAATTAATATTTAACCTGGTATAAGCGTATATGCAATAACTAAATATAACATGGTGCAAGAGTTGTGGAGGAATCATGCGGCTCAGGGGAGACGGGGCATAACCTCCACATACGAACTCAAAATGAGGTGCTCCAGAGATATTCGGAAAGGCAAGACAAAGATCTAAAACTTTCATGTTTTAAGTTTTTCAAAATTCTGGCTAGAAAATAGCTAAATTTGGCAAAAACAGTCATTATGTGCACTTTTTACGCCAAAAAATGCAATTCTACGTAAAATACGCAAAATGGGAGGGTTCCAGCATAAAATTTCACATTCTGGGTACCATCCAGCATAAAATACGCAATTTCATGGTCCCTAGCATAAAATCTTACATTCTGGATGCTATCCAGTATAAAATACGCAATTCCAGGGTCCCTAGCGTAAAATCGTACATTCTGGATGATTTCCAGCGTAAAATACGCAATTCCAGGGTCCCTAGCGTAAAATCTTACATTCTGGATGATATCCAGCATAAAATACGCAATTTCAGGGTCCCTAGCGTAAAATCTTACATTCTGGATGATATCCAGCATAAAATACGCAATTCCAGGGTCTATAGCGTAAAATTTCACTCAGCCGGCATGAAAAATTCAGAAAACTTGTTTTGGCCATAAAATCTTCATTTTAACTCGAAATGAGGTGAATCAAAAACCAAATTCACACGAAATTTCGTGCTCTTGCTCATGGAACTATTATTTTTCGAAAATAACAAGTTTTAGTAGATCAAAACCAAAAAAACTCCATGAACTAAAAGTTATAAAGTAGATCTAGAAGAATCTATCCATCAAAATTAAAAACTCCAAGTTCTAAAGAGGCTTATAATCATGTAAAGAAGAGAATGGAACAATAAAACTTGAGATCCATCATAAAGCAAGTTGCACTTGCCTAGGGCTCTTGGGTGTAGGTGGAGAGTAATGGTGAGGAAGAAGAAGAGTGAATGAGGAGAGAGAAAGAGTTGGGCTAATAAATGGGGATGGTGGTGGTAGGTAAGGGTGCTCCCCCTTGGTTCATGATGAACCAATAAGCAACCCAAGCCGAACCAAGCCAACCCAAACAAGCCGAACCAAGCCAGGAGTCAAGCAATACGAGTCAGATTACGTACACGTATTCCAAAATACGTAATACGAACAATAGGCATTACAACTCTCCCCACCTTAAAAGAATTCCGTCCTTGGAATTTAATCAAGAGACTAGAGATGCAAGGACAAGCTATACTAATCACATGCAAGCTATACTAGTCAAGCAATCAAGCAATTATTTATGCAAGCAAGGAATCGAAGGCATGAGGCATAAGAAAGATATTATACCCCACGAGTCAAACAGGTCGGGATATCGCGATCGGATATCATCCTCACGCTCCCACGTTGACTCATCCAAAGAGTGACGACCCCAAGCAACTCGGACTAACTTGATAGTCTTATTCTTGAGTATCTTCTCTCTCCGGTCCAATATGGATACGGACCTCTCCTCATACGAAAGGTTGGTACCCACAACCAATTCCGAATGATCCAGGATGTGGCTCGGGACCGGGATATACCGTCGCAGTTGGGATACATGGAACACGTTATGCACCTCACTCAGAGACGGCGAAAGAGCGAGACGATAGGACACATCTCCTACTCGCTCCAGAATATCGAATGGCCCTATATACCTAGGACTAAGCTTTTCCCGTACGCCGAAATGAATGACGCCACGGTTAGGCAAGATCCTCAGAAATACATGGTCGCCGACAGAAAATTCAAGGAGACGCCGATGAGAATCGGCCCAATGGCACTGACGATCTTGTGCAACGCGAAGATGATCTCTAACTCTACTGACCACCTCAACTATCTGAGTGATCAACTCGGGACCAAGCATCTGCCTTTCTCCAACATCGTCCCATACTAGTGGGGATCTGCACTTCCTACCATACAGTGCCTCGAACGGTGCCATCTGGATACTGGCTTGGAAACTATTGTTGTACGAGAACTCCACCAGGTGTAGGTGATCTTCCCACAAACCACCGAAGTCGAGCGTACAAGATCTCAACATATCCTCAAGAGTCTGGATCGTGCGCTCCGACTGACCATCTGTTTGCGGGTGATAAGCTGAGCTGAACTGGAGGTGAGTTCCCAAACTCTCTTGCAGACTACGCCAAAAGTGCGACGTGAACCTTGAATCTCTGTCCGAGGTGATACTGACTGGTACACCGTAAATTCGGACGATCTGCCTGAGGTACATCTCTGCTAGTTCAGCCGTCGACTGACCAACTCTGAATGGGAGAAAGTGAGCCACCTTCGTGAGCCGATCAACTATAACCCAAATAGCATCTCTACCGGCCGGGGACCTAGGTAATCCAGTCACGAAATCCATGGTTACATGCTCCCACTTCCATTCTGGAATTGGCAAGGGCTGAAGAAGTCCAGTTGGCCTCTGATGTTCAGCCTTGACTTGTTGGCAAACCAAACACCGAGAGACAAACCGAGCTATCTCCCTCTTCATGCCATTCCACCAAAAGTGCTGGCGGATATCTCGGTACATCTTCGTGCCACCAGGATGAATCAAATACTGAGAACTGTGAGCTTCGGCCAAGACTTTCTGTCTGATATCTCCACTGGGTACACAAAGACGCTTACCATGTCGAAGTGTACCGTCTTCATGAATACATAATTCTAGTCTTCGCCCTACTACACATTCTGTCCTAAGCCGCTGAAGCTTAGAATCTGATGACTGAGCTACCTTGATCCTCTCAACTATACTGGACTGAACTTGCATGCTGGCTATCAATGCCACACTGGTAGGAAGGACAACTTCTATACCCATCTTCTGAAGATCTGCTAACAATTCTGGTTGCGCTGTTAGAAAATAAATTCCGGCTCTCCTGCTCAATGCATCTGCAACAACGTTAGCCTTCCCAGGATGATACTGCAGGTTGTTATCATAATCCACGAGCAGCTATAGCCATCTCCTATGACGCATGTTGAGGTCCTTCTGAGTGAACACATACTTCAGGCTCTTGTGATCGGTGAAAATCTCTACCCTATCTCCATACAAGTAGTGTCTCCAAAGCTTAAGTGCAAACACTACTGCTGCCAGTTCCAAGTCGTGGGTCGGATAATTCCTCTCATGATCACGAAGTTGTCGTGACGCATAAGCTATTACCTTCCCATGCTGCATCAAAACATATCCTAAACCTCAGCCTGAAGCATCGCAGTACACTGAAAATCCTCCGGTCCCATCTGGAAGTGTGAGAATGGGCGCCGTCATCAAGCCTCGCTTCAGCTTCTCAAAAGAATCCTGACATTCTGCTGTCCAAGCAAACTGCACATCCTTGCGGGTTAACTACGTTAGTGGTGCTGAAATTCGAGCAAAGTTCGAAACAAATCGTCGGTAGTAGCCGGCCAATCCAAGAAAACTGCAAACTTCTGCAACTGTGCCGGGCACTGGCCACGTTTCGATAGCCACGATCTTCTGGGGATCCACTTCTACTCCTCCTCTAGTGATGATATGACCCAAGTATGAAATGCGATCAAGCCAGAACTCGCATTTACTGAACTTGGCATACAACTGGTGCTCTCGGAGAATCTGGAGGACAACTCTGAGATGATGCTCATGCTCCGCTTCGCTCTTGCTGTAGACCAGGATGTCGTCTATGAACACAATCACGAACTGATCCAAATAAGGCATAAAGATACGATTCATGAGGTTCATGAATACAGCCGGCGCATTGGTTGCTCCAAATGGCATAACAAGAAACTCCTAATGCCCATATCTAGATCTGAATGTCGTCTTCGGGATGTCCTGCTCTCTGACTCTAATCTGGTGGTACCCTGACCGCAAATCTATCTTCGAGAATACTGCCGCTCCTCTGAGTTGATCAAACAAGTCATCTATCCTCGGGAGAGGGTATCTGTTCTTGATTGTTACTGAGTTCAAGGTACGATAGTCGACACATAATCTGGAGGTACCATCCTTCTTTTTCACAAGAAGCATCGGGGCTCCCCAAGGCGATCCACTAGCACGAATGAATCCCTTGGTTCTGAGTTCCTTAATCATCTTGTACAATACCTCCAACTCTGACGGCGCCATCCTGTAGACTCTCTCTGACACAGGTACGGTCCCGGGGATCAAGTCTATGGTGAACTCGATCTCTCGCTCTGGCGGCATTCCTGGAAGCTCTTCTGGGAAAACATCTGGAAACTCCTCGACGATCCGGGGTAACAGCACTGCTGCTACTGCCATCCGCAGTACGGGAGGAGAAGGTTCAACTTCGCCTCGGGAAAAGGAAAACTCCGGCTCGCCTGGGATGCTAAAAACAACCCTGCCAATATGGCAATCTATTCTGGCATACTGGTCCCTCAACCAATCCATCCCTAAGACCACATCATAATCGGCCATCGAAAATTCTATTAACCTAGCGGGAAACTCTCTACCGCTAACTACGATCCGACACGAGGAAAACACTCTATCTACTCCCACAAGACCGTTACCAGTAAGTATATTGAGCCTTACTGATAATGACTCAGGTTCCAGTCATATCCATGTCGCGAATCGTGCAGACATAAATGAATGCGAGGCACCAGAATCAAATAATACTGAAGCTGGAAAGGTGTTGATGAGAATAGTACCTGCCACTACCTCACCGGGTGCTATTCCTTCCTCTCCCATGGTCAAGGCCAGCACTTGACCATGTCCTCTGGGTGCGGGTCCCCTCTGCTGAAAATTCCTCTGCCTCCTCTGGATCAGGGCTTGGGCTTGGGCATACTGCTGCGGTCTCTGCTGCTGGAATGCCTGGGCCTGCGGCGGCAATGGCCTCGGGAACGGGTACTGCTGTTGCTGCTGGACTGGAACTGGCCCTCTAACTGAAGGACTAGAGATGGCTGGGGAAGAACTCCCCCTGGTTCGGACAGTTCCCAATCCTGTGGTCTGGGGCACCACAAGCCAAGCACAAACCCTGTGCTCTGCGACACTCCGATACCACATAACCTGGCTTCCCGCAGTGTGAACATCCCACTGCGGAAGACTGGTTCTGCTTCTGCTGCTGAGGGTGCGTCGGAGTTGAATGCTGAACCGACGTCACTGAGACCGCCCGCCTCGGAGCTCCAATGGTCAAAGCCCTGGCAGCCGGGGCTGGTGCTGAAGACTGATTTATCTGGCCGTGGGATCGCTTCCGACCTCCGGTCCTATCCACGATCCTCTGGGAGGTATACTCATGCCTCCGGGCTGCTCTCAACACTGCATCAAAAGTCTGATGCTCAAACTGCTCCACCGCCAGCAAAATCTCTAGGTGGAGCCCCTGCTGAAATCGCTGAGCTCGGTCGAACTCGGTCGCTACCAAGGTGGGAGCAAACCGACTGAGCCTGGAGAACTCGGCCGCATATCCGTCGACCGTCCTGCCCATCTGCTTTAGATTGGTGAACCTCGTCTATAGATCGTACCGAGCCACAGCATCAAAATACTTCGTCTGGAATCTCTCTCTGAATACTGCCTAGAAAATAGGCACAATAATCCAACGGCCTGCGACGCCCACCAGCTACGGGCAAGATCCAATAGCTGCAGCCGCACTACGGCCACCTTCTCATTCTCTGGAGTCCTGACTGCTTCTAGAATCACCTCTGTGTCCTGAAGCCAAGCATCTGCGGTGATCGCATCTTCACTGCCGTCAAAGAAGGGAGGGTTCAAGCGCTTGAAGCTATTGGCCGCGCTGTTACCCTGATGACCTCATCTGGTCAAAGCGTCTGCCACCGCCTGGTGCAAGGCATCTCCTCGCCGATCCTGGGAAGCTAACAATGACCTGATAAGACCCACTAAAGTGCCATCATCAGGCTCTGCAAGCTGGACGGGCTAAACTGGTGGCTCTCCTCCGGTCGGCATGACTCTGGAGGCTACTCCTGAATGTTGGGCTTGATCTCCGGGTTACTGCTGGTCCACGGGAGGTGCTCTGCCTTACTGATCGGTGGGACCAGGAACAATGCCGCTGAAGAAGACGACATAGGAAACAATAAGAAAGGACCGAGACAGATCAACGATACGAGCATGTGATCAGGTCAAGAATCTCAGGGATTAGAAGATACGGACAGATATCAAGGGCGGGTACTGATTGAGACATCTACTCGGTAAACCCTCACATATCTTGATTCATAAGACCTGTATGGGCCCACCACTAAAACCATGTAATGCCCCAGAACCAGAATATTGGAGAGCGGGGGCGTACATAGCCAGCTACGTATATTGAAGTGCAACCCACCTCGCTATACGGTCACGGCTGTCTAGATACATGAGGGTTTAACTACAAGCCAACAGTCTCCTATGGTCATGAACAAGCCTATTGTCTCAATCTCAAGCAAGCAATAATAGTTACAAGATGTCAGAGCACCAAATATATAATAGCAAGGCGTCCCATACATTACATATTGGATGATCATGAAGCTAGTCGTACAAAATGTCAAGACTAGCAAGAGTTCAGTCGTACATGATCAACCCTAGGATATGTCAATCATGTTATAGCCCGTAGGCAGACAGTAAGTAAAGATACAATACGAGCTAACACGTGCTCGCCGGCTAAACGCCTCAAAAGAATAATTTTTACAATAAAGTGGAAGGACAAAAAGAAACCCACTCGTTGTCAGGGTTATGCCTGGTGGTCACCATATGGCTGGAAGACAGGTGGATCCTCTGATGCTGTTCCGATATCTGGCCACACAAAACCAGCTGGATCAGACCCCAGAAAGAGCAAGTGCCACAAAGGAGGCTTCACTTAGGAACTAAAACCAGCATATAAATAATAGAACATTAAAGATAATCATATGTAAGAAACTGATAATAATAGGTACAACAATAATAAATTGAGAACGAGGAAACCATTCAAGTAGCCAAGTCGCAACCCTTAAACCAAACAAGGACCGGGGTTACAACCCTTCACCTGAACAGAAACCTGTCTCAAATATTAGTTGGTAAGGTAATAAGACAATAAACGAAGAGAGGACACAGAACTGCTCCGGGAGCCAGGTTACAACCCTTAAACCAAACAAGGACCGGGGTTGTAACCCTTCGCCTGAACAGAACTTGACCCCTGATCATTATTGTTAAGGCCAGTATAAATAATCATGATACTGAAGTATGGTAAAGCACGTCGAGCATGTCTTGGGGGTGCAACAAGATAATAAACGAAAAGGAAACACAGAACTGCTCCGGGAGCCAGGTTACAACCCTTAAACCAAACAAGGACCGGGGTTGTAACCCTTCGCCTGAACAGAACTGGCCCCCTGATCTTTATTGTTGAGGCAAGCACAAGTAATCATGTCTTGTCATAATTTTATACAGGATCAGGATAAGACGAAGCTGGGTCAAATTCTATCTAATCAATCACGGCCAAGCAAGAGTACGGCTTGATACTTTAACTAACTAGGGTTATCACAGGCCTAGTTACTAACCAAATGCAATAAGATTATTCCACAGCCACAAGCCCTACAGACCATCCGGTTATCCAGGTCGAATGTCCGTTTATGAAGAATGCAACACGTGACTGTGTGCTGGAAATGTTTCCCACTCGTCGGTAGGCTACAAGTCCACTTAATGCGCCCAGATAACGGGATCGTCTGTAGCTGGAAATCTCTCCATGTCTACTAAATTATTCTAGTTTATTAGCCTTAGTCAATTACTGTAGGTATCCCTGACCGTGGTACTCAGGGATCCCTGTCCTAGACATTATGCAAATATTATCGGTTCATTTTGTACAAACACAATCACCCACGGTGTCTAGGCCATTCAATTCTGCCATGACATGCTAGCCGTCGTAACAGTATTCGAGATATATATCATGTCAAATTCACTGCCAAGAGCGCGCCACGACGGGTCACTATCATGTCATGTCATTATTTAAAATTAACATTTAACCTGGTATAAGCGTATATGCAATAACTAAATATAACAGGGTGCAAGAGTTGTGGAGGAATCATGCGGCTCAGGGGAGACGGAGTATAACCTCCACATACGAACTCAAAATGAGGTGCTCCAGAGATATTCGGAAAGGCAAGACAAAGATATAAAACTTTCATGTTTTAAGTTTTTCGAAATTCTGGCTAGAAAATAGCTAAATTTGGCAAAAACAGTCATTTTGTGCACTTTTTACGCCAAAAATGCAATTCTGCGTAAAATACGCAAAAGGGGAGGGTTCCAGCATAAAATTTCACATTCTGGGTACCATTCAGCGTAAAATACGCAATTTTAGGGTCCCTAGCGTAAAATCTTACATTCTGGATGCTATTCAGCGTAAAATACGCAATTCCAGGGTCCCTAGCGTAAAATCTTACATTCTTGATGATATCCAGCGTAAAATACGTAATTCCAAGGTCCCTAGCGTAAAATCTTACATTCTGGATGATATCCAGCGTAAAATACGCAATTTCAGGGTCCCTAGCGTAAAATCTTACATTCTGGATGATATCCAGCGTAAAATACGCAATTTCAGGGTCCCTAGCGTAAAATTTCACTCAGCCGGCATAAAAAATCCAGAAAACTTGTTTTGGCCATAAAATCTTCATTTTAACTCGAAATGAGGTGAATCAAAAACCAAATTCACACAAAATTTTGTGCTCTTGCTCATGGAACTATTAGTTTTCGAAAATAACAAGTTTTAGTAGATCAAAACCAAGAAAACTCCATGAACTAAAAGTTATGAAGTAAATCTAGAAGAATCTATCCATCAAAATTAAAAACTCCAAGTTCTAAAGAGGCTTATAATTATGTAAAGAAGAGAATGGAACAATAAAACTTGAGATCCATCATGAAATAAGTTGCACTTGCCTAGGGCTCTTGGGTGTAGGTGGAGAGTAATGGTGAGGAAGAAGAAGAGTGAATGAGGAGAGAGAAAGAGTTGGGCTAATAAATGGGGATGGTGGTGGTAGGTAAGGGTTCTCCCCCTTGGTTCATGATGAACCAATAAGCAACCCAAGCCGAACCAAGCCAACCCAAACAAGCCGAACCAAGCCAGGAGTCAAGCAATACGAGTCAGATTACGTACACATATTCCAAAATACGTAATACGAACAATAGGCATTACATGACGGGAGGAGGACCAGTGTCCATTAGAGCTATCTATAGATGCTCTATTACTATAGCCAGGAGAGAGTTCGAGGGACGATTCTTTGTGATGTCACTCCCCGGTTATGATATCATATTGGGGATGGACTGGCTTAGCTATGCCCATACATCTATAGACTGTCATGAGGGTAGTATTTTGTTCAGTCCCCCAGGCACAGCACCATTCCGAGTCAGGAGGACAGGGCCGGAGATCAGCCTAGAGCCGAACTATTGTGCGACAGTTGGGGAGTTAGCACCGCCACACCCTATCATTAGGGAGTTTATGGATGTATTCTCAGAGGATCTTCCAGGACTTCCGCCTGACAGAGATATGGAGTTCACCATAGATTTAGTACCGGGTTCATCACCAGTATCCCGGGCTTGCTATAGAGTGAATCCCAAGGAGGCCGTAGAGATGAAAGAGCAGATTGATGACCTGTTGAAAAACGGTTTCATTCGATCTAGTGCTTCTCCATGGGGAGCACCAGTGCTCTTTGTGCCTAAGAAGGATCGTACAGTCCGGTTGTGTATTGACTACCGGGCCTTGAATGCCATCACCATCAAGAACAAATATTCTCTGTCCAGGATAGATGATTTGTTCGACCAGTTGAGTGGGGCGAAAGTGTTTTCCAGGATAGACTTGAGATCCGGGTACCACTAGGTGAAGGTCAGGGCAGCAGACATCCAGAAGATGGCGTTCAACACGAAGTACGGGCAGTACGAGTTTCTGGTGATGCCATTTGGTCTCACAAATGCGCCAGCTATCTTTATGAATTTGATGAATAAGACATTTAACCAGTATCTGGATAAGTTCGTCGTAGTGTTTATCGACGACATTCTGATATACTCGAAGACGCCGGAGGAGTATGCAGAGCACTTGCGGACAGTTTTGGGGATTCTGAGGCAGGAGAGATTGTTTGCCAAATTGTCGAAGTACGAGTTCTTTTTAGACCGAGTGGAGTTTCTCGGCCATGTAGTTACTGGAGAGGGAATCTCGGTGGATCCCAGGAAGATTGCTACAGTTGAGACATGGAAGGCTCCGACGTCAGTTTCAGAGATCAGGAGCTTTCTGGGTTTAGCAGGCTATTATAGAAAGTTCGTCCAGGACTTTGCTAGGATAGCTGAACCCATGACGAAGCTGACGCAGAAGGACGCAGAGTACATTTGGTCAGAGGACTGCCAGGCAGCATTTAAGGAGCTGAAGAGGAGGCTGACGATCGCTCCAGTTCTGACTTTACCTTCAGGTTCTGGAGGTTTCACCATATACAGCGATGCTTCGGAAAAGGGACTAGGATATGTCCTACAGCAGCATGGAAAAGTGATTGCTTATGCATCTAGACAATTGCGGACTCATGAGCGGAATTATCCTACCCATGACCTAGAGTTAGCTGCGGTGATCTTTGCACTCAAGTTATGGAAACATTACTTATACGAAGAGCGTATGGAAATCTTTACTGACCACAAAAGCTTGAAGTATATGTTCACGCAGAAAGAGCTGAACATGAGACAAAGACGATGGTTGGAGTTGATGAAAGACTTCGACATCGATTTACAGTATCACCCCAGGAAGGCAAATGTGGTAGCGGATGCGCTGAGCAGGCATCCGATGGCATGGTATCTGATGATAGATCGGCATTTATGGGAAGATCTGGAGAAGCTCGGTATCAAGCTAGTTCGGCCAGGATCAGTGATACAGATGATGGCGCTTGACATTCAGTCAGGTTTGATAGAGCAGATCCGGGAGGCACGGTCTACAGATGAGAGCCTTCGCAGAATTCGAGCCCAGCCTTTAGCTGGATTGCTGGATGACTTCACTGTAGCAGAGGATGGATCCTTGAGGCATGGCAGCCGATTGTGCGTACCGAAGGGAGAGCTGGTAGAGGCAGTCTTGCAGGAGGCGCACCGATCGAGATATTCTATTCACCCTGGTGCTAACAAGATGTACCGTGACTTACGGGAACATCTTTGGTAGCACGGGATGAAGAGGGATGTATCATGTTTCATCTCGAGATGCCTAGTTTGCCAGCAGGTCAAGGCGGAGCGCCAGAGGCCAGCTGGTTTGTTGCAGCCGTTACCCATTCCCGAGTGGAAGTGGGAACACATTACGATGGACTTCGTCTCAGGGCTTCCTCGTTCCCAAGGAGGAAAGGATGCCATTTGGGTCATCGTGGACAGGCTGACGAAGTGTGCGCACTTCATACCCTTCAAGGTGGGGCTTTCCACCGAGAAGTTGGCAGAGCTATACATGCAGCAGATAGTTCGCCTACACGGAGTGCCAGTGAGCATCTTGTCGGACAGAGACAGCAGATTCACGTCCTACTACTGGAGGAGCTTGCAGGAGGAGTTGGGCAGTAGGCTCAAGTTCAGTACGGCGTACCACCCGCAGACAGATGGGCAGTCCGAGAGGACGATACAGACACTGGAGGATATGCTGATGTAGTATCCCAAATTCGTGATACGTATTTAGTGTACGTATACGTGTTTTGGACCCGTATTTTTGTTAATCATGATTAGTTAATTTTGGTTAATTTTGTTTGACTGGTTTAATTGGCTTATGGTTCATCATGGTAATTGCATTGGCTTGGTTCGTTTCGGTTTATTTGACCTTGCTTGTTTTGGTTTATCATGTGGAGAACCACTCCTAGCTACCACCACCTTTATTAAATATCCCACTCCCATTTCTCTCTCCACATTAACTTTCTTCTTCCCCACCATTACTTCTTCAACCACCAGGAGAGAGTGGAGAGCTTAGGCAAGTGCAACTTGCTTCATGGAAGAACTCTATTTTTATTGTTCCATTTTCTTTCTCATGTATTTCTAACCCACTTTAGTACTTAGCATTTTATATTTCTGTGGTTAATTCTTGTAGATCTAATTTTGTGGTATTTTCGGTTTCCATAAATTTTGATCTATCAAACTTGCATATTTTTGCTAGTTGATGGTTCCATCTGGTAGAGAATTCTATTTTATCCAAATTTGACCTACGGGAGTTTGAATTTTGGGTTCCTGATGTTGTTTGGAGGAGCATGGATGTCATGGTATTTTCCATGGACATGTTCTCTGTGGGAGCTATTAATTTCACTCTGGCCGCATAAGCATTTTAGCTTCTGGCCGCATGAGCATTATTGATTGCATGGCCAGTTGCTTGCAAGCTTGCATGCAATTGCATGCAACTTGCCTGGGCCGCATAGGCCATTGGAAAATTCATAGCCGCATGGCCTTGCAAGCATTAATGGCTTGCATGCATGCATTAATTGCTTGCATTAAATGATTGCCATTAGTATTAAATATTACTTGGCCTTAGCATTAATTGCATGCATGTATTAGATATTTGCTCGCATTAAATAAATACTTGGCCGCATGAGAATTCAGTTGAAGCATGGGAACAAAGTTGCATGCTTGGCCGCATAAGAATGCTTGGCCAACATCTTGCTTGCATTATATTAATGCAAGCATGCATGCTTGAGGTAGCCGCATGTACGTACAGGAAATTAATGCGTGCATGCATTCCATTAATGCATATTAATGCATGCATCATATATTAAAGCAATTGTAATGCATTTCTACAAACACCAGCCGCATAAGGCATCCTATTTAATGCATTGGTTACCACATCCACAAACACCAGCCGTATAGCATTCTTAAAGCATTAATTTAATGCTTTGTCCAGCCGCATAACATTCTTAAAGCATTAAATTAATGCTTTATGTTCAGCCGCATAGCATCAGAAAAGTCTTAAATTCAATGCTTTGTCAGAAGGCATTAAATGCATTTCTAAAGCATTAATTTAATGCTTTGTCCAGAATGCATTCAAATGCATTATTAAAACATTAATTTAATGCTTTGCCCAGAATGCATTCAAATGCATTATTAAAGCATTAATTTAATGCTTTGTTAAGAATGCATTCAAATGCATTATTAAGGCATTAAATTCAATGAATTGTTTCGGAATGCATTTAATGCATTGTTGATACATTTCCTTAATGCATGGTTAATGCATTTCCTTGAAGCCAGCCGCATATGGCTTAGGATTATTTAGTTAGTGTATTTCTTTAATATATATTAATGCATGCCTTGTTGCATACTTTGTGGCATTGTTCGCATGCACTTGCTAAAGTGAGCAGTATATGGGAGCATGGGAAGAATTAGCCGCATGGCCCTTAGCTTTTGTTGCTTTCAGCAACTTAGATTGGCCGCATGGCCTTACTTAATTATTTGCATATAGCCATTTTAATTTTAGGCCACATGGCCCCAGTACTTGAGTGGCCACGTGTCCTTTTCTTTTGCTTAAGTGGAAGCTTGCTTTTATTGCGGGTTCCTCTCTCCTTGTCTTTTTGGTTGCATGAATATTTCTTGCTGGCCGCATGGCCCCCCTTCAGTTATTTTTCTGGCCGCAAGCTTTGGCTGGCCGCATGGGTGGCCTCCCACTCTCTTTGACCGTAAGTATGTTCTCCCACTTTTGGGCCGCATGGGGTCCACTTTGATTGTTTAAATATTTTATTTGCTTAAATCGTGGTCAGAATTTCTTCCCACTCCCAACATGAAAGTTGTAGAGTTTCTCCTCGGCTTCGAGAATATATATATTATATATATTATTATTTAATTGTGCAAGTTTCTTCCCTCCTTGATAATGATATGACTTGATAGTGACCCGCTGTGGTGCACTCCTGACAAGATAACTTGACCTGACAAACTTGACATGATATCTTGACATGATAATTCTTGATAGTGGCCCGAAGTGGCGCACTCTTGACATGATAACCTGACATGATATTCCTTGAATGCTGTTGCGACGGCTAACACGACTTGACAAGATTGAATAACCCGGACACCGTGGGTGATTGTACTTGTACAAATGAACCCGTCTTGTCTTGCATCATGTCTAGGACGGGGACCCCTGAGTACCACGGTCAGGGGTACCCACTAAATTTACTAAGACTAAAAACTAGAATAATTCAGTAGTCATGAGAGATTTTCCCAGTTACAGGCGATCCCATTATCCCGGCCACAATTATTTGGACTTGTAGCCTGCCGTCGAGTAGGGCACATTTCCAGCCCACTGTCATGTGGGGCACTTCATGAAATAATTTCTACGTACACTGTCATGTGTTGCACACCAAGCTACCTAATAATTATTGATAACTGCTTAATGAATCCAAGTCGCCTGGATAACCTGGATTAGCTGCAGGGCTTGTGGCTGGAGGAACATCTCATTGCATATTGCTAGTAACTAGGCCTGTGATAACCCTAGTTAGTTAAAGTATCAAGCCGTACTTATTGCTTGGTTGTGAATGATTGGATGGAGTCTAGTCTTGTCTTGATCCTGTACAATATTGTTACATGTCATGATTTCTTATATTTATCTTGTCGATAAATGGTGGGAGAAACCAAGTTATGTTCAGACGAAGGGTTACAACCCCGGTCCTTGTTTGGTTTACGGGTTGTAACCTGGTTATCTGAATAGTCCCATGGTTATCTCATCGTATATCACCTGTCACGCTTGATACGTTTTACCTTACCCACAAGATTGGAGACTGAGTCCTATCCAGGTGAAGGGTTACAACCCCGGTCCTTATTTGGTTTAAGGGTTGTGACCTGGCAACTTGAATGGTTTCTTAGTACTCAGTTTGCTGTTGTTATTAAGCCTTTTCATTACGGTCTTTTATGTAATTATATTCTTGTGCTAATTGTTGGTTTTAGTTCCTAAGTGAAGCCTCCTTTGTGGCACTTGCTCTTTCTGGGGTCTGACCCAGCTGGTTTTGTATGGCCAGATACCGGAGCAGCACCAGAGGATCTACCGACCTTCCAGCCACATGGTGACCACTAGAGGGAATCCTGGCTACGAGTGGGTTTATTTTGGCTCTCCCACTCTATTGTAAAATCATTCTTTTGAGGCGTTTAGCCGCCGAACAAGTGTTAGCTCGTGTATATTTTACTTATTGTCTGCCTACGGGCTGTAACATGATTGGCAACCTAGGGTTGATCATGGATGACCAAAACTCTTTCTAGTCCTCACATTTTTGTAACGACTAGCTTCATGATCAGCTAAATATGTAATATTTGGGACGCCTTACTATTGTATATTTGGTGATCTTACATCTTGTAACATTTACTTACTTGCTTGTGATTGAGACACTAGGCTTGTTATTGACCTTAAAAGACTGATGGCTTGTAGATAAACCCTCATATATCTAGACAGCCGTGACCGTATAGTGGAGTGGATCCCATTTTATTATACGTAGCTGGCTATGTCTGCCCCCGCTCTCCAGTGTTCTGGTTCTGGGGCGTGACAGCTGAGGACCTGCGTACTGGACTTTGGAGGATCATGGGAGAGCCATCTGCACTTGGTAGAGTTTTCATACAACAACAGCTACCAAGCCAGTATCGGTATGTCTCCTTTCGAGGTGCTATATGGACGACGATGCCGTACACCGCTCTTTTGGGACGATGTCGGAGAGAGAGTTATGCTTGGGCCAGAGATGATCACGGATGCAGCAGAGAAGGTCGGGATGATCAGAGACAGGCTCAGAATAGCTCAGGACAGGCAAAAACACTGGGCTGATGCTAGTCGCAGACCGATGGAGTTCGCAGACGGTGATATGGTGCTAGTGAAGATATCACCTACTAGAGGGACGATCCGGTTCGAACGAGGAGGGAAGCTGAGTCCCAGATACATCGGGCCGTTCGAGATACTTGGCAGGATTGGAGAGGTAGCTTACAGGGTTGCACTTCCACCCAACCTAGTAGGAGTTCACGATGTCTTTCACGTATCTCAGCTGAGAAGATATGTTTCGGACCCCAACCATGTGCTAGATCATTCAGAGTTGGAGATCGGACCGAGCCTTACAGTTTCTGAGCAGCCAGTGGAGATATTAGACAGGAGGGAGAAGAGGCTGAGGAACAAGGTTATACCCTTAGTACGAGTAGCTTGGAGCCGTCACTCTCCGGGTGAATCTACTTGGGAGTGGGAGTCGGACATGAGGGAGAGATACCCTTACTTGTTCGATCCAACCGCTGCGAGGGAACCACCCATTCCCGCTTGATATCTTAGAGGTTAGTTTCAATCATAGCCTTAGTCATTGGTTGCATTGCTTGCTATGTTAGAATATTGTAGGGTCTTCAATCCTTGTGAATTTCGAGGACGAAATTTTTCTAGGAGGGGAGACTTATGAGCCCCTGTTTTTCAAAATTTATTTAATTAGTGTTAATTAATTATTAATGTCATTTTTAGCCTTAAAATAATTTAATATGATTTTAGGAATTTTTTTACAATTTTTAAATAATTTTTAAATGAGTTTTAAATACTAAAATATTATTTTGCAATTAATTAAAATGTTTTAATATTATTTTGTAATATCGAAAATTATTTTAATATAGTTTTGTAATTTATTAAAATGTTTTAATAGCAGTTTGCAATTAACCATTTGTTTTAAATGTCGGGTTGCAAATTTTAATTTACATTTGGTTAGGATAGGGACCAGTTTGTAATATCCTAAACTCTAGGGACCCTAATGTAAATATCCCTTTCACCCATCCCTGCCCGACGACTGACCGACGACTCGACGCCGACCTGCCCCCGCCATTTCCGGCCAGCACGACGCCCCCAACCGACCTCCCTTCCCTATAAAACAAACCCTAGACTCAGCCCTAACCCTAGAACAACCCCACGACCACCACCGACGCTCCACAGCCCCCTTTCTTCCCCGACGAACAAAGACCCAAACCCTAACTCCGGCGAGACTCGACGCCGCCCCCACAGCAACCTTCACCGCCAACCACCGCCGTCGACGAGTTCGCCGCAGCGAGCTGAGTCGATCGCCACCACTCCGCCGCGACCACTCCGCCGCGACCACGTCGCCTCAGCCGCCGTCGAACACCCTCGAAACCCATCGAGAAGCCGGACACGTAAGTAGCAGCGTGTCTACCGTGTCGTACGTGTCTCGTGCACACGTATTAGGGTCGCCCGGACACGAGGACCTTAGCCCAGTGCTTGAACACGCGAGTCGAGACTCGTGCGTGTCGTAAATGACCCAGACACGTAGACTCTTGTGTCCCTAACTGTCAGGACACAGGATTTGTTATATCGGGTTTACTGTTACTAACTAAAACCTAAATAAAATAAACGAAATCCTAACCCTAACATAAGCTGCGGGCTGACCCCCTGGCCAGCTCGACTGAACCCAAGAACCCGACCCAGAGGGCCGAGTTCGAAACCCCCCCCCCCCCCCCCCCCCCCCCCCCTGTGCTGTTATTGATTTCCTTTTCCTTTTCCTTTTCCTTTTTCTTTTTGTTTATATATATATATATATATATATATATATATATATATATATATATATATATATATATATATATATATATATATATATATATATATATATACTGTTATATAAGTATATGTACAGTATTTAAATATATATTATATATTTATTTCTTAGATATATATATATTTCCTTATATATATATATATATATATATATATATATATATATATATATATATATATATATATATATATATATATATATATATATATATATATATATATATATATATATATATATTATATGTATATAAAAAAAATATATATATATATTATATGTATATATATATATACATAGCTATTTTTAGTCTTTATATATATATATATATAAATATATATATATATATATATATATATATATATATATATATATATATATATATATATATATATATATATATATATATATATATATGTTATATATATATATATATATATATATATATATATATATATATATATATATATATATATATATATATATATATATATATATATGTATACATAGCTATTTTTAGTCTTTATATATACTTTACGAAATATTGTACATATATTATACTTTAATATATGTACATATACTTGTCATATTTATGTGACAACTATGTATAATTTTACATAGTTAAAATATTAATATTTATTATGTATTTTTACGTCTTTGTATTTTTGTGTATTTTAATTACTGCAACCATTTGGTGTCCAAGCCTAGCATGGGTTTTTGGGCCCAAATGTGTTTTCACACATTTAAGACCTGTACAAGTCATATTGGACTTGATTTATTGTCACGCCCCGATTTGGTAGAATCGATAGTCGTCCCCCGGGCGTGATGCCGTGCAAGCCTAAGTTGCGCTTGCACAAGGCGGTTCATAAGGTCATCCGATACAACAGCATATACATATAAGAGTACGCAGAGAAATTGAACACATTCATGTAGAAGGAAAACTCAAGCTTTATTGATAATGAACATCATGTTACAGACTCGATATAAGGACGCCGCGCGGGCTTTTTACAAACTGACTCCATTACAAAATGAAGGCCGATGAGATAGCCATTCCATACATTTCATCCCTGATTACAACCAGCATTTCAAAACCACCTGGGATAGTGGGCAGTCGCTCCATCTGTCTTCTAGCTTTCAACAGCAGAGTCTTCAAAAGAGATGGGATCCAAGCTTCGACCGCACGAACGAAGCTTCAAAACACACGAGCGTTTCCTTCTTTCACGTGGCACGCTCCTCCTGATTTAGCGTACCTGTGGAGAGAGCGAGGATCAGTACAATCAACATGTACTGGCGAGTGACTAATTAATTTCCGGGCTCTCATTTGGTTCAAGAATAGGTAAAAATCATATGACTTCCTTTTTGATGATCTTTCTAGCCACCCTAAACATTTTATACAAAGCATTTTGACGTTATCGTTACCTTCCACGCTCATTGTTAACAATTATACCAAGTGTTTGATGTGAAGGTCACTGGCAATAACTAGCCATTTGGACATAGCCTGGTAATACGGGACCCTTGCAACGCAAGTAGCGAGCTCCGATGCAAGTCCCCGTCTTACCGGTTGCTTCATACCCAGCTCGGCTATAACCTGTTTCTTCCTAGGCCGAGTCGGTCCCGTGGCCACGGGTTGCCGCTCGAAGAAACCATCGCCCTTGTCGACAAGTTGTCCAAGACCGTAATCGATTCATTTACTTGTTTGTTTTGCAGGCTTGTAATAATTCTATCTCTTTTCTACGCAACACATCTTTTTCTCCCGTAACCCATAGGACTTGTATTCTTTAAGCAATTCATTCAATTACGATATCATTACCTGAGTTCACATTTTGAAATAGAGGGTCGAGACGAAGGAGGTCAGCCACTCACCTTGAGTTTTGCTTGAGGCGAGGGACTTGTTGGCTGCGCTAGACGTCACCTACGCGATCACCTGAAATCGCACAAGCAACCGATTAGAACACTGTATTATGCAAGAGTTCGATAGAAAATACGAGCTCGAAATGTAAACTATGAAAACCATCGAAAACATCCACGAAAACGCATTCAGAAAACCAAAGCCAAAACCAACGCAAGCGGCGTGAAAAGCAGAGCAACGGGAGGTCTCTCCCGACTCAGCCGCAGAGTCAATCCTCGAGGCGCTACCCGCTGAATGTGGGACTTGGTTCCGAAGAAGCCATTTCATAACGTGGAATGGATCTTAATTCAACCGTTCCCGTTCGATCGATTCGATCGATCCCGATCTATCGGTCCCGACCGAGTCGATAGCGACAGTGTTCCTTTCTTGCGCACCCCGTGGACGGACAACGGGGCACGATGTAGGGACGGGGCACTACACCATAACCAACTAAAAATAAGTTTCGTCCTCGAAACTTAAGAACAGAACCTACCTCTATGAAAACAATGAAGGGAACTTTTCCTTCATCTCAGACTCGAGTTTCCATGTCGACTCTTCTGCCGCATGGTTCCTCCAAAGTACGCGAACGAGAGGGATCGTCCGATTCCGCAGCAGCTTATCCTTGCGTTCTAAGATTTGAACTGGCACTTCGACGTAGGATAAGTCGGACTTTAGCTCCAGCTGGCCAAAATCCACCACATGGCTAGGGTCGTGCACGTACTTCAGCAGTTGGGAGACGTGGAAGACGTTGTGCACACCTTCGAGCGCCGGCGGTAGGGCAACTTTATAGGCCACTGGGGCGACCCGCTCGAGTATTTCAAACGGCCCAACGAATCTCGGGCTCAGCTTCCCCCTCGCGCCAAACCGAGTAACTCCTCGCATAGGCGACACCTTCAGGAACACATGATCGCCCACCTGGAACTCAAGCGGTCTTCGATGGGTATCGGCGTAGCTCTTTTGCCGACTCTGTGCAATCTTCAGTCTTTTCCGAATGAGCTTGACCTTCTCCACAGTCTGTTCCACCAGCTCCGGGCCGAGTATCTGCCGTTCCCCGACTTCATCCCAGCAAATGGGCGATCTGCACTTCCGGCCGTACAAATCTTCATACGGTGCCATTTGGATGCTGGACTGATAGCTATTGTTGTATGCAAATTCTGCCAACGGTAGGTGGACGTCCCAGCTTGATTTGAAGTCAATTGCGCAGAGCCGTAGCATGTCTTCGAGAATCTGATTAACGCGCTCCGTTTGGCCGTCGGTCTGAGGATGGTAAGCTGAGCTGAATTGCAACTTGGTACCCAGCGCCGACTGAAGGCTACTCCAGAATCGCGACATGAACCGTGAATCCCGATCAGAGACGATGGATACTGGAACTCCGTGCAGCCGTACTATCTCGTCAAGATAAATCTGTGCCAGGCGATCAACGCTCCAAGTAACTTTGATGGCAATGAAGTGCGCTGACTTGGTTAGTCGATCGACGATGACCCAGATAGCGTCATTCCCCCGTGGTGTCTTCGGCAGGCCAACAATAAAGTCTATCGTGACATGATCCCATTTCCACTCTGGAATGGCAAGGTTCTGCATCTCCCCGCCCGGTCGTTGATGTTCAGCTTTCACCTGCTGACAGGCCATGCATTGCGACACGAAGAGCGCCACATCTCTCTTCATCCCGTGCCACCAGAAGGTCGTGCGGAGGTCCTTATACATCTTGGTACTGCCTGGATGCAATGTATATTTCGTATAATGGGCCTCCGACATTATCTCCCTTCGTAGTTCTTTATCATCCGGAACGCATAGTCGGCCATTCATTCTCAGCACGCCGGTCTTGTCTTCCGCAAAGTCGGTCGCACTACCTGTTGAAATTCGCTCGCGCATTTTCTTCAGGTACGGATCATCCTTCTGAGCGGTCTTGATCTTTTCCAGCATACTCGGCTCTAACTGCAGCTGCGCCAACCGTATATTCCTGAACCGAACCCGGAGATCGATGCCCATTTCTTCCAAATCTTGTAGTAGTCTGCGGTCGATGGAGAGCGAGGCAAGATATTTCCGACTCAGAGCGTCCGCCACCACATTTCCCTTGCCCGGAGTGTAGTCGATCGTCAAGTCATAGTCTTTTATCAGTTCGAGCCAGCGTCGCTGTCGTAAGTTCAATTCCTTCTGGGTGAAGAGATACTTGAGGCTCTTGTGGTCGGTATAGATTGCGCATGCCACACCATATAGATAGTGACGCCACAATTTCAACGCGAACACAATTGCCGCTAACTCCAAGTCGTGCGTAGGATAGTTCTTCTCGTGCGGCTTCAATTGTCTCGAGGCGAAGGATATCACCTTGTTCCGCTGCATGAGCACACATCCCAAGCCCTGGCCTGAAGCATCGCTGAATATCTGGAAACCCTCTGGCCCATCCGGAAGCGCGAGTATAGGTGCCGAAATCAATCGCCGTTTTAGCTCCTGGAATGAAGCTTCACAGTCATCCGACCACTCATACGCGACTCCCTTTTGAGTGAGGCGAGTCAAAGGCGATGCAATCTTCGCGAAGTCTTTCACGAAGCGTCGATAGTATCCCGCCAAACCAAAAAAGCTTCGAATCTCACTAGCAGACGCAGGCCGCCTCCAATCAGCAACGGCTTCCACCTTCTTCGGATCGACTGTAATACCTTCGGACGAAATGATGTGACCCAGAAAGGATACGCTGCTGAGCCAAAATTCGCACTTACTCTGCTTTGCATATAGCTGATTTTCTCGAAGTGTCTGGAGCACGGTCCGCAGATGTTCTGCATGCTGCGCCCTGTCTTTCGAGTAGACCAGAATATCGTCAATAAAGACTACGACAAATTTATCAAGGAAGGGACGAAATACCCGATTCATCAGATCCATGAAGGCGGCAGGGGCGTTCGTCAGGCCGAATGGCATCACCAGGAACTCGTAGTGGCCGTAACGAGTGCGAAAGGCGGACTTTTGCACGTCGTCTGACTTGATCTTGAGTTGATGATAACCTGAGCGGAGATCAATCTTCGAAAATACCGAGGCGCCTTGCAGTTGATCAAATAAGTCGTCTATGCGGGGCAATGGGTACTTGTTCCGGATGGTGGCTTTGTTCAGCTCCCGGTAATCGACGCACAGACGCAGGGACCCATCCTTCTTCTTTACGAACAATACGGGCGCTCCCCACGGTGAAACACTAGGCCGAATAAACCCTTTATCGAGTAACTCTTGTAGCTGGACCTTGAGTTCCTTAAGCTCGGCGGGAGCCATTCTGTACGGGGCCTTAGAAATCGGTCGAGTATCGGGAAATGTATCGATGCTGAACTCGATCTCTCGGTCGGGGGGCATGCCGGGTAGCTCGTCCGGAAACACATCGGAGAATTCTGCCACAACGTCGGTCTGACCTACGTTTGCACCATCCTGTCGCATGTCTCGGACGGACGCCAAGTAGCCTTCGCACCCAGAATGCAGCATCCTCCGAGCAGAGATTGCCGAAATCAACATGCAGGTCGACGACGCCTCACCACACGAAAAGCAGAATTCAGGCACTCCTGGTATGCGGAAAGTGACCGTCTTCCTGGCACAGTCTATGGTTGCGTTGCACGGCCCAAGCCAATCCATTCCCAGAATGATATCGAAGTCATTCATGTCTAGGACCATCACGTCCAGACCGATCTTTTGACCGCCGATACAGATAATCCCGTCGGTGCAGGCTGAATTAGTGAGTATAGGTGTGCCCGAAGGTGTGCTCACGCTAAGGTCGAGGTCTAATGATACTAATGGAAATTTGTGCTCGGCGACAAAGTCCGCCGCTATAAAACTATGCGAAGCACCTGAATCAAATAGTACGCGAGCAGGCACATTATTAAAACTAAGTATACCTGTCACGACCGTGTCTGATGCCAGCGCTTCATCTCGGGTCATGGCGTAGACGCGGCCCTGGGCATTGGGGCGACGGTCTTGGCCATTTTGCGGTACAGGTTGCTGGGCTCGAGGCGCTGGAACTTGATTCCCTGGGCGGTGTTGCTGAGGCACCGCTGGACGGTGCTGTTGGGGCGCCGTTGGGTTCGGCCTTCTGCTTGGACACTCAGCACGAATGTGGCCCTTCTTGCCACAGTTCCAGCATCCATCCACTGGTATCGGACAATTGACGATAGTGTGACCGTTCTGGCGGCAGCGGATGCAATATGGCCATGGGTTACGCCCTTGGTACCCGCCTTATTGCCCGTTGTTTGGACGCTTGGTCCCATTGTTTCCTCCCGCGTGGCTAGGGCGTTTGTGATTGTAGGTATGCACAGCGCCGGCAGCACTTGGAGGGTATTGGCTTTCAAGGCGGAGGGCGTGGTTGAGAGACTCCCCCATCGTTTGGTATTTGGGAACAGACACATGGGCGGCGATAGATGGTCGTAGGCCCACTTCGAACCGTCGTGCACGACTCGCCATGGAAGGCAGGTATTGTCCAGCAAACTTGGCTAACTTGTTGAACTCTGCTGCATACTGCCGCACCGTCATATTCCCTTGCTTTAGCTGCATAAACTCATTCTCCTTCTCTTGTCGAATGGCATCGGGAAGGTACTCGATCTCGAACGCCTCTCGGAAGGTAGCCCAAGATATCGTCGCTGCCTCGTTGTCGTGTCTGATTGCTCGCTTTTGCATGGCCCACCAGTCGTGCGCGTTCAATCGGAGTAGAAGTTGAGCGCAAGCGACTTTCTTGGACTCATCGACGCCCAGAAGCTCGAACCGGTCTTCCAACTCCTCCAGCCAATCGATTACCAACGAAGGGTCTTCAGTACCGCAAAAGGAAGTACGGAAGCTTTTTGTGAATTTTGACACGTCGAAGTTGGAACTTCTCGGTGCCGCAGGCATAAGCTCGGGTACCTCCGGTTCGATTTCGCTTTGTCTGGCCGCAGGCTCGGTCACGGCAGGAGTCGTTGCAGAGTTGTTGTTGTTGGCCACCACTGTCTGTACAATCTGCTGAAGAGTATCAAGCTGCTTCTGCTGCAACTTGAATTGTGCATCGAATCGGGCCTCGAACTGGGTTTGGCGTGCCTCTACCTCCCGTCGATGTGCCTCAGTCTCCCGTCGATGTTGCTCATTCAGGCGTTGATTCTCCTGAGCTTGTTGTTGTTGCGCTTCCAGCATGCGCAACATCCGCTCCATGGCATCGTTAGAGGGTCCGGGCCTCGAGCTACTCGAGCCGCTCGAAGCACTTTCTTCGTTCACCGCCGCACTTTCTGGAAATTTGAAGGCAAAAATACATTAGTCATAATACTTATCACGGACTCACTCGTATGGAATGACATATCTCATCGACACGAGACCAACGATTTTGAGACTAGAAACTCGACACTGGAGGCCAAGGACGTAAAGCCGTGCTCTGATACCATTATGTCACGCCCCGATTTGGTAGAATCGATAGTCGTCCCCCGGGCGTGATGCCGTACAAGCCTAAGTTGCGCTTGCACAAGGCGGTTCATAAGGTCATCCGATACAACAGCATATACATATAAGAGTACGCAGAGAAATTGAACACATTCATGTAGAAGGAAAACTCAAGCTTTATTGATAATGAACATCATGTTACAGACTCGATATAAGGACGCCGCGCGGGCTTTTTACAAACTGACTCCATTACAAAATGAAGGCCGATGAGATAGCCATTCCATACATTTCATCCCTGATTACAACCAGCATTTCAAAACCACCTGGGATAGTGGGCAGTCGCTCCATCTGTCTTCTAGCTTTCAACAGCAGAGTCTTCAAAAGAGATGGGATCCAAGCTTCGACCGCACGAACGAAGCTTCAAAACACACGAGCGTTTCCTTCTTTCACGTGGCACGCTCCTCCTGATTTAGCGTACCTGTGGAGAGAGCGAGGATCAGTACAATCAACATATACTGGCGAGTGACTAATTAATTTCCGGGCTCTCATTTGGTTCAAGAATAGGTAAAAATCATATGACTTCCTTTTTGATGATCTTTCTAGCCACCCTAAACATTTTATACAAAGCATTTTGACGTTATCGTTACCTTCCACGCTCATTGTTAACAATTATACCAAGTGTTTGATGTGAAGGTCACTGGCAATAACTAGCCATTTGGACATAGCCTGGTAATACGGGACCCTTGCAACGCAAGTAGCGAGCTCCGATGCAAGTCCCCGTCTTACCGGTTGCTTCATACCCAGCTCGGCTATAACCTGTTTCTTCCTAGGCCGAGTCGGTCCCGTGGCCCCGGGTTGCCGCTCGAAGAAACCATCGCCCTTGTCGACAAGTTGTCCAAGACCGTAATCGATTCATTTACTTGTTTGTTTTGCAGGCTTGTAATAATTCTATCTCTTTTCTACGCAACACATCTTTTTCTCCCGTAACCCATAGGACTTGTATTCTTTAAGCAATTCATTCAATTACGATATCATTACCTGAGTTCACATTTTGAAATAGAGGGTCGAGACGAAGGAGGTCAGCCACTCACCTTGAGTTTTGCTTGAGGCGAGGGACTTGTTGGCTGCGCTAGACGTCACCTACGCGATCACCTGAAATCGCACAAGCAACCGATTAGAACACTATATTATGCAAGAGTTCGATAGGAAATGCGAGCTCGAAATGTAAACTATGAAAACCATCGAAAACATCCACGAAAACGCATTCAGAAAACCAAAGCCAAAACCAACGCAAGCGGCGTGAAAAGCAGAGCAACGGGAGGTCTCTCCCGACTCAGCCGCAGAGTCAATCCTCGAGGCGCTACCCGCTGAATGTGGGACTTGGTTCCGAAGAAGCCATTTCATAACGTGGAATGGATCTTAATTCAACCGTTCCCGTTCGATCGATTCGATCGATCCCGACCTATCGGTCCCGACCGAGTCGATAGCGACAGTGTTCCTTTCTTGCGCACCCCGTGGACGGACAACGGGGCACGATGTAGGGACGGGGCACTACATTTATGGCCTTGGGTCCTGTATTTGAACTCTGGTTCAAATTATGTACATGGAAAAAATACGCAGATAATTAATTATTTAATTTCAGATTGTGTACCATGCTGTTTTTGAATTTCTAAAAATACTTTAATTGCTGTTAAAATTCTGAAAAAATAGTATTTAGATACTATGTTAATTTAGCTAATTTAGTATAATTTTTACAGTATTTAATTTACAGTTTTGCCACTGTTTTGGCATATGAAACCAGAACTCATTTTCTGTGTACTTAGGAAAACTGATTTTTATAAAATACATGTACTGGTTAATAAATTCCAGAAAAAATTATAATAAATTTCTATAATTAACAAGGATCATTTTGATACTTTATTTTATGTAAAATTGAGCTTTTTATCTATCTCAAAAATTGTTGGAACACAATGTTCATTTGATTTATTTATTGAATAATTACGACTTACAACTTTTTGTGTTATTTTGAGTTACAGCCGTATTGAACCTCACCCCTCACTAGTGTAAAGACCCTAGAAAGTTAGTTATAGTAGTGTGTCACCCCACATTGGTCTCCTATGCTAAAGTCATCATTTTGGCTAGGTGCCCAGTCACAAGTCGTGTTTCACCAATTAGTGTCTTAGTGTTTTAGCTTAGTGTAAAAACTAAGTTTATGTATTTATTTCTACAGTGACGAGTTACCAGGCATCTATAGCATTTTTATCGCAGCTTGCTTTGCTAGAGGCAGGTACTTTCTACGAACTTTACATACTGCTATAACAATAAACTATAATTTACCAACCATGTTAAATGCTGATCCTTGGGGTAGCAAGTTAGAACTTTACATGTTGTATTACTTTCAGTCTCTACCATGTTTAGGACAGTATCTCATATCTCTCACATGTTTAAATAACGGGTTAAGGGGAAACTGCTAGTAGTGTACGTGATTATGACCCCCTTCTCCGTATGTATTTACCGCGCTCGGTGACATTCTATATGTGACCTTACCGTATGTTCTGATCCCGCGTTTGTGTATGGATATACACCGATGCCGTTCGTGCACGTATGTGCATGCCAGAAAAACTTGATATGTGCCGCTGTACATCCTATTCACCTATTGACCGATTCACGTACATGCTACAGTTTTAAACTTTTAAACTATATGTTGTCATTTCTAAAAAGAACCAATTAAACCATGATATGCCATGATTCTAGTTTATTACATCCCTGTTCATGCTTCGTATATTTAGTTTGCTAGAATCAGTACTTGCTCCCGTCCTGACAGGATAACGTTGTAGGTATTCTTACTGAGGAGGAGTTGCTCTGTGACTCATATTATGGAGATACTGCCGAGGACCAGGCTTTGCCTTACGAGAATGTACCTACGGGGAAACTCGTCTAGTTGCGTAGTTGCTTGGGATACTTAGTGTAGTCATGTATTAGACTACGTATTTTGTAACTGGACATGTATCCAGTTTTACATTTCAGACTT
Organism: Iris pallida; assembly: GCA_029216955.1. Lineage (NCBI taxonomy): Eukaryota > Viridiplantae > Streptophyta > Magnoliopsida > Asparagales > Iridaceae > Iris > Iris pallida. The sequence goes on from JANAVB010032220.1 coordinate 12,596,007, forward strand.
GTACTTGGACTTATTACTATATGAGACGACTTTTGTGTTTGGAGCATTTATGACTTTTATTCATTTATAGAACTGTTAGCACATTTAGTCTTATCTTGTTATCTCTAGAACAGCTTACTGCGCTTTATCTCAAACGCAGGCTGGACATGACTCGGCCCGGCCCAACAATTTGGGTAGCGGGTCGTGACAGTATCGACTTTACATAGCAGTATTCCATCAAAATCAAAATGAAAATCCAATGTTGCTAGCTTACAAGACTTGGACCATCTCCAATGAGGGTTTCTATCTTCCCTATTTCTATGGAAGAAATCCATTTTAGAAAAAACTTCTCCCAATGGTGATTTCTATCACCATTTCTATCCTAGGTGGCAATGATGTAGAATGGAAACTTTCTAGGAGGGTTTCTACATGTAGAAACTCTCATAGAAATTCTCCTATCTCTCATGACAATTATTATTGGGCCCCACACCATTAAATTGTTCCTTTTACTATGTGACACATAGGATAGAAATGGAGAACCATTGGAGAGCATTTTTATATGTCTACAATTTTTATGTAGAAACTCTTCCAACTTGGATAGAAATCTCCTTAAAGTACAATGCCAAGTAGGATAAGAACTCAATTTTAGAAATCACCATTGGAGATGGTCTTAGTTCTCATGATGAGCAAAAAAAGAGAATGTTATTGCTAGCTTACAATCTCAAGTGAAGTATAAAAAAATTAAAAACCTCACAAACTGAACTGAATATTTTGGCCAATTAATCATTTTCCCAACCATAATATCTTCAAACTTTTCGTCTCTGTCGAACATCTCAATGCTGTCAAAAATTTATCAACAACAATATTATAAGTTTCACATCACTACAAGAAAATGCAACATCAGCGACATAAGCAACGTGTAGCACAAAGTTGATTGTGTCGCCAAAGCATTTCTGCGACATATCTGGCTATGTCGCACACATGTCGATGTAGCCATGTATGGAAAAGTCTTGCGACACGAAATCAACCATATCACAGATTGTAACCACTTTTGGCGATGTCATACTTTGTTTAAAGTAACTTTTGGCAACATGTCTTGTATGTCGCAGAAATGTAATACATTGGCAAGATAACACGTCGCCAAAAATCATCTTTAATTTTTTATTATTATAAAAATACTTCCGGCTACACAATTTGATGTCGTAAAAACTAATTTATATTTTTTATATTAATTTATAATAATTTTTATTTTCTCATATATTTTCCGACATAAATATAAAAATCTTATTTCGAGAATAACTTATAAACATTGAAATTTGAATTCAAAGAACTTGAGAACAAAGTACAACAATTTGCCATAAACATAACATAATATTCAATATAATTTTCAAACATCTCTTCATAAAATAATTCAATAATACAATATTTTAACTTCAAGTAACCCATTCAAGAAAAAATATTCTATTCTACAAACGTACTGTATTCTAGCTAGACAACTATAATATAAACAAAAACACATGAATTGAATGTCTCCCCAAAAAAATTAGCTTGGTCTCAGGATATAAATGTCTTCCCTCAAAAATTGACTTGATTGTGTTCCTGCAAAAAAAAAAATAATAATAATAATAAGTAAAACAAAATATATATTATTGATGGAAAAACAGGACAAAGCAGAACAAGGACTAATACTAACGATACCTCAGGACCAAAGAATTTGAGAACATATCCCGCATTAGTGTATTTATGAACCTCCACAGACCGCATTGATACAAGAATAGGAAAAAGAACAAATCATTACTCAAATTTAAATATGAATATACTAAAGGCAGCTATGTATGTAAACTGCAGTTGAGTACTACTATGCAATGCATTTGGAAGGAAATTGTTACAAATTCCATATTACTAACAGTCACAAGTTTGGCATCCTGGTACAATTTGGCAAGTTTGAAATATTCAGAATTCAGAAAATATTTGGTAAAGGTTAAAGGGGTGTGTGTGTGTAAAAAAAAAATATATATATATATATATATATAGGAGTGATCAGGTGAGAAACACTTAGGTGAGAAGACGAGGGTTAGGGTAACCTAAACCATCAGATTAAATGCAACTGTCTTTTAAACACAAAATATACTCATGCTCCAGAAAGATTTCCTTTTTGGACCCAAAAATCTCTCTTTCCTAATCCTTCTGTAAAACCGAAACCAAGCGTACCTGGCTCTGTCTTGACATACGAAACACGCCGATACTGGAAACTAGCAACCCACTAATCATATACCAACTCTAGAGTACATGAGAGCACAAACTCCATGGTGGTGGAAACTGGGAACTCGTTAGTCTGGCATCTTTCGATGGGAAATTAAAAGTGAGTTCTATATCCATATTTTGATGGAAAATTGCTATAGGCATGAGTGCGTCGGCGCGAGTTCTGGCCGATGTACGTGAACTACGATGACTGTGGTGACAGTAAGCGATGTTCTCCGAAGGCGATTATTAGAATACACATGATGTCAATTGCACAAACACCAGAAACATGCTCATTGCATTATAAACGAGAATCTATAACCTGCTTTAACTGGCTTACTAGGCCTTCACGTATGTTACTTCAATACTCAAAGACTGCATATCATGGGCTTACCTGTCATTAAAAAATGCGATGCTTATGCTAGTTAGAACAGCAGCAACAATGGCAAGAGGCTTCCTAAGGAATCCCATCCCTAGACCAAAAAGAAGCATATATTCATATATAAGGAAATAAAAAAGAAGAAAACTTGAACATGTTTATCAATGCAACCCCATGCAGATGATGCAAAAATCTAATGTATATAGACAAGCTAATATGCAACTTCAAGTAAGAAAATATATTTAACCTTGAAAGATAACTTATTGCCACATATCTCCCATGTTCGACACTTTAAAGCAAAATTTGTTATGTCCACATTAACCTCTAAACATGACCTTATCTATCTATGGCTATGTGTGTGTCTGTGTCTATATACAAATATATGAAGCTATTAACTACTACTACAAATGCCTAAATTAGAACAAACAAGTAATACCCACATCAAATTCCTACTAAAGTACTAACCTGTTATACATGAGAAGTTGAACCAGCACAAAAGATGCTAAGATGTTGACAGAAAATCATTTGAATTGAGAAAATATACCTTTGAAGGATGAATATCAGCAGACAAAATGCCTGGTTTGTTAGTTTGGTGAAGGACATGACTAGAAATTTGAATCTCTCTCCAGTGTATCAATCAGTGCCACTGTCGGAGGAATCTAGTAAAAAAAGATCAAGTATCATAACTACACTACATTGTAGAAAAGTACTAGTTAGCTAGGCTGTCAATGATTTACATAGTTACTTGGCATCATTACTCTAGTGTGCCAGAGAAAATTATATGAACTGCCATAGATTTTCTACCTCGGTCATTTATATCAAAGAATCTTTTGAACAAACTTGAGATATAGGCACAGAGAAAGAAGATACATGTGTTTTTAGAAATGCCACAAAATTGTCGTGTTTCACATAAAAGATGACAACTACCTGTCATTTTTTCTGCTATGCTGAGAGCAAAGCATTACACTGATCATGGCAGGATTGATACCATGACGTATTCTCTTCCCATCAGGGCCAACTTCATCCTCCGCTGCTGCAAGTATGATACAACAAAACTTTTAAAAATGAAATGATTCGACACCTTAGAATAATTACCATTGTTTTGAAGAAAATGAACCTCTTTCCCATTGCTAACAGCAACATTTTCGTTAGCAAGTGCTGCTGAAAGAGGAATTTGTCTTTTAGCCTGAGCCATTTGGTTAAATAGGTTACAAATGACAATTTTATGTTACAACAATATATAGGTTAGAAATGACAATTTTATATACTCTCTTCAACAAAACCTCACAGGAAAAATATGTTAAGGAAAGAGACGTCGCGATAAAATTAAGATCTTATTCAACATGAATCACTTGCAAACAAATTATCTTCTATGTACTACCAATTAACAAGAAAAAATCATACTAAAAGTGGTTGGTTAAGCCCAAGATTTCTTCCACATCTTTGATGAATTGAGAATATGATGTCTAGTACACCCAAGTATTTTTGGTAGCCATACTAAAAAAGTACTAAAATTGATCTTGGGTAGATCCTAATCTAATATAAACACTACTTGAAGTATTATTTTAAATATAATATGACTACCTTAAGGTATGCAAGGAGACACATGCAAGCACACAAATAAAAATGTAGGAAAATGAGGATACTATGCATCTAGGATCTTGGCAGATGTATATAGTAAAGTTCATGAGTAGCTATTTCCATAAACACATCACATGTATGACTACCTTAAGTTATGCAAGGAGAGATTCGTGAACACAATTGGCACATGGCAATGCCAGTAACCGAGCTGTATGAATTATGGAAGAGTGGACTAATAACAAAAAAATAGAGTATCTACTATAACAAATAAGCAAAAAAAAAACCTTCATAAAGATAAGCTTAGCTACTTATTTACTGTAAAAAAACCATTAGGATTATATTTACTATAGGAACAAGACACAATTAAATAAATATCAAACCTGTGTGCCAAATCATTTGTTCAAGGCATCATTCCACCCATCAGAAGCATAGTTTGGCTACATTATAAGAGAAGTAACCTAGGATTCAAAGGTAAATCAACATTAGCCATTTGGTTAAATAGGCTAATCAACTATCACAATCCTAATTAGCAGTTAGGTCCACAAATATACAAGTACTATAATTGATTATACACACACAAACACGACTTCTGAATATTAATATTGATTTTTTTTTCCAGCAGAAAGAGAAATTTGTGAATAGCATCACAAATTGTGGTAAAGAATAAATCAAAAAAGTTCAAATAAGGTAGAAGAAACCCTTGTAGTGATCCCAAATCAAAATCCAAACAAAATCAATTAAGAGAAAGAAACTCTAATAAAATCAAACCTAACAAAATCAAACCCTAATAAAATTGAAGCAGAGGCAATCATTTCCCTATGTATACATATAATAAATACCAATCGTATTCTCAACCCTAACAAAATTAACCTACTAAGAATGTTAGGGAACAAGCTCACCATCAACGGGAAGAAGTTCGAATCTCCATGGAGGAAGGAACCGCCAATCCAGGCACTTGCGCGCGTGAGAGAGAGAGAGAGGGAGGGAGTGTCATAGCTGTATATCGTAAGTACGGTATTCGGGTTTAGGCATGGTTTGTATATATGAGTATTTATTTTTAACATTATGTTATTAGCATTATACTTGATAATTTTATTATGATAAATCCATTCATTTTTAAAATTAAATAAATTGTTACACAAGCCTTTGTAATTTTTGCAAAATTGTAAAATTTAATTGCCTCATACTTATACACTTGTCTCCATGCATGGAGAGCATGGGTAATTTAGTAAATTTTCTTTTGAGACACATGTCACCATGCATGGCATGAAAGGGTATTTAAGTCCTTTTACATTAATTTTATAATCATTATGTTGTATTAAAAAAAAAAAGAAGAAGAGAGAACTTAAATGGAAGGGAGAGAGAGAGCAACTCTTATCTCCATCTCTCTTCCTCTTCCTCTTCGGTTCCCCTAACCGAACCCCTCTCTCTCTCTCGGGTTCCTCTCTCTCTCCATCCACTCTTCATCTCTCTCACTCTCTCCATCTCTCTTACTCCCTCTCGGCCCCTCCTCCCGCACACCCACCGACGCCGGCCGCCGCCGGTTGGCCGCCCCCCTCCTCCACGCCAACCTCCAACATCACCATCATCATCTCTATCTCCATCTCCATCATCAAAACCTAAACCTAATCCCCATTTTTTCTTCAAGAAGAAGAAGAAGAAGAATTTGAAGGAAGAGGAGGAAGAAGAAATTGGAAGAGCAAGATCCAAGCCCTAATCCCCGAATCGATTTTTCCAAGGCAAGTCCTCCTTCCATTTCCTCCAATTCTAATTTGTGATATATTTTGCATATAGTTTTTGGTTGATGTTATTATACAAATTAAAACTTAAAATTTTGATTAATTCTGGGATTAATATATGTTGCTTAGAACATGGTTCTAAGACTTATTTATTAAGGTGTCACACCTATACGAAGAGTCGAATTCGATTTAGAATGCGTTCACAAATGCTGAATTAAATTTCAGCATGTGCAGTCTTTTCGTAGAGCAGTTTTGATCTATTAAACTTTCTCAAAATAAAAATATGTCTGAACAAAAATTAAAGATAACTCGAAGATCTTTCCAACGATATATGATAACAGAGATTTCGAGTTTATATGTAGGAGTTATGGGTCATACGATAGAGGTAAAATTCTGGAATGAAATCTGAAATTTATTTTACACAATTTCGTACAAACAGTTCTGACCTATTAAATCTGTCAAAAACCAGGACGTGTTGTACAAACTGAGGAGGATTCAAGGATCTTTCGAACGATATAAAATTCGATGAATTTGGAGTTATATTGTAGGAGTTATTGACCATACAACGTCAACATAGAATTCTGAAATTAAATTCTGGAATGTTATATACACTATTTTGTAGATCAGTTTTGACCCATCAAACGCTGTAAAAAAAAAAAAAAAAAAAAAGTGAAGTATGCCTGTTAAGGGATATGTCAATAATTTAATATGTTTTTCGGATATATATAATATGATGGTATCTTTAATTATATGATAGGGATTATAATCCATGCCAAGTAAAGGTTTTCGGGTTGGGTTTTAGTATCGAATCCTAGAGTTGTTTGCTTGTGATTGACATGTATAAAAAAAAAATTATAATATAGATAGGCGTATATTATGATTTATTGATGTTTAGGGAATTGAAATGTTTGGTATACATATAAGTGATGTACACATTAGGAAACTAACTCATACACCAAGAAGGCAAAGAACATAAATGGATAAATTGCTTAAATCATATAAGTTTATGCACCAACTATGGTTGTATTGTATAGAGAAGGAGGATTATACTCATGGGCATATATATATACACTTGTAAGTTACTAAATATCAAATTTGAAGGGGATACAAGGCAAGCTCTCCACACCCTTTTTTATTATTTTCATGCTATTCTAGTTTTAATTAAAAATCTGGAATTATTATCATTATGGATAAAAACTGAGTTTTTGATTATTGTGAGGGGCTTTGAGCCTAATATTTGGTAGAAGAAAAATTATGGACACTTTACATTAATTTTGAGTTTGCAATAAACCATGCATATGGTTCCCACATCCCTTAATATGGATTGTAGTTGCATGTGTTAACTTGGACATGTAGAATTGAGGAATTCATAATTTTAACATGCACTTCAATTATGTCCATATTTATATGGCATGATTAACTTGTTTAATTATGTGCTTTAAAAAGTCATTTTTCCTTACAAAGTTCGTATATACATACATGCATACTAATTTCAAGAAGAACTTGGTTTACTATGGTTGTCATTCATGAAAATACATACAAGTATCTTCAAAATAAGATTTTATGAAATATTTGATATTTATCTAAATTATATTAAATCTGCCCAGAAATTTATCCACGCTTAAGATGATCTTTTATCACAATCACATAGTTAGAATTGATATGTATGGATACCGGACCCATAGGATAGCATACTAGTTAACTTTTCAAAGTGTAAATGACCATTTTGTACACTTAAAAGTCAATTATGATATTGCAAGTTTAGATTTTGTGCTTAGTAGCTAGCATCAAGTTTACAGTATAACTATATTTGATAAATTGAGTTCCTTGAACATTGGAGAGTATTTAGGAAAGGGGCAAGTGTCATAACATTTTGCTTGCCTGGACGCCAAGGTAAATAAATCATTGCTAAATCGCATTACTTTCTTTTATTATTGCGTGGCCGCGTGTCCATTATTCTCTCCTTGTGTTTACATGTTCTGGAAATATTTCCGGGTCAGCAAATACAAAGGAGACTTTGCTGAAATTTTTGAGAAATTCCGGAGATAGTCTTTTCCGAGCTTTCGGACTTTTAGAAATTTTTTTGACTAAAGTTCTAGATCATTGGAACCATCATTCTCCGGTACTATGACATCGGAGGGATTCTTGGAAATCATTGTCCAATAAGACACCTTGGAATTGCCTTGGCTCCAAATATTTCTTGGACTATATTAGTTTCGGCAAGTACGAAACTATTACTTGAATTTGACTTGACTTTTAAGACTCCCATTTAAAGGATGGTTCCTAAGGAATACGAATGTCTAGAATAGGTTGCATTGGGATGGGAGAGAAACCTGGATCACACCCGGCTGACTTCTTTGCAATATGATTTTACACTTTTCGTACTGATCAGTCCCTGTTACGGTGTTCGTGCGGCCGCGCGATCTTCACCGGGGTGAGGCTTAGCTCACCTTCTTGTTTTGCAATGGGGCATCTATGCCCTGAGTTTCAGCTCAGATTACCCATTTGCATTAAATTCTTGTTTTGCAATGGGGCATCTATGCCCTGAGTTTCAGCTCAGATTACCCATTTGCATTAAATTCTTGTTTTGCAATGGGGCATCTATGCCCTGAGTTTCAGCTCAGATTACCCATTTGCATTAAATTCATTAGGCATCTATGCCCTGAGTTTCAGCTCAGACTACTAATGAATGGGTTCGATATTCTTGGAAAAGTTCAAGTCATACGAACTTCCTTTTATAGCTCATGATTCGATGATTCGAGCCAGATGATTCGGAACTAACTCATGATGCTATCCTGGTTTAATCACATCAATATGTGATAGTACAGACGGCTGGAGAATCTAAGCACCACCCGTTTTGTGCGTGCCTGATCCCGGGCCAATGGGATTATTGTAGAGATGCTAGGCGTGGGTGTGTGATCCAGAGAGTTTCTCTAAATTTGCATTTAGGTTTAGAAAGTTTGTTTTTGTGTCCTTGTGACATTAATATGAGAACGACTCGCTTCTTGACTAGTATTATATGTATGAGCTTTAAAATGATCAAGTTTACTCCATTTTGTATTTACCTGCCTTATCATTTCACCTTCATAACTTCCTCCTTTGACCGAGGACTTGCTTGTCGTTTCTAAACGACCTAGTATTTGTTCACTATGAAAGACGACGCTCCTGCAGAAATGCTACATCTGCCTAATGGTAACAAGGACGAGGCGTAGACTATCTGGAGAATCTCAAGAAACGGCCAACAACACTTGGAGGACAGTTAGATGTAATTTATCTCTTTGATGTAAATAACTTGTATATAATGTACTCTGAGGAACAATTGATGTATAATAATTATAGTTTATATCAATGAAATGTACTTAGTAATTCCTTGTATTTTCCATTCTGATAATCTACGGGCGACAATCGCGAATATGGATACTGGAGTATTCGTATGTCGCGTAGCCTGGGGATATTGTTACATACTCGGCTCGCCGTATTCTGGGAGCGGGGCGTGACAGGGAGAGAGAACCCTGCCACGGGAGAGGAAACCGCGCACGCTGCTAAAAAGCAAACATTACGTTTGGGTTTTTTAGGGTATTGTTCTATTAAAAAAACTATAAAAATATATTTTACTACATATGTACATGTCGCGGAACATAAATTATCTTTCTGCGGCATGAAACTGTCTGTCGCCAAACATACATTATCTTTCTGCGACATGTGCATGTCGCGATACGTGGAGAATTTTTTGCGGGACTGATTTTTGGTTTCTCGCTACTAAATTTTGTGTGGATTTTGCGAAATACTAAATCTTATGTCGCTAATACATGTTAAAAAATAGCTTTTTTGAGACATAAAAGACCCTGTCGCTAAAACATGTTGCTAAATGCAATTTCTTGTAGTGCATTAACATTTATGTTAACGTCAAAAACTACAAAAGAAAGGTACATTACTAGTAAGACATAATGGTAGATATGGTACCTTCAAAGAATCAATAAAGGGGCAAGGTATGGTACCTTCATAGAATCAACAAACATCATAGTAGATCTCAAACCTCCATTTAACTGCATAACACATTGCAACCCACATTAGTATAATCTTCATGTATCAACAATGGCAGCAAAGGATGTCAATGGAAGTAAAGTAAAGGGTGACGATTGCATAACATGGCTCACCTCAAAACTGGCCACCCCACCAAAACCAGTCATTTATCAACACATGTAAGGATAAATATACTATACCGGTACGAGATAAAGCCATATTCAGATAAGGTATCGCTAGTCACCTACATCACTAAATCTGACATGATAGAAAACACAAAAATGTGTAATTTGATTTTCAGGATGCACGAGTCTCGTAATTAATTATGATTTTTATTTGGTGCATAAGCAAGGATTCCATGATTAAACAGAGTATTCTTATTCTCCAATTTGAACTTCAAAAAGAGAAAGTAGAAGACAATTTTGCCATTAACCGATCATTGAACCAACCTACCTGGTTTAGAAAACCCTTCTGGAAAGTCATGGAGATCTAACAGGCCATCTCGAACAGCACTTTCAGGAAGGAGGCTCGCAGAGACCTTCAGGGACATCTCAACAGAATACAGGGCTCGCCACTGAGCTCACAGCAGTCTGCTAGACAATCGGGCAAACTAACAACAGATTGGTTGCCTTAACATTAAGATCCTGATTTTGACACGTGAAAATTTCAAATTGCAGTAAGAATGTACGAGGATTCAGATTTTTTGCCAACCAGAAAACTTTGGGATTAGAAAGTTATGTTGTTGCATATATCATATACTTGTCGACACTGATATATTATGAACCGCCATTTGATTGCAGAGATACTTATTTATGCATCGAGGAGATCGGTTGGAAGTACTCATCACCGCCACAAAATGCACCTTCACAAACCAGTCTCCAATGGGGTATTCTTCGGAGCAAAGAGAACAATGTAGAATGTACTTTAGTTTCTCAATATAAGTACAGTATATAGTAAGGCTAAGTGCATCTTAAATTTATCTGCAGATATATTTTGTACTCTTGATCACATAGTTGCATGAACTTTTTATCAAGTTCCAAATTAACGGTTATGTTTGACAAACATAGGTTCTGAAACAAATGGGGGTGAATTTGTTATCAAACAAGTGTCAGTCAATTGTAGATGTTAAATTTTAAGAGTTCAATTAACTCTTACGATCGAGTTCTTAATTATTTGCAATGTTTAAACTGATCATTAATCTTTCTCTTGGTCCCTTGCTATCTGTAGGACGTGGAAGGAGAAGTCATCCACTCATCGCAGAGAGAGAGAAGAAAGGATTATTACTACAAGAGTAACAAGCTCATTCTCATCTTCTCCGATTACTGATCGACAAGTGCACATGGACCTGCCTAACCTAGAAATAACATTAGGAAGACAAAGTTGGCATATGGACTACGGCGGTCGAGTCCTCCAATGACAGTATATTTATCCTTAAATGCATATGCCCTAATAACAGTCACCGGAACCATCTAGTTTAAGGAACAGCTTAGTATAAACAATAGAAAAGCCACCTGTGCCATGTCATATATAGAAACTAGATTATATCAATTAAAAGGTAAGCACATGTTAAGTTGCATGAAGCTAAGCCAAAGACTGAAAATTGCACTCACCCATGACATGCAGTCATAAATAGCTAAGACGGAATAAGTACTCCCACCAGGGCAATTTAGGTAACCTAGCAAAGAAGAAAGGAGATTTTAGTTACAAAGTTCCTATAACAAATGTTGTAAAAGAAGGTACTAGATAAGCACTCCACACATCTCTTGATACTCAACTACAAGATTTTGTAAGGATTGTTCAGCCAAACTCCAAATCGCTTTTACTATGACTGGTGTCGTGTGTGCTCGTGCATGATGTGATTCTAGTTTTTTCTCTGAAAACTGTAGTCTCATATAGAGCCCATTCAGGTCAGCTCCTGTAGTATACGACCCAACTTACCATCAATCTCGTCATAAGTGAGATTTAGCTCACAAGTGATCAATTTCCTCTGAACATAAGAGCAGCATAATGAAGACAAGCAAAAAAGACAAGTTATGAATCAAAAAAGTCACCAACTACAGCAAACCTACACTCCAACAGCTAGTCTTGCCACATTATGCCTATGATTCTTTCACATTTTCTGTCATTGATTCTTTGTGATATGGACATACTCAGTTCTTATTTAGTTCCCTAAAGAGGATAGCTAATTAGCTTACATTGACTTGCAACATGTTCCAAGGAGCAGAAAAAGGCTTTTCGCGTAAATAGCACAGCTGAAAGTTTAGGAAGACTAGCCTTCATAAATCGTGGAAAGGAAACAGATGAAAGATCTAAAGGTCCTCCAGGAGTCATCACAGCTGGCATTACAGGTGGATTTCCTTTTTTTGCTTCTATAACTGCATCATACCTGTACATACAAGGAAGACCAAATGTTCAGATAGTAAGCAAATCGCGCAGGATAAGAAGGTTCAAAGAAAGTTAATATTGAATTCACAAAGGTGAGCAATTTCCATCGAGTTCAACCATAATTGTTTTGTTATGCATCCCCCTATGACTACTTGAGTTATGCTTACAATGGGTAGCCAAGCCATATTACATGGAATTTGGGGTCTTCCAACTTTGAGGTCAATATCTTAGTTTCTGAAGTTGCGGCAATATCAGTTCAAAGTTCAAACAAACACTTATTCTGCTCTTTGTGTAATAGCAGATAATCGAGAAAGGGTAGTGAAGCCTAACTTACCTTGAAAGTAGCAGTTTATTTTGAATTTCTGAATTGAAGAATCAAGATACCTAAAAGCGGCTTATGACAAAGCAAGGCAAAGAGAATCAGTAGAAGAAGTCCAAAAGGGAAATTTTAAATAAAAGAAAGGTCTTCATTGAACAAGAAGAGAAACATATATGCACCCATATGACCATACAAGGTAAGAAACACAATTTTCAAAAGGCTGTTTAGGAATATATGGTTGGAAAATAATTGCTAAAACAACAATTATCATAAATCACATTACTTGAAAGCTAAAAAAAAAAAAATCTTGATTTTAGTGTATATGGGCAAAAATAGTGAGAAAATAACACATGTAACAGTCGCCAATGTGAGAAGAGGATTCAAACGGATCCGAGTGTGAGAAGAGGATTCAAACAGCCGACACGAACACCTAATGGCCATAACATGCATCAAATAAGAGGATGCTAAATGTTTCAATATCTAACTTAGATCTAAAGTAGGAAGATAAAATTTGTAAATAAACAAAAGTCAGTGTAAAGCTCATGAAGTTACCTATATGCATAGTTTATATAGCAAGTCCAGTGGAGAGTACTATTAGCTGCAGGATCCGAGCAGCATCCTGATTCACCTGAATCGCCTCTTCTATATCATATGGCCTTTGTTTGTGTAGTTGTGCCTAAGAGTATCCTGTTAATAGAAATAACATATAAACATTACTAACTGTAATGATTGCCAGTAATGAAGAAATTTGAAAATAATATAATCAGATACATACCATAAAATTAAGGTAGGCCATGTTCTCTTGGCTTGAAACCAAAATGCTCTTTACATAAAGGGATGTGAACATTGTGCAACTATAGCTAGTTCTTCACATTGTTCAATTACATAAAGGGAAGATTCCATTCACAGTAGAAATTTTGATACATTCTTCCTAGAAAGAAGATTCTAATATGTGAAATCTATATTTGGTGGTTCATGAATCATAAGAGGAAACAACAAATCAAACATAGAAATGAAATACATGTCGAAGACATCAAAAGCTAACTTGGTACCATAAAACCCAGTAGCCATGTTGGTCAAGACTCAGAAGAGTATTTGGGACAGTCATTTCAGCTGACATAAAGAGGTGAACTAGAATAAGATTAAGGTAGTGGACTAACGGCCAATTCTATGTAATCTCAAAGGACTTGGCGGGCTGAACTCTTAATGACCTACTAGTCTATGTTAACATTTCTTACATGGTTCTTTAACAAGAATATTTCTCAATTGGCACAAAGACCACATTAAGGTTTTGACAAGTTCAAGGATCCCCTGATTACTACAACTTCACTTATAGTATAGTGATAGATATGTTATTGCCAGTAAAATTCTTGGTTCATTGGAGATGCAACTTGGAAAAAGGTAAAACCTCTACAAGAAAAGGTCATAGTAATGTAACCTATAAAGGGTTGTTAATAGTCTATTTGGTCTAGACTCCTATCTGACAGTCTCTAAATAAAGTAGCCATATTTGTTTGTCCCTACATACACCCAAATAGGATTTATGCTTAATCCTTGAGCAAGAGTCACAATGTCGACATAAAAAATGCACTACATAGTAGAACAAAATAGTAGTTGCCATTATAAATAAGTAAATATAGAGTGAAATACTTATCTGGTAAGAGGTTTTTGTTTGTGATATTCAATAAAAAGTCTTCAAGAATTTCTTATGAACTTTCAACATTACTGGATGTAACATATAAGCAAGGACTTAGGAAACATGCCCGGAAAACAATGATCTTTTTATCTGCGCTATTCTATAAAGAGTCTCCATCAATTGCTCATGAACTTCCAACATTATGCACTAAAGCATATAATCAAGCACTTAGAAGAAATGCCATAAAAACAAGATCACTTAAACAATTGTAGAAGCTAGCCATTTTGCCTAAGGCTATGCCAGTTGTAAGTTTCATTCAAAATATATGTTCTCTATTTCCGTGTTATCATCAATTCTAGGATATATCTATTTAGGAAAAACAGGGTATTCACTAAGTAACTAATTTTATGTTAACAATAATCATGATCATCCAAGATTTTTCAAACATATTACCACAATGAGTCAGATATGAGAAAGCTGAACAAAAACAAATTTGTAATGAAAACCTAAAACTCGAAACTTATGTAAAATGTAAAGAAACACGTTAGCACCAAGAAGCCTGCAACTGACCTAGCAACAATGCAAAATGGGTCATTTTTGGGTATCCTTTTGTAGTAATTAACATCGTAAAATTGCAAAGTAGACATGCTAGGGGACCTATTATTAAGAAAAGAGAAATGTAGGTCGCAAAATGAGAGAAAAGTGAGGTACCCATAATGTCGGAGGCGTCTTTTCCACAATAGAAGGTGGCATGGGCGGACTGTCAGGTGCCGCCGGTGTATACGTTGGGGATCCGTGCACCAATCACACTAAAGAATGTGAGGAGAGAGAGTAATAAAGAGAGCCATCATTTTAGAGAGAGGGAGATGGAAGGAAAGAGCAAGGGTAATTACCTTCATTGAGCATCCCTCGGCCACAGCCTTGCCACAGAACTCGTGGCCGGTGGTGCGGCAGACAAAAAAGACGGAGCTTCAAAATTTGTGATGCACATGAAATACATTACCACAAGCATCCGTATCTCTAAAATTTCACTGTCATATATTTCTTTGTTCTTACTCGGGGTACATTCATTATTGCTTTGCAGAATCAAATGGAGAGCATAAATGCACAGGTGGTGAAGCAAGCAGTTTTACAAGCTATTAAGAACTGTAGTAATAATCAAGAATAATAGTGGCTATACTACTCCCCAGGAATCCATGCACAGGCTTCTTTTTCATTTCCTTTGTACTATGTATTAGATTATCAAATGATTCTAAAAGAAGGTACACCTTCTACTTCATTTTGTCTAATAAAATAGTTCCTTGTCAGCATAGTTTTGCCCTCTTCTGTATGTTCCCATGTGACATTTTGAGAACCCTTTTCTCATAAATACACAAATAAGTACTAGTACATAGTATAAGCTTCTCTTTCTCAAAAACTTTGCCACCACGTTCAGCAAAAGTCGATGAACACATCAAAAAAATTACTTTCGAATCAAAAGCCAAGAGTTAACAGACAGAAAAAATTACTTTCGAATCAAAAGCCAATAGAACATAGTAGGCTCAATGTAAGATCTAGATCACAGACAAGAATATGACAGCATTTGAATAACTAGAGAGTTCCAAAAAAGTAAAACATCACATAGGAACTTTTTCCAGCAGAGCTCCAAAACAATACACCAAATCTCCACGCAATCAGGAAGATCCCCAGGTCCTTCTCCAAGTTGTCACCAACTAGACCTTTGCATCTTCCTCCTAAAAAGCTTGCCTCCTGCAAACATCATCCAAAGTTATTTAAAATTATAGATTGCGACTTGGAACAAGACTCTGGGTTGAAGGACTCTAAAGTTATTTAAAACTTATATATTATTCTGTAAACATCATCCAAAGTTATTTAAAACTTATATATTATTCTGTACAAAATGTTCACATCAAGAGTTGAATTCATTTTCTGGACAAAGTTTTAAGGATACCTGAGAAGAAAAGATGTTTTTGAATATTTCTCTTGAAGAAGCTCCAAATGTCCCTAGATTCAATGAATGGTATAATGCTATATTAATAATCTTCTTACTTAATTCTAGTTTAGATTCTTCCTAGTACTAATACCATCAAACGTAAGAATCGAGAGGTACAATCTAATTTTATGAGAAATAGACATGCTGGTTAAAGGAGAGAAGTTACACTGCTCAGATAAACTCTCAAGTACAAAATACGTGTTCCTTCCCCAAGTGACTCCATGACTTGTGTGTTCTTGAACTAGTCAGATGGTTACAGACACAAAATGAGATGAGTTGTCTCCAATTTTAATTTCAAGATAACTCTCCAAATATTATGATACATGGAGTTTCTCCTAAGTTCCTACCGGCTTTGAATCTAACCACACAACATATTCACCAATTATGTTTATTTCCCTACACAATTTGATGTCGTGAAAACTAATTTATATTTTTTATATTAATTTATAATAATTTTTATTTTCTCATATATTTTCCGACATAAATATAAAAATCTTACTTCGAGAATAACTTATAAACATTGAAATTTGAATTCAAAGAACTTGAGAACAAAGAGCAACAACTTGCCGTAAACATAACATGATATTCAATATAATTTTCAAACATCTCTTCATAAAATAATTCAATAATACAATATTTTAACAACTTCAAGTAACCCATTCAAGAAGAAATATTCTATTCTACAAACGTATTGTATTCTAGCTAGACAACTATAATATAAACAAAAACACATGAATTGAATGTCTCCCCAAAAAAATTAGCTTGATCTCATGATATAAATGTCTTCCCTCAAAAATTGACTTGATTGTGTTCCTGCAAAAAAATAAAAATAATAATAATAAGTAAAACAAAATAAATACTATTGATGGAAAAACAGGACAAAGCAGAACAAGGACTAATACTAACGATACCTCAGAACCAAAGAATTTGAGAACATATTCCTCATTAGTGTATTTATGAACCTCCACAGACCGGATTGATACAAGAATAGGAAAAAGAATAAATCATTACTCAAATTTAAATATGAATATACTAAAGGCAGCTATGTATGTAAACTGCAGTTGAGTACTACTATGCAATGCATTTGAAGGAAATTGTTACAAATTCCATATACTTACTAACATAGTCACAAGTTTGGCATCCTGGAATTGGCTAGTATGAAATATTCAGAATTCAGAAAATATTTGGTAAAGGTTAAGGGGTGTGTGTATATATATAGGAGTGATCAGGTGAGAAACACTTAGGTGAGAAGATGAGGGTTAGGGTAACCTAAACCATCAGATTAAATGCAACTGTCTTTTAAACAAAAAATATATTTATGCTCCTGAAAGATTTCCTTTTTGGACCCAAAAATCTCTCTTTCCTAATCCTTCTGTAAAACCGAAACCAAGCATACCTGGCTCTGTCTTTACATACGAAACTCGCCGATACTGGAAACTAGCAACCCACTAATCATATGCCAACTCTAGAGTACATGAGAGCACAAACTCCATGGTGGTGGAAACTGGGAACTCGTTAGTCTGGCATCTTTCGATGGGAAATTAAAAGTGAGTTCTATGACCATATTTTGATGGAAAATTGCTATAGGCATGAGTGCGTCGGCGCGAGTTCTGGCCGATGAACGTGAACTACGATGACTGTGGTGACAGTAAGCGATGTTCTCCGAAGACGATTATTAGAATACACATGATGTCAATTGCACAAACACCAGAAACATGCTCATTGCATTATAAACGAGAATCTATAACCTGCTTTAACTGGCTTACTAGGCCTTCACGTATGTTACTCAATACTCAAAGACTGCATGTCATGGGCTTACTTGTCATTCAAAAATGCGATGCTTAGGCTAGTTAGAACAGCAACAACAATGGCAAGAGGCTTCCTAAGGAATCCCATCCCTAGACCAAAAAGAAGCATATATTCATATACAAGGAAATAAAAAAGAAGAAAACTTGAACATGTTTATCAATGCAACCCCATGCAGATGATACAAAAATCTAATGTATATTGACAAGCTCATATGCAACTTCAAGTAAGAAAATATATTTAACCTCGAATGATAACTTATTGCCACATATCTCCCATGTTCGACACTTTAAAGCAAAATTTGTTATGTCCACATTAACCTCTAAACATGACCTTATCTATCTGTGGCTGTGTGTGTGTCTGTGTTTATATACAAATATATGAAGCTATTAACTACTTCTACAAATGCCTAAATTAGATGAGACATCCGAGCTCACCAATTATGTTTATTTCTTGTATTGTGTCTCCATCATTTTAAAATCATCTGAGCTCCCCTTCTCGACCCCTAGTCCAATGGTCACATTTGCATGAAGAAAGTAACATGTATGAAAAACCCTCCTCCTTTCTCCGGGCTTGGGACCGGCGGTGAGACACCGGCGGAGTTAAAACTTTTTTTTTATTAGTTCTCTTTTCAAAAAAAAAAAACCCTTAAATGAACAAGTAAAAGAAAATATCGCTTACTCGTTCTCTTTGCTCTGATTCGTGAAAGAATTTTCGTCTTCCTCGTTCTGCTTGGTCGGATTCGAGAAAGAATTTTTGTCCTAGTTCATGTTCTGCTCCTGCTCACTAAAAAATAAAAAAATAGAGTTTAAACTATAGAGTTTAAAGTTTAAATCTGGTCCTGGTGTCCATCGTCCTGATCCAGCTTAGGCTCCTGCTCCAGCTTCAATCTCCAGGTCCGGTTAGACGAGCTCCAGGTCCTGCCTCCATCTCCAGCGCTCCGGCTAGTCCAGCTCCTGCCTCCAGCTCGAGCTCCAGCTGATGTCCAGCATTAGGTCCTGCCTCCAGCTCCAGCTGGTGCGCCTCCTGGAGCTGGAGGCAGGACCTAATGCTGGACATCAGCTGGAGCTCGAGCTGGAGGCAGGAGCTGGACTAGCCGGAGCGCTGGAGATGGAGGCAGGACCTAGAGCTCGTCTAACCGGACCTGGAGATGAAGCAGGAGCCTAAGCTGGATCAGGACGATGAGGACCAGGACCAGATTTAAACTTTAAACTCTATAGTTTAAACTCTATTTTTTTATTTTTTTTAGCGAGCAGGAGCAGAACATGAACTAGAACATGAACTGGGCTGAGCTCCTCTGCTACTCGAACCTCGATCCCGACTTGACTCCGCGAGGGGGTCAAATGGCTCTGATACCACGTTGGTACGACCTCTTCCTGCAGGTCCAAGATTGGAAGCAGATCTCGTAGTAATGGTCATGGCAAATTAGGGTTTGCTATGAAATCAAGAACGATTTGGGGATGAAGAAGACTTTTATTGAGAGCAATTCTAAAATGCAGTTACAACAAGAACTAACATCATTTCTGTTCCTTTCCCTCCTTTGCTGTTGATATTTATACAATTTGAATTATGCAGAATTACAGTAATACCCTTCCTCTTCTACAGGTGGAAGTGACTTGAATCCTAGCTGGTGATGACTTGAGTCCTAACTGGCAGTAGGTAATGCAACTATCAACTGTAAATACTCGGCTACTCAAGAGATTACTGCTACTACTGCTACACTTGCTACTCTACTATGCTCAGGGATGCATCAAGATAGTTCAACCAAAAAAATCGAATCAATTATTGGTTTGCATTCAGTCATGACTAATTTCTGTCCGTTTCAATTTTAAATTTTTAGAATTTTGATTTATTTAGTTTATGCTATTTTGATTCGGTTGAAACTGAACACAAATCATAAAAAATAAAGAAAAAACCTAGTTTTGACCTAGAAGCTTCAGATCTGTTGTGTGTGTGTGTGTGTGTTGGGGGGGGGGGGGGGGGGGGGGGGGGGGGGGGGGGGGGGGGGGGGGTGTCCTTACTCGTGAGGGGTCGCGCCACCGCGGAGTGAATCCGCCGCCACCTCCTCCGGAGGACGCTACGACATCGAAGCTCTGCCCCCGCTCGTGCTTCCGGTCCCTGAAGACGAACTCCTTGCGGTCGAGAGGGAGCGGTTCCAGCGGCATGAATCGAGCAGAAACGAAGAGGCATCGATCGCCCCGCTCGAATTCCTCTAGGGATTGGGAAATTTGTCGAGTTATTTTAGGGTTTTGATGGTAAAGGTGGGACTTTTTAAGGTCTGATGGGGAGGGGCGGGAGGTTGAAGACGAAATCACAGCCGTTGGTCTCCGGAAGGGGGGATCTCCGACGTCGGTTCCGCTCCGTTGGGGAAGAGCAAGGAGAAGGAAGGAGAAGGAACGAGCTGTGGAGAAAAAAGGAAAACGTAACCCGATAGAGACGAAGTACACCCTGGATTTCAAACACCTCAAAATTGGAAAATAATATTCCCCTCACGTCCGATATCTTTTTCAATTTAGTCAGAAAATAATAATGCTATTTTTTTTACTGTATAAAAACAGGGAAATAAGGAGAGAAAAATTTCCTTCTTTTACGTAATAAGGAAACTTTGTTCTGTATTCTCCTTTTCGACTTAGTAGGTTTACTAGTAAGGACACCGTCCCACCTAAAGCCCAACATGCTTTGGCGAGT
Organism: Iris pallida; assembly: GCA_029216955.1. NCBI lineage: Eukaryota > Viridiplantae > Streptophyta > Magnoliopsida > Asparagales > Iridaceae > Iris > Iris pallida. The sequence goes on from JANAVB010032220.1 coordinate 12,616,775, forward strand.
GCCCTTTTTAGTAAACTTGTTTAGGACATGGAAGTCAAGTTCGATATGACCGCTAGGTAAAAAGCGATTCTTGGATGTCTACAAGCAGCGCATGCTCAGAATTTTCTCTTGGCTATCCCAATTAACGGGTTAGGCCAACACATGTCACTAGCGGAGTACCGCACTATCCTCAGGTACCGCCTCATGATTCCTATGTTTCTAATGGATGAGCCATGTCCAGTGTGCCGTAAGGTGTGTTTGGACACCTTCGGGGAGCATGCAGTTCATTGTAAGGAGCTTCCAGGTTTCTAATACAGGCATGATCTTGTCAGGGATGTTCTTTTTGATATACTTAGGCGTGCAGAAATTTCAGCAAAAAAAGAGGCACCTGTGAACTTCTTGTCTGATCAGCATGAGGGAAGATCGTCACTCAGACCGGCAGATGTTCTGGTTTACGGGTGGATAGGAGAAAAACATGCATGTGTGGACCTAACAGGAGTTTTCCCACTAGTGGGCTTGGGGAGCGAAGGCTTTACTGTGGGACAAGCTGCTCTCAAAGCGGCCTCAGCCAAAGTGTCCAAACACGAGAAAGCGTGCACCGACGATCAATACGTCTTCATCCCGTTCGCATTTGACACGTCTGATTTTCTAGCACCGGACGCTGTGAAGCTTCTTAAGTGTAGTGCCCCATCCCGCTCAATCAATCGTAGGAATCGGAACGCCGACGGCGTTCAGACTTAGCCTTGCAATGGATGCTCAAAGACATCGCTTGGTCGAGGCGACTCCTCGCTCAGGTGGGAAAGTTTCGGTGAACTTGCCTCATCTTAGCCTTCACATAATAAATCACATGTTTTCAACTTACACAAGTATGCTTGATAATAAAATAGACGAATCCACATAGCTAAGGGAATAATCCCGACGGGTCGAATTGAGTTAGAAAAAAATAAAAACGTCCAACGGTTGGCTTAGAAGTATTGCACGATGTGCTTTCAAAATGACACTCGGTCCTTCGTCCCGTGGCTTGGAAGAAGGAAGTTGGTTTAAGTTTGCCACAAAGCTACGAACTTAGCCTAAGTCATAGGCGTCGCACGTATAAATGCTTGATAAAGCATACACGGTCCCATCGTCCAAGGATTGGCATAGCCTTGATCGTCCCACGAGCTAAGTTGTATCGCATGGCTTATGGCATAAGTCTAGGTACCCAAAGAACTTGGTTGTTTCAAGTTGAGCGCATGCACGGTCCCACGATTCTACGGCTGCATATAGCTATTTGTTTCCACGATCTTAAGGCTCGTCACATAGAGTATGATTTGGTCGATAGTATCGCACGGAACACATTGGGTTCAAGGCACGAAACACGGTTGTTTCGATGATAGAAATACCACGGGCTATGGCAAGTAGTAGGCACGTTTGGTGCAAGTTAAGTTGGAAGGCTATGTAGTAGTCGTTCCCTTGATTTCAAGGAAGTAAGTTCATGCGACCGTTTGTCGTTGAGGCGGTCCCTCGGTTGGGAGTCTCACGGTTCCTATGCAAGTTTTCAAAGTATGAGGCAGTCTCTCGGTTGGGAGCCTCACGGTTTCGATGCACGTTATGCAAAGTGTGGTTTAGAGAACGAGTTGCTAAGTATAGTTCCAGTCGTACCGTAAAATTAGGCCATGCATTAACGTGAGTCTAGATGTCTCGTAGGTGTGTGGTTATTGGACAACTTGTCGACAAGGATTTCTTTTTCGACTGGTATTACGCCGGGGCACCGGGGCCAGTCGACCTAGGGGGAAGACGTTTATAGCAGTGCTGAATTGTACCGCGTGGGTAGTCGGGGGCTTTCCATGGGGCTAGCTACCTTGCATCGAAAGCCCGCCGCCTACCCGAGCTATGTCCACGATGGCTTGTCGTGCCAGTAGCCTTTCATACAGATAATTAGTGTGCTGAGCGGCAATCCGCATGCACGGTGTCGGTCGTATTAAAGGAAGTGCAAGCACGGTGCGTCTTGAGTTATGAAATGTGTGCTCGGTTTGTACCCAAAGTATTATGAAGCCCAAGATTTGTCTATGCGTAAGACACATGCTTCGGCATACGATGTGGCATCGTACTTAAGTTCTTAACACGAGTTCCACAAGTTGGGTTAGACGTTTCGAGTTAAGTTCTGCAAGGGCCGTAGGGCAAGTTCGGTTAAGTCTTGTTGAGTCGCGAGGCAGGGCCTCGATATGTTATGGCACGACCATGTTGTTACGACACAAGTATAAGCAAGTTACTAAGTGGCGAAGCGCTACCTCGAATATGTTATAAGAAGGGATTTATGGCACGACCACGTTGTTGCGTACCAAATACGGGCCGAAAGGCAAGCACGAGTCGATAAGTTGACGTTGTTGGCACGAGAAGGTCTAGAGGCAAAGTATGAGTACATTGTTAGTGCAAGGCACGGTGATGGTCTAGAGGCACAAAATAGACGTCGGTCCTAAAACTGATCCTAAGGTAAGAATAGAAAAATAATCGTAAAAAGGATATGTTGCACAGAAGTAAATGAATGTGCCGGTTTTGTATGGGTGGACGAGGAGCTCATTCCACCAGTACAGTTGAGTACTGACACCCATATAGTTTTCATGTGCAGGCACAGGTAGAAGCTCGTGGTGCGGAGCTCGCTTGGATGCGTTGAGGCGCGGAGTTCCTTGGCAATTTGTAGCGTGCGGCCGCATGGAGTCAAGACTTATACGGGACATAATGTATGAACGTCGCCTTCCGAAGCATCCGCTGGTTCAAGACATGTATTGAGAGACGAGAGAGAGCTTGAGTGATTGTAATCTTGGCCTTGCGCCCCATTGTAACATTTGTTCCAATATCAATAAAGATCATCGTTTGAGTAACTTGTGTTTCGTTCTAAATTTTCGCTGCTGTTTCAATGTCTCTGCTTGGGACTTCTGTACGACGACCCCGTCGCAGCCGCTGTAATCAACCGTTATGGAACCCGCCTTGTACAAGCGCAACCTAGGCTCGTGCGGCATCACGTCTTCACGAGGACGATCGCTCCTACGGGAGAGGGGCATGACATAATGGTATCAGAGCACGGTTTTACGTCCTTGGATTATCGATTGAATTCTTTAACTTCGTTGTTTCCGCAAACTCTGAAGTGTTGCTTCCGCAAAGTTGATATCGTTGGTGTGCTCTCTCTCAAATGTCCCACGGATGTCCATACAATAAGTCTATCTATTTTGTAAAACATAGGAGAACAGTTTTTGACAAAACAAAAAGATGGTTCGCGTAAGCACGTTTTGCTAAGTCGGACTGGGCATATACATCAACGTTGCGTCGACCTTAGAAAAGTCGAGTGCGGAAATTGAATAGAGTCGAGCAAAGAATGAGTTGAACTCGACTGAATAAAGTGAGATGACTATCGATAGGGGTGCTATCGAACGACGATAACGTCGGTACGATATAGATGAACGTGCTTGAAATTCGAGGAATGGTTCGAACGAAAGATTTGAAGAAGTCAATTTTGATTCGAAAGATAGTTTTATGGATTTGTTGAATGACTTCATCCCTGAGTGGTGTATGCGATAGCCTCAAGGATGTCGATCGATCGATTGAGGATACGGGGTGTCGATGAGTCTATCAGCAAACGTCGCGTGTATGCAAAGTCGTAGATTGAGTATCGTTGAATAAGTGGTAGTCTTGAGATTTGATGAGTTGATTCGAACAACCTAGAAATTGATGCGCACGGGACGTGCACGGGATCGATGATTGCGCGAGTATGAAATACAAAAATGATTGAGTAGTTGAAATCGAATCGAGAAAAAAGTTAGGGTGTACGAATGGATGACTTGATCGAGAAAATCGATAAGAATCGTATACGAAAAGTTAGCACGACGAAAAGATAGCGTGTATGAAAAGTTTGATTCGAATGTTTGAAAATGACTCTGAGGATTGGAATGGATGTCGTTCGATGATTGAGTTAGCAAGGAATGAAGTGAATTGAGAAAATACGTTGGTCGATGACTTAAGATGGATGGATGAACGATACGTGAAATTGAGTTTGAGGAAATTGATGTTGTGAATGAATCGAGGGGTAATGATCGAACTTGAATTTGAATGTCGAGGAGATTATCCAGTCGGACGATAGCATCACTCGTACGACTCAAAATTCATTGCAAAAGAATATTGTCAGGTTACGCATGTCATCGATAGTATTGAGGCGTATCAAAGATCGATATGCGATAACTCGGGGGTACTCTGACTCGGTGAATGACGATCGTGCAAGTGTTATCGTTCTGATGGATGTAATACTTAGGACTTTGGTTGAAATGAATGTTGGATGAACACAATCGTGTCTTGATGATTGTGTCAATAACCACAACGTCGACGGTCTTGTCTTGCGCGAGCGCAACTCCAGCCTCGCACATGCGTTACGTCGGATTTGGGGCGATCGTTCCGCGTGAGCGCTGACATGGTGATTCATGTCGCGGGAATGATCGAACTCGAAAAATTGGGACGTAGCAACTTTGATTGTCTCGACTTATTGGTTTGATGTGAAGGTGAATTCGAGGATTTGTAGGAATTGTAATTGACGAATAAATGAAACTTGAGGATTGAGTAGGTCCAATCCATGCATCGAGAATGAACTAGTCTAGACTCAAACAAGAGTTAGACCCCGATGAGAATAATTATTTTGCGGGAGCGTTGCATGGTGATTCATGCCCACCGTAGATAATCGGACTCGCGTGAGATCGGGGCACAACATATTGTTAAGTCAGACGAACTTGTGATCGATTACGTGAATTGGAATAGATGGCTTAGAAAATGTGGAATGTAAAATTTTGGTTACCGACGAATTGTGTCGTAGCGTGCTTGATTTGAGATTGATTGATAGGCGAACTATATCGAACGTGTTTGAAGGGATAGACTATACAAGATGGTTTGTTGAACGAGCAATATTGATATAATGTGGAATTGGTTGAAATGTGAGTTATCGTAGGATGGCTTTGCTGAATGACTCGAACCTCGTGCGACGAATGTTGGAATGTGTATAGGGAATCGATGCTCGAAGTTTAGAAATCGGAGTGATGCGAGCTTGGGTAGAAAAATCCGTACTATCAATTTGGTTTGACCTTATGATGGGGTCAGTGTTGATGTTGTTGTTTGGGAACTATGATTCCAATACTGACGGATTGACTATAGCCTAAAAGACATAGCCTAGCGGTTCGACAAACGTTCCGACACGAAGAGATAGGATTTGTGGAGGCACCACTCGCGAGTCTCGGTTGACATGCACGTATATCAGGGACGCCCGAACATGTACGTATATCAGGGACCTAGGGGGAAGACGTTTGTAGGTCCTAAAAAATCAAGTTGCACCCATCAAAAAAGTAATAAAAATCAAATTGTGCACCCTTCAAATGAACTGTACAGGAGACAGACTGCGCAACAAATCAACTGCGCGAGGCCGAACCGCGCTAACATCCAGGCGTGCTATGCTGACGTGACAACGTCATCATTACCTGACAAAAATCCGATCTTCTGACAGCTGACAGCCCGATAAACGAGGAGTTCTTTCGTTTCTTGTACAGTACAGCGCTCGAGGACAGCTGTACAGCCAGCGTAATATGCCAGCCCAACCGAAGCGCAGTCAGCGCAGTTCGATCCCGGCGCAGTCTGAAGCTAGCACAGTTCAAGTGGCACAATCCATCAAGATAACTGACATTTTATACGTGGCCTACATGCCATCAATTGCTCACCACATGGCAACCGTCTGTACACGACCATGCGCATTTCAATCAAACAATGCCACGCGTCTAATACAGTTGAGCCACGATCGAGTAACTGCCAGCGTAGTTCGCTGTTTGTGCAATCCAATGCCTGCATAATCCAGCCTGCGCAATCCAGCCTGCACAATCCAGAAATAACTACTAATTAGTTATTTTTCAGAACTCTATAAATAGAGTTTCAAGTCCTTTATTATCAAGATCAGATCATTCAAGATCATCAGAGAGATCAGGAGTTCTTGTCCAAGTGCTGCTGCATTCTTCAGAGGCTATCGTCTTCAAAGTTCACATCGTCCAAGGGATAAAGCGATCGTCTTCAAATCGGATTCCTATAGTTGTACTTTCCCAGAATTCAATTGTAATCTTCTTATAAAGTTTGTGAAATAAAAAGAACTTTTTGTTTTTGTAAACAAAATGGCGACTCTGTTGGGGACATCCCTTCTGCATCCTCACCGATTGTAGAACCTACTCCTCCCAAACCGACAGTAGCCGACAAAGGCAAACAACAAGTCCGCTTCGACAAACCTTTGAAGAAGTCATCTCCTTCTGGACTTGAGAAGCCATACAACTTTGATATTTTAGCCCAACTAGCCAATACACCGGCCAGGCTATCAATCTTCGAGCTCTTGCGCCTCTCCAAAGAGACTCGAGAAACTCTGAGTGAAGCTCTAATACAGGCAGAAACCTGCCTAACCCTTCTAAAGAAGCCGAAAGCAGAGCCTGTCTCTTGCCTCCATTGTCACAGTATGTTGGAGTTAATTCCAAACATTACCTTCACACAGGATGATATGCTGATGGAAGACAATAGGCATGACCGCCCTCTATACTATACAGGATATGTCGACTCGATGAAAGTCGATCATTTTCTGATAGATCCAGGGTCAGCACTCAGCATCATGCCAAAGACAATGCTAGATGCACTGAAGATCCCAGTACATAGTCTTTCTGGTACAATCACCACCATATTGGGGTTTAATCAGGGAAGAAGTGAGCCTCTGGGCAAGATTCGCCTATAACTCTAAATAGGCAATCTTCGCACAAAGGTGACCTTCTACATTATAGACAACCATGGTTGCTCTTACAATGCTATTTTGGGAAGACCATTCTTACACGAACACAACATTGTTCCTTCAACTCTCCATCAATGTTTCAAATACGTTGATGATAATGGAGAAGTTCAAAAAGAGGTTACGGATCTCTATCTTTTCAAAGGCGTTGAAGCATATTGTAACGATGCTCGCATGTATAAGGATGAGTTCATGAAGGTAGTACTGGCTCTGGACACTGAAGAAGAACAAGAAGCAGTGCCCAATGACACCCTCATCATACCTGTTAAAGGGCGTGTTTCTCATCCTCAATCCTCTAAACCATTGGCTATTCACTTGCCAGTCCGGAAGCAATCGACCGATAGTGGTCAAGATCAAAGAGAGCTCACCTCTTCTGAGCCGCTTGTTATCGACCTCCGTCGTAACAAGGATCAAAGGGAGCTCACCTCTTCTGAGCCGCTTGTTATCGACCTCCGTCGTAACAAGTCCAATCCTCCTCCACGTTCTTCTTCTCCCCCTCTTGTAATCAATCTGACCAAGCCTGCTAAGGCTAAAGGTCCTGTTGTAAATACATATGTACAAATCAATAAAAAAGTATCTCCTTTCCAGTATACTGATGTTATTTATCATGCTAAGTGCTATTTGGATATGTTAAATAGCTTTCAGTCATTTACAATAGGAGTTGTACAGTCTTTTCAGACAGAGGTCTTACTCGAACACCCAGATGATTCATACTTTGTTGTCCCTTCTCGAAAAAGAGGCGAGAGTCCAATACTTTTTAGTAAAGGACCAGAACAAAAATTCAGCTATACGAATGATAGCAAAAATAACGATATGGGACGTCTCCAACTTCGTCGTTATAGTCAACAATCAAAAGACATCAGCCGAAAGATGGGTTATGACTTCAAGAATGGCCTCAACTACGGTAAGGATAGAAGAACTCCTATCCATACGGTTGTTCCGAAAGGAAAATTAGAGATGTACTACAGCAGGACAAAAAGAGGTCTTGGATATGCTTCACCTCCAGTCTTATCTCCAGCAGTCTCCGAGTCTGATAGTGAGGAGCGCTCTAACTCTTCTGATTCTAGATCATGGGACTCTGACACTAGCATTGGTCAGGTTCATCGGCTGATCGTATCTTCTAACTTGGTCTCTGCCGAACTTCCAGAAGACTATGACGAAGATATCGAAGAAAGTCCTGAAACAGATCCTTAGGCTCAACAAATGGATACCTAATGGGAACTCCGATTCGAACAACGAGAACCTCCTACCGAAGATCAATTAGTTCAAATTGACGTAAGAGAAAGCGGGTCGCCTCGTCCAATATTTATCAGCAAGAATCTTCCAGAGGCAGATAAGCAAGAATTAATTCTTCTTATTCGAGAATATATTGATATCTTTGCTTGGAGTTATGAAGACATGCCAAGTTTAGATCCCAAAATTGCTACTCACAAATTGAATATCTTGCCTAATGCAAAGCCAGTCAAACAACATCAAAGGCGATTCAAGCCAGAAATGATAGACGCTATTGATGATGAAGTCAAAAAGCTTATAGCTTGTGGCTTTATTTGAGAAGAACAACATCCAGATTGGGTAGCCAATGTTGTCCCAGTCTTGAAGAAAACTGGTAAAGTTCGAGTTTGCATCGACTTCCGGGATCTTAATGAAGCCTGTCCAAAAGATGAGTTTCCTCTCCCTATCTGTCACGACCCGGTCTCCAAATACTTGGGTCGAATCGGATCATGCCCAGCCTGCGCCGTTGATGAGACGGCGGCAGTAAGCTGTAATCCATATTGCAGGTCATTTCAACAACAAGCTTGAATTTAAAAGTTGCCACAACATTTAATTTACGATAATAAAACTTGTCTTTCAGTACAAAGTTCATAAACTGGAAATAAAGAAACAACTAAACTAAGGTTCTCAAAGGCTAAGCAGCATCTAGGTTGATGCCACATCATCCTCATCTGGTGGAAGTACCGCCGGGTACAAATCGGGATCGTAGTAGCTACTGATCATCATCTCCAGATCCTCAGTAATACCTAAAATGTTATCTCCAGTCAGGAGGGAGCAAAGTACAATTCATGCAAACTTTTAACAATTAAAATACAATTTATGACATGCACTTTTAAATAATTTAAAGATGAACAGTTTTGAAATAATTCAGTACAGTGATGTGAATAGATAGTGAATATGACCGGTTTGGGTTACAATGGTATCCTAGCGATACGATATGGCTTGTCCCCGTGTGAAGAGGGGAAAGCTAACACATTCATTATCCTAAGTTTGGATTTGGTCATATCCACTATTCTACTCCCCCAGTCCCCAACAGTACAATCAATGCTCCCGAAGGAGTTCGTGTATAATGGTGGTTTAAAATTGCAATGAAACAATTGTAAAATGATTGTAAAATTTACATAAAATGTACTTGCCTTATCTCCTTGGTTTGAAAAGTCGGTACTTCGGGATTTTGAACAGTCACGCTCTTCCTCGAAATCCTACATTCCGGGAACTTGTTTCAGAAGCAATCACCAGAGTTATCTAGTTACAATCTCTAACTGTTTTTCCTAATCAGTTTTAGTTGTTAATTAGCTAACACAACATCACAACGTTTACTATTGCGTTGAAATTAAGGAAATCAATTTACATTGGTTTTCCGGAAAAACTTGTAATTATCAAATTACGTATAAAACATGATATTTATTTATTTGAAAAACTTTGATATTTTTAATATATATAAAATATATTTATTTTCTTAAAATGAGAAATTGTGAATTATTAATTAATAATTCATAACAATATTTTGATTGTTCCTACGCTATCACACATTCCCAGAAAATAAAATAAAATGCTAATTCCTACTTATTACAAAACCACATTTACTGGAATTGGGCTTATGCCCTTACAAATTTTATTGCAAATTGAAATAAGAAAAGATAGGTTAGTCTTGAAAATTACCTACAATTAACATTAATAAAACTAGTAATTTCTAATTTAAATTTAAAATAATAGGTGTCTCAGACTCTGGTCCAGTCGTCATATCAGCTACTCTGCCTCAACGTCCGGTCGAACCGGTGCGTTTGCATTTCACTGGGGCCCAGTGACCGTTTAAGGTCGTCGCCCAAAATATTATAAAAATAATATTTAACTCGAAAAATCATTTCGAAAATCATTTAATAAATTTTCGAAAATTTCGGCAGCATTCCCTCTGTTTTCGGGATAACCCAAAAACTGGGAACGCGTCCGATACCTGCAAGAATAATCCCAAAATTTCAATTTATATTTTTTTTATCCCTCAAAATATTTTAAATCAAACCAGCATACTAAACTCATATTCCAGTATTGACATATAACTCAAAGAAATTTCCAACAGAACAAAGGTTAAAACCAATTTCCAACTTTCACTCAAAAAATCCCAGAGCATCCAACATAGTTAATATCTATCAACAGCTAATATCTATCAACAGAACATGAACGCAACAGAAAATCACCAAAAATCCAAATATAGAAATTTTCCGCATTTCCTTCGGAAATTCCGAGATTTAGCCTACGAATAGGAAACTCAGAAAATAATCATTCTCCAGAGTTCCTTTCGAAAAGGTTCTCAGAAATCCGACTTTCCGAAAACTTCGGAAAGACAGAAATTGCAACGTAGGAATTACGTTGTCGAAAAACCGAAATCCCGCTGGATTCGGGGACCAGAGAATTCATCATTGACAAAAGAAGTAACGGTCAGAATGTACCCACAGCAGAGTCTCGGAACGGGACGGGCTAACACCGGAGCAAACGCCGGAGAAACAGCGGGTCACCGGGGCGAACGCCGGCCAGGGGCAGCAGGTCGCCGGGGTCGGGCTCGCCGGCAAGGGGCAGCGACGGGCACGGACGGCGGTGACGCGGGGCCGCGCGAGTCGTCGGGAAGCCCGGGATCGGGGCTGTAAGGGGGCGCCGGCCTCGGGGATTCGCCGGGAAGGAGGCGGTCGGCCTCGGGATCGACCACGGGGTGGATCGGCTCCTAAATTTGGGAATTAGGGCACAAACTCTAGAGAAATTGGTGGTGGAGATGGGAATGGATGTGGAGAAGGAGGGGCTTTATATATGAAATTAGGTTGGGGGTTACCAGAGTAGGAAGGTGAAGAGACTTCCCCCTTCATTAATTCCGGCGGCCGGAAGGTGATGAGCCCGAACGTTTGATCGGAGGAGAAACCGAACAAAACCGAAGAACCCATCGGTTCTCCCAAGCACAGAACATTCCATAGAAGGATAAACTTAACTAATGGTCCCAACCTATTTTGACTTCATGAAAAAAAAGCTTAAACCTTTGAGCCAACACTTGGTTTAGTCTAAATCCATGTATAAATAGCTTATGGGCTAATGGTTTATGGGTGAAAATACTACATGGGCTTTGGGTTATAGAGGAAATAAGTTGGGCCAAGAATTTAAAAGAAATTAAATATGGCTAACAAAAAATAATTTTCCCTTTTCAGAAAAATATATTAATTAATATTTTTAAATAATTTAACCATCAATTTGTAAAAATATTCCTAAGCTTCGATTTGGTTAGGGTCTGGGTCTGGACAACATGCAAAATTCCAAGTTATTTAATTTTTAAAAATAATTTTGCATAATATCAACATTAGCTAACATTATGTTTACAAGAAATTAATTTAGCAGATAAATTATAATTTAGCAGTTTAATGATTACAATAATTTAAATAAGTACTCTAACATTATTCTAAAAATTTTATTTAAAAAATTAGAAAAAATCAAATTAAAAGTTATGGGTTTCACAACCTTCCCTCCTTAAGAAATTTCGTCCTCGAAATTTAAAGAGTTAGGTTGAGAAAATACCTCAAGTCTCGAACAAATACGGGTACTTCTCCCGCATCTCATCTTCACGCTCCCAGGTAGATTCACCTGGGGAATCATGCCTCCACATCACTCGAACTATGGGAGTCACCGAGGTTCTGGTCTTCTTCTCGCCTCGATCCAAGATCGCCACTGGCTTTTCTGGTATGGTGAGACTCGGTCCAATCTCCAACTCTGAATGGTCCAGAACGTGGTTCTCATCAGGTACATACTCCCTGAGCTGCGAAACGTGAAAGACGTTGTGCACGCCTTCTAGATTAGCTGGTAGAGCTAACCTATACGCCACTTCTCCAATCCGGCTCAGAACTTCGAACGGACCAATGTACCTGGGACTCAGCTTCCCGGCTCTTCCAAATCTGATAGTACCTCTGGTAGGAGAAATCTTTACAAAGACCTTATCTCCTTCTTCAAATGTCAGTGGTCGTCGTCTGCTGTCTGCCCAGTGCTTCTGTCTGTCTTGAGCAATCCTGAGCCTGTCTCTGATAAACTTCACCTTTTCTGCTGCGTCAGTCACCATTTCAGGACCCAGCAGTCCTCTTTCACCAACGTCGTCCCATGCCAAAGGTGTACGGCAACGACGTCCATAAAGAGCTTCAAACGGGGTCATACCAATACTGGCTTGGTAGCTGTTATTATAAGAAAACTCTACCAAGTGCAGATGGTCTTCCCACGATCCTCCAAATTCTAAGACACAAGATCGCAGCATATCTTCAAGTGTCTGAATCGTCCTCTCAGATTGCCCATCTGTCTGGGGATGATAAGCTGTGCTGAACTTCAACTGAGTCCCCAAGCTGTCATGCAAGCTCTTCCAAAAATGTGAGGTAAAACGAGTGTCTCGGTCAGAAACAATGCTTACCGGTACGCCATGAATCCGGTAGATGTGCCGCATGTACAATGCTGCCAACTTCTCAGTGGACAAACCAACTTTGAAGGGAATAAAGTGAGCTGACTTGGTTAGTCGGTCCACAATTACCCAGATGGCATCCTTCCCTCCTTGGGAACGAGGCAGTCCTGACACGAAATCCATCGTGATGTGCTCCCACTTCCATTCTGGGATGTCCAGCGGTTGTAGAAGTCCTGCAGGTCTTTGTCTACTAGCCTTTACTTGTTGACAAATCAAGCATCTAGCAACATACCTGGTGACATCTTTCTTCATTCCACTCCACCAGACAATAGTGCGCATATCTCGATACATCTTATTGGCTCCAGGATGTATGGAATATTGAGACTGATGCGCTTCCTTCATCAACTCGTTCCTCAGTTCGCCAGACGGTACACAAAGCCTTGTACCATTCTTCAAAGCTCCATCACTGGCGATTGAGAAACCCTCCAGTGTTCCTGCTAACACTTGATCTCTCTGCTTGCAAAGTGCCTCGTCTTGAAATTGCGTCTCCTTGACTTTGTCCATCAGGTACGAGCTCACTTGCAACTTCATCATCACCGAATCAGCATCCAGTTCCTTCCGTCCAGGCAGTACAATCTCCAGTCCAAGCTTCTCGATGTCCTCCAGCAGGTGCCTCTCCTTGGTTAAGAACATCGCCACTGGGTATCGACTAAGTGCATCAGCGACCACATTAGCCTTACCCGGGTGGTATTGCAAGTCGATGTCAAAATCCTTCATTAACTCCAGCCATCGCCTTTGCCTCATGTTTAACTCCTTCTGAGTGAAAACATACTTCAGACTTTTGTGGTCTGTGTATATCTCCACTCTCTCTCCATACAGATAGTGTTTCCAAAGCTTCAACGCAAAGATGACTGCAGCAAGCTCCAGATCATGAGTGGGATAGTTCTTCTCATGAGTCCGTAATTGCCTAGATGCATAAGCAATCACTTTCCCATGTTGTTGAAGAACGCAACCCAGTCCTTTGCCTGAGGCGTCACTGTAGATTGTGAAACCACCGGATCCTGCGGGTAGCGCAAGGATTGGTGCAGTGGTAAGCCTCTTCTTCAACTCCTCGAACGCTGCTTGGCAGTCCTCCGTCCAGATGAAATCCTCATTCTTCCGAGTCAGCTTTGTCATAGGTTCAGCAATTCTAGCAAAGTCCTTCACAAACTTCCGGTAGTAGCCCGCCAAGCCCAAGAAACTTCTGATGTCAGCAACTGAGCTTGGGGTAGGCCACTTCTCCACAGCAGCTATCTTCTTAGGGTCCACAGAAATTCCTTCTCCTGTGACAACATGGCCAAGAAAATCCACCTTGTCTAGAAAGAATTCACACTTGGAAAGCTTACCATACAGCTTCTCCTTCCTCAAAGTTTCCAGAACTTTCCTGAGGTGCTCTTCGTGCTCCTCCTTCGTCTTTGAATAGATCAGTATGTCATCAATGAAGACGACGACAAACTGGTCTAAGTATTCATGGAAAACCTTATTCATAAGGTTCATGAACACAGCAGGAGCATTCGTCAGACCAAACGGCATGACCAAGAATTCAAACTGCCCATACTTGGTGTTGAATGCCGTTTTGGGAATGTCTTCCTTCCTGACCTTGATCTGATGATAGCCAGACCTGAGATCAATTTTGGAAAACACCTTGGCTCCACTCAACTGGTCAAATAAGTCATCGATCCGGGGCAGAGGGTACTTGTTCTTGATTGTGACATTGTTCAGCGCCCGGTAGTCGATGCACATCCTCACCGTTCCATCCTTCTTGGGCACAAACAAAACAGGTGCTCCCCAGGGTGAAGCTCCGTCTCGAATGAATCCAAGAGCCTTCAGTTCGTTGATCTGCTCCTTCATCTCTTTGGCCTCCTTCGGGTTGACTCTATAACATCCCTTAGAAATCGGGGGAGAGCCAGGGACTAAATCAATAGTGAATTCTATGTCCCGATCTGGGGGTAGCCCAGGAAGACTATCCGGGAAAACATCCATGAATTCCGCTATGATAGGGTGAGGCAGTCCAGGTTCTTCAGAAATAGAGTAGACAATACTCTCCATAACCTCCGGAGCTCTAGAGACTTCAAACTCTGGCCCTCCAGGTGGGCTGAAGATTACACATCCTCTGTGACAATCTATCAGCGCATGCTGCTTGCTCAACCAGTCCATTCCAAGGACTATGTCATAGTTGGGCAAGGGCATCACCAATAAAGGTGCTACAAACTTGTGGTCAGAAATTGTAATGGGGCAATTACAAGTCTCCGTTATAGGTAGGGGTCCACCTCCAGTCATAACCCTACATATTCTCTTGCTAAAACCCGTAACTATGTGATGTGCAGAGATAAATTTGGTTGCTATGAAACTGTGTGTTGCACCAGAGTCGAATAAAGCTAATGCAGGATGAGAATATACATAAATGTAACCTGATATGACATCCGCATTAGGTTCCTGCTCCAGCTCTGGTTCCTCTGCAGTTAGGGCAAAAGCTCGCCCCGTCTTCTGATGCTGCCCAAATTGTTGCTGCTGAGTGGGCAGAGGTCCTTTCTGCTGATTTCCTCCAGCCTTGTTGTTTGACAAGGGACAATCCCTCACTTGATGGGTGGAAGACCCACAGATCAGACATTGTCCTAGCCTCTTCCTGCAGATGTTTGCCAGATGTCCCGGCCTCTTGCAAAAGTCGCAGATAGGAATCTGCCTCTGGGGTGCTCTTTCATTGTTCCTCGCCTGCTGGTGCTGAGGACGGTTATTGTTATTGAGAGTGCTGTTGTTGTTGTTGGGCTTCTTCTGATTACCCTGGAAGTTGCTAGTTCCAGGATAATCTCTCTTCGAGCGGGCAGGTTGGCTCTTCTCTATGTCTTGGGCTCTCTCCAGAATCTTCTCATAAGTCTTAGCTCCACCAGAGATCACATGAGTGCGAATCTCCTCTCTAAGTCCATACTTGAATCGTTCAGCACGATCAGCAGGATCAGCCACCATGTTCTTGGCAAATCGGCTGAGCTGGCCGAATTCTGCCGCATACTCTCCCACAGTCATATTGCCTTGCTTCAGGTTCTGAAATTGTCGCTCCATCTCCCGCATCTCAGAAGTTGGGAAGAATTTCCTCTGGAACAACTTCTTGAAGGTGTCCCAATCGACCTGCCTATCCTGGAGTCGGGGTTCATTCCGATACCAGGTGCTAGCTATATTCTGCAGTTGGAGTCCTACAGCTTCTGCCTTAAGGTCTTCCGGAAGTCGAGCGACGCTCAGGAGACGTTCCATACTGTCGAGCCATTCGTCAGCATAGACAATTCCCTCGGTTCCCTTGAAAGGTCGAGGGTTCTGCTTCTTGAAGCTCTCAATATCCCCCACCTTAGCTGGTCTAGGCTCTTCTGGGTTCACTTCTCTCCTTCCAAGTGCAGCCATAGCTACATTGTGGGAGTTCTCCATTCCTTCCTTCATAATCGCGTTCTGCTCGCGATGAGATTCAGCTTCAGCCCTCTGAGTTGCTAGCACTTCCCGCAGCAAACTTATGAGTTCGGAGGGGTTCACTGGAAGCGGCGGGGCAGATGGGACAGGCATCTCTGTCCGCAGTCCAGTCCTCGAGCCTGAAGGATCCATCGTCTGATGAACTTGAGTGTCTCCAGCATTATGATGGCGATCAGAAAGTCGCAGAGTAGGATCTGGACTGAACAGGGAAGGTGGTGGTGTGGTATGTTGAGGTGACAACTCATCTCCAACATTGTCATTCTCATTAATGGCCATGGTCTGGAAAGGTTTAGGACATAAACATAAGCAAGGTATCCTACCCATCTATAATCAAGCAAAAATATTTAATAAGATATATCGGTCCTAAGTTGTGGCAATATGATGTTCTAGTGTTCCTAATTGTTTCTAAGTTTTCCTAAGTTGTTGAACAAAGGACCTGCATGGGCCACCACTAAAAACATGTCACGACCCGGTCCCCAAATACTTGGGTCGAATCGGATCATGCCCAGCCTGCGCCGTTGATGAGACGGCGGCAGTAAGCTGTAATCCATATTGCAGGTCATTTCAACAACAAGCTTGAATTTAAAAGTTGCCACAACATTTAATTTACGATAATAAAAACTTGTCTTTCAGTACAAAGTTCATAAACTGGAAATAAAGAAACAACTAAACTAAGGTTCTCAAAGGCTAAGCAGCATCTAGGTTGATGCCACATCATCCTCATCTGGTGGAAGTACCGCCGGGTACAAATCGGGATCGTAGTAGCTACTGATCATCATCTCCAGATCCTCAGTAATACCTAAAATGTTATCTCCAGTCAGGAGGGAGCAAAGTACAATTCATGCAAACTTTTAACAATTAAAATACAATTTATGACATGCACTTTTAAATAATTTAAAGATGAACAGTTTTGAAATAATTCAGTACAGTGATGTGAATAGATAGTGAATATGACCGGTTTGGGTTACAATGGTATCCTAGCGATACGATATGGCTTGTCCCCGTGTGAAGAGGGGAAAGCTAACACATTCATTATCCTAAGTTTGGATTTGGTCATATCCACTATTCTACTCCCCCAGTCCCCAACAGTACAATCAATGCTCCCGAAGGAGTTCGTGTATAATGGTGGTTTAAAATTGCAATGAAACAATTGTAAAATGATTGTAAAATTTACATAAAATGTACTTGCCTTATCTCCTTGGTTTGAAAAGTCGGTACTTCGGGATTTTGAACAGTCACGCTCTTCCTCGAAATCCTACATTCCGGGAACTTGTTTCAGAAGCAATCACCAGAGTTATCTAGTTACAATCTCTAACTGTTTTTCCTAATCAGTTTTAGTTGTTAATTAGCTAACACAACATCACAACGTTTACTATTGCGTTGAAATTAAGGAAATCAATTTACATTGGTTTTCCGGAAAAACTTGTAATTATCAAATTACGTATAAAACATGATATTTATTTATTTGAAAAACTTTGATATTTTTAATATATATAAAATATATTTATTTTCTTAAAATGAGAAATTGTGAATTATTAATTAATAATTCATAACAATATTTTGATTGTTCCTACGCTATCACACATTCCCAGAAAATAAAATAAAATGCTAATTCCTACTTATTACAAAACCACATTTACTGGAATTGGGCTTATGCCCTTACAAATTTTATTGCAAATTGAAATAAGAAAAGATAGGTTAGTCTTGAAAATTACCTACAATTAACATTAATAAAACTAGTAATTTCTAATTTAAATTTAAAATAATAGGTGTCTCAGACTCTGGTCCAGTCGTCATATCAGCTACTCTGCCTCAACGTCCGGTCGAACCGGTGCGTTTGCATTTCACTGGGGCCCAGTGACCGTTTAAGGTCGTCGCCCAAAATATTATAAAAATAATATTTAACTCGAAAAATCATTTCGAAAATCATTTAATAAATTTCCGAAAATTTCGGCAGCATTCCCTCTGTTTTCGGGATAACCCAAAAACTGGGAACGCGTCCGATACCTGCAAGAATAATCCCAAAATTTCAATTTATATTTTTTTTATCCCTCAAAATATTTTAAATCAAACCAGCATACTAAACTCATATTCCAGTATTGACATATAACTCAAAGAAATTTCCAACAGAACAAAGGTTAAAACCAATTTCCAACTTTCACTCAAAAAATCCCAGAGCATCCAACATAGTTAATATCTATCAACAGCTAATATCTATCAACAGAACATGAACGCAACAGAAAATCACCAAAAATCCAAATATAGAAATTTTCCGCATTTCCTTCGGAAATTCCGAGATTTAGCCTACGAATAGGAAACTCAGAAAATAATCATTCTCCAGAGTTCCTTTCGAAAAGGTTCTCAGAAATCCGACTTTCCGAAAACTTCGGAAAGACAGAAATTGCAACGTAGGAATTACGTTGTCGAAAAACCGAAATCCCGCTGGATTCGGGGACCAGAGAATTCATCATTGACAAAAGAAGTAACGGTCAGAATGTACCCACAGCAGAGTCTCGGAACGGGACGGGCTAACACCGGAGCAAACGCCGGAGAAACAGCGGGTCACCGGGGCGAACGCCGGCCAGGGGCAGCAGGTCGCCGGGGTCGGGCTCGCCGGCAAGGGGCAGCGACGGGCACGGACGGCGGTGACGCGGGGCCGCGCGAGTCGTCGGGAAGCCCGGGATCGGGGCTGTAAGGGGGCGCCGGCCTCGGGGATTCGCCGGGAAGGAGGCGGTCGGCCTCGGGATCGACCACGGGGTGGATCGGCTCCTAAATTTGGGAATTAGGGCACAAACTCTAGAGAAATTGGTGGTGGAGATGGGAATGGATGTGGAGAAGGAGGGGCTTTATATATGAAATTAGGTTGGGGGTTACCAGAGTAGGAAGGTGAAGAGACTTCCCCCTTCATTAATTCCGGCGGCCGGAAGGTGATGAGCCCGAACGTTTGATCGGAGGAGAAACCGAACAAAACCGAAGAACCCATCGGTTCTCCCAAGCACAGAACATTCCATAGAAGGATAAACTTAACTAATGGTCCCAACCTATTTTGACTTCATGAAAAAAAAGCTTAAACCTTTGAGCCAACACTTGGTTTAGTCTAAATCCATGTATAAATAGCTTATGGGCTAATGGTTTATGGGTGAAAATACTACATGGGCTTTGGGTTATAGAGGAAATAAGTTGGGCCAAGAATTTAAAAGAAATTAAATATGGCTAACAAAAAATAATTTTCCCTTTTCAGAAAAATATATTAATTAATATTTTTAAATAATTTAACCATCAATTTGTAAAAATATTCCTAAGCTTCGATTTGGTTAGGGTCTGGGTCTGGACAACATGCAAAATTCCAAGTTATTTAATTTTTAAAAATAATTTTGCATAATATCAACATTAGCTAACATTATGTTTACAAGAAATTAATTTAGCAGATAAATTATAATTTAGCAGTTTAATGATTACAATAATTTAAATAAGTACTCTAACATTATTCTAAAAATTTTATTTAAAAAATTAGAAAAAATCAAATTAAAAGTTATGGGTTTCACACTATCACAGATGTCATGATCGACAATACTTGTGGGTTCGAGCGAATATCCTTCGTGGATGGGTTGTCTGGATACAATCAGATTCGGATGAATCCTGAAGATGAAAAACACACTTCTTTCCGTACACCTCACGGAGTCTACTGCTATACCGTGATGCCATTTGGTCTCAAGAATGCGGGTGCAACTTACCAACGAGCTATGAGTACCATCTTTCGAGATCATCTTCGTAAGACTGTTGAATGTTATGTCGACGATATTGCCGTCAAGAGTCGTCTAAAGGAAGATCATATCCAAGACTTAAGAACAATCTTCAATCTGATGTGCCAACATCAACTCAAAATGAATCCCACCAAGTCATTCTTAGGTGTCTCTAGTGGTAAATTTCTCGGCTTCGTCATTACCTCTAAGGGTATACACGTGGATCCCGAGAAGATCAAAGCCATTCAAGAGATGCGTCCTCCACGCAACCTAAAAGAGCTACGAGGATTCCAAGGTCGACTTGCGTACATCAGGAGGTTCATTTTGAATCTGTCTGGACGCTGCAAACTATTTACTCAGCTAATGAAGAAGGGTGTATCTGTAAGCCCCTGATTTTCAAATTCATTTTTAATTAGTGCTAATTAATTTTTAATGTCAATTATAGCCTTAAATAATTATTAGGAATTTTTAGGAATTATTCTAGAATTTTTAAATGAATTTTTAATAAGTTTTAAATACAAAAATACCATTTTGTAATTTTCTAAATTGTTTTAATACTGTTTTGTAATTATTAGAATTGTTATAATATGGTTATGCAATTTATTAAATTGTTTATATATCAGTTTGCAATATTGAATTGTTATAAGTTGCGGAATGCAAATTTTTATTTGCATTTATACGCTGCTAGGACTTAGTTGCAATTTCCTAAACTCTAGGGGGGTTTTCTACAAAAGACCTAACCTAACCCTAATCGACGACCGCCTTTGCGCTGTCGTCGTCTCCGGCGATCCGCCCCAAACCCTAACCCTAATCCTAATTTCTAACCCAAAACCCACCGCCCTAGGATCCTATAAATAGCCCTGACCCCCCAGACCCTAACCCTGGACTCCCCGACCACCCACGACCACCACGAACCACCTTCTTCCCCACTCTTTCTCGTCGGAACCCTAACTCCGACGATCACCACCCCCACCCCTACACAAACCCTCACAGCAAACCACCACCACCACTACGTTCGCCTTGACGAGACGCGCCCAGCGCCACCGAAGCGCCGCGACGCCGACGCCTCCACCGCCCGTCCGCACGTTCGAAACCCTTCCTCTTCGCCGGACACGTAAGTGTCAGCTTCATTTTGTGTCGGCTGTGTCTCGATTTCACGTGAGAGACTCGCCAGGACACGGGGATGGTTGTCCAGTAGCTGGACACGAGAACTAGGGCTCGTGCGTGTCGTGCGAAGCACGGACACGAGCAAACCCTGCGTCCTTAACTGTCAGGACACAGGACTGTGTATTATTATTTTTATTATTATTTAAATCAACTAAAACCTAATAAATTAAACTAAAACCCTATCCTAACAATCGGGCCGACTGGCCCATTGGCCAGCGCAGAGCCTAAACCCCCCCCCCCCCCGCTGGCTCAGGATCGAGCCCCCATTTCCTTTCTGTTTTCTTTTCTGTTTTCTTTTTTCTTTTCTTTTTCTTTTTGTTTTATATATATATTTATATATATATGTATATGTATATATATATTAGTATATATATATGTATGTATATACTGTATTTTACAGTATTTTATATATATATGTATATATATTTTATAGTTAGTAAATTTTATATATATATATATATATATATATATGTATATATGTATACATTTTCATGTGTATATATATATTATTATATATACACTTTATTTTTAAGTGTTTTCTTATATATATATATATATATATATATATATATATATATATATATATATATATATATATATATATATATATATATATATATATATATATATATATATATATATATATGTTTGTGTATATATATATATATACTTTATAAGTTAAGTATTTCCCTTATATATATATGTACTTTTAAACATATGTATGGATATTTTTACTATACATAATTTTGCCTTATTAAAATATTAATATTTGTTTTGTACTTTTTACCAAATTATATTTTAGTGTATTTAAATTACTGCAACCATTTGGTGTCCAAGCCTAGCATGGGTATTTGGGCTCAAATGTATTTTCACACATTCAAGACCTGTACAAGTCATATTGGACTTGATTCATGGCCTTGGGTCCTGTATTTGAACTTTGGTTCAAATTATATACATGGACAAAATACGCAGATAATTAATTATTGTGTGCATTGCTGTTTTTTATTTTCAAAAAAATACTTAAAGTATTGCTAAAATTATGGAAAAATAGTTTTTAGATACTTTGTTAAGTTGGCTAATTTAGTATAATTTTTGTAGTATTTAATTTACTGTTTTGCCACTAGTTTGGCATATGAAACCAAAACTCATTTTCTGTATACTTAGGAAAACTGATTTTTATAAAATATTTGTACTGGATAATAAATTCCAAAAAAATTATAATAAATTTCTATGATTAATAAGGATCACTTTAGTGCTTTACTTTAGGAAAAACTAGGCTTTTTGCCTATCTCTAAAATTATTAGAACACAATGATCTTTTGATTTATTTACTGATTAATTACGACTTGTAGCTTTTTGTGTTATTTGGAGTTTTAGTCATATTGAACCCCATCCCTCACTAGTATAAAGACCCTAGAAGTTAGTTAACATAGTGTGTCACCCCACATTGGTCTCCTATGCCAAGTCATCATTTTGGCTAGGTGCCCAGTCACAAGTCGTGTCGCACCAATTAGTGTCCTAGTGATTTAGCTTAGTGTAGAACTAAGTTATTATATTTTGCTTCTACAGCGACGAGTTACTGGACATCCATAGCACTGTTATCACAGCTTGTTTTGTTTTGCTTTGCTAGAGGCAAGTACTTTCTACGAACTTTACATATTGTCACATAAATGAACTGCAAACCCCACCATGTTATATGCTGATCCTTGGGGTAGCAAGTTAGATCTTTACATGTTGTACTTCCAGTTATTACCATGCTTAGAACAGTTTTGATGTATCTCTCACATGATTAGAATATGGGTTATGGAGAAACTGATAGTATTGTACGTGATCACGACCCCCCTACAGTAGCGAGCTCGGTCGCATTCTATATGCATACCTTGCCGCAGGCCATTATTCCGCATTTCTGTACGGATGTACACCTATGCCTGTTGACTTGTACGTATGTACATTTTATTTACATGTACCACAGTACATTGTACATCTATTGACCGATCACGTACTTGCTACAGTTTTAAACATTACATATACATCTGTCTCTATGACATGTGTGTCCTTGCCATGATAGATTGAGTGATGCCATGCTTTCCAGTTATTCCTCACATGTTCATTCTCATGTTCATTTCTATGTTTCATATGCTAGTTTGCTAGATTTAGTACTTGCTCCCGTCCTGACAGGATAACGTTGTAGGTGTCCTTACTGAGGAGGAGTTACTCTGCGACTCATACTATAGAGTTACTGCCGAGGACCCGGCTCTGCTTTACGAGGATGTTCCTGCAGGAAACCTCGCCTAGATATCTTTGGTTTACTTAGACTTTTGAGACATGTATTAGACTATATCATTTTGTAACTGGACATGTATCCAGTTTTACATTTCAGTTTACTTGTACTTGGACGTTTACTATATACGATGACTTTTGTGTTTGGAGCATTTATGATTCTTCTTCACTTGTAGAACTGTTAGCACATTTAGTCTTATCCTGTTGTCTTTAGAACAGCTTACTACGTTTTATCTCAACGTAGGCTGGACATGACTCGGCCTGGCCCAACAATTTGGGTAGCGGGTCGTGACATGTTTTTAGTGGTGGCCCATGCAGGTCCCGACTAAACTGTTTGGTTACGTTATTGTACCAAGCATGCCTGCAATTAGGAACTTAAGGCAATTAGACAACATTAGGAAAGACGCTTAGAACACTTAGAGGAATGCTAGGATTGCAACATAGGAAATACATCACATGTTTGCTATTATAATTAGATTTTCTTGCATATGATCACTTGCTTTAAATAAGTCCTTATAAGTCTTTTATGTGTAATTTAGATGGTGCTTACTCGTTCGTCCCAGCATGTTACCCCCGAGAATGGGGCCCTCCATATCCAGTCAGCTGACCAGTTGACTGATATACCTCCACCTACCATATTCCCCCACTCCACAGATCCACAAACCCAGATACCACCTTCCACATCCCAGGCCCGGCAGGACCCGATACTTCCACCACCCCCTATCACTATACCCACCCAGGCTTCCGTCACACTCGACGGGACCCAGCTACTCACACTGATCCAGGGGTTCCTAACAACCCATCAGGAGCAGACTACCCTACTCCGCCAGAGCATAGAGCGTTCTGAGGGACGTCCCGTGGTCCCACCACATGTAGAGCCACGGCAGAGAGCGGGGACGGTCAAGGACTTCATGGGTCTAAATCCCAAGGAGTTCTCAGGGACTGAGGGCATAGTGGTAGCTGATGACTGGCTAGATTCTGTAGAGAGGAAGCTTCTGGGAGTTAGGATGCCGGATGATCTTCAGGTCGAGGCAGCAGGATTTCTGCTGATAGACTTAGCCGGAGTCTGGTTCAGGAATGAGCCGTTGTTCGCGAGAGGTAGAGCCACCTGGGACCAGTTCAAGACCCAGTTCAAGAAGAAATTCTTCTCGACCACTGCTAGTGTAGCCATGGGGCTACGATTCCAGAACATCCAGCAGGGGAACCGTTCTGTTGAAGACTATGCGGGAGAGTTTAGTTGCCTGAGCCGTTTTACTCCTAGTCTGGTTGCTGATCCAGAGGAGATGACCCGTAGGTTTTGCCATGGTCTAGTTCCAGACATTGGCATCCTTATAGTGGCGAACGGTACGACTGACTACTACCAGAGCCTAGAGTTGGCCCGGAGTATTGAGGAGCGTCTTCTGTCATGCAAGAGGCCGGCTTCTGTACACCATGAGGGTCCGTCCAAGCGTCAGGCTTTCCAGCAGAGAGCGCCGACGCCACCCCAGCAGACTTACCGTCCCTCTACACCACATCATCAGACCCCGCCAGTTAGAGCCCCGGGACCCCGGCAGCAGCAGCAGAAGGGAGCTATATGTTCTTTCTGTGGAAGACCAGGGCACGACAGGTCCATTTGCAGGAAGAGATTGGGGCAGTGTTTAGTTTGTGGGTCTACCACCCATCAGATTCGGGACTGCCCAGCGGCGAAGCCTAGAGGACCACTCCCGACTCAGGAGCAGAGGTTTGGGCAGCATCTGCAGCAGCAGAAGGGACCTCAGGGGAAGGTCTATAGCCTAGCCATTGAGCCGGAGCCGGAGCAGGTTTCGGAGCCGGATTACTTAGCTGACGTCATCACAGGTCATATTTATTTGCATACTTTTCTAGCTGTATGTTTGTTTGATTCTAGTGCATCTCATAGCTTCCTATCATTAGAGTTTATGCATAAACATCATCTAGTAGCTACACCTACTGCGGAGATTAGTAGAGTGATGACGGGAGGAGGACCAGTGCCTATTAGATCTATCTATAGATGTTCTATTTTTATAGCCGGGAGAGAGTTCAGAGGGCGATTCTTTGTGATGCCGCTCCCCGGTTATGATATCATATTGGGGATGGACTGGCTTAGCTATGCCCATGCATCTATAGATTGCCATGAGGGTAGTATTGTGTTCAGTCCCCCAGGCACAGCACCATTCAGTGTCAGGAGGACAGGGCCGGAGATCAGCCTAGAGCCGAACTGTTGTGCTACAGTCGGGGACGCAGCACCGCCACACCCTATCATTAGGGAGTTCATGGATGTATTCCCAGAGGATCTTCCAGGACTTCCGCCTGACAGAGATGTGGAGTTCACTATAGATCTAGTGCCGGGTTCATCACCAGTATCCCGGGCTTGCTATAGAGTGAATCCCAAGGAGGCCATAGAGATGAAAGAGCAGATTGATGACCTGTTGAAAAAGGGTTTCATTCGATCCAGTGCTTCTCCATGGGGAGCGCCAGTGCTCTTTGTGCCTAAGAAGGATGGTACAGTCCGGTTGTGTATTGATTACCGGGCTTTGAATGCCATCACCATCAAGAACAAATATCCTCTGCCCAGGATAGATGATTTGTTCGACCAGTTGAGCGGGGCGAAGGTGTTTTCCAGAATAGATTTAAGATCCGGGTACCACCAGGTGAAGGTTAGGCCAGCAGACATCCAGAAGACGGCGTTCAACACGAAGTACGGGCAGTACGAGTTTCTGGTGATGCCATTTGGTCTCACAAATGCGCCAGCTGTCTTTATGAACTTGATGAATAAGATATTTCACCAGTATCTGGATAAGTTCGTTGTAGTATTTATTTACGACATCCTGATATACTCGAAGACGCCGGAGGAGCATGCAGAGCACTTGCGGATAGTTTTGGGGATTCTGAGGCAGGAAAGGTTGTTTGCCAAATTGCCGAAGTGCGAGTTCTTTTTAGACCGAGTGGAGTTTCTCGGCCATGTGGTCACTGGAGATGGAATCTCGATGGATCCCAGGAAGATTGCTGCAGTTGAGACGTGGAAGGCTCCGACGTCAGTTTCAGAGATCAGGAGCTTTCTGGGTTTAGCAGGCTATTATAGAAAGTTCGTCCAGGACTTTGCTAGGATAGCTGAACCCATGACGAAGCTGATGCGGAAGGACGCAGAGTACATTTGGTCTGAGGACTGCTAGACAGCATTTGAGGAGCTGAAGAGGAGGCTGACGACCGCTCCAGTTCTGACTTTACCTTCAGGTTCTGGAGGTTTCACCATATACAGTGATGCTTCTGGGAAGGGGCTAGGATGTGTCCTACAGCAGCATGGGAAAGTGATTGCTTATGCATCTAGGTAATTGCGGACTCATGAGAGGAATTATCCTACCCATGACCTCGAGTTAGCTGCGGTGATCTTTGCCCTCAAGTTATGGAAACATTACTTATACGGAGAGCGTGTAGAAATCTTTACTGACCACAAAAGCTTGAAGTATGTGTTCACGCAGAAAGAGCTGAACATGAGGCAAAGACGATGGTTGGAGTTGATGAAGGACTTCGACATCGATTTACAGTATCACCCCGGGAAGGCAAATGTGGTGGCGGATGCGCTGAGCAGGCATCCGATGGCATGGTACCTGATGATTGATCGGCATTTGCGGGAGGATCTGGAGAAGCTCGGTATCGAGCTAGTTCGGCCAGGATCAGTGATACAGATGATGGCGCTTGACATTCAGTCAGGTTTGATGGAGCAGATCCGGGAGGCACAGTCTACAGATGAGAGCCTTCGCAGACTTCGACCCCAGGCATTAGCTGGATTGCTGGATGACTTCACTATAGCAGAGGATGGATCCTTGAGGCGTGGCAGCCGATTGTACGTACCGGGAGGAGAGCTAGTAGAGGCAGTTTTGCAAGAGGCGCACCGATCGAGATATTCTATTCACCCTGGTGCTAACAAGATGTACCGTGACTTGCGGGAACATCTTTGGTGGCACGGGATGAAGAGGGATGTATCACGCTTCATTTCGAGATGTCTAGTTTGCCAGCAGGTCAAGGCGGAGCGCCAGAGGCCAGCTGGTTTGTTGCAGCCATTACCCATTCCCGAGTGGAAGTGGGAACATATTACGATGGACTTCGTTTCAGGGCTTCCTCGTTCCCAAGGAGGGAAGGATGCCATCTGGGTCATTGTAGACAGGCTAACAAAGTGTGCGCACTTCATACCCTTCAAGGTGGGGCTTTCCACCGAGAAGTTGGCGGAGCTATACATGCAGCAGATAGTTCGCCTACACGGAGTGCCGGTGAGCATCGTGTCAGACAGAGACAGCAGATTCACATCCTACTACTGGAGGAGCTTGCAGGAGGAGTTGGGCAGTAGGCTCAAGTTTAGTACGGCGTACCACCCGCAGACAGATGGACAGTCCGAGAGGACGATACAGACGCTGGAGGATATACTGAGGACTTGCGTGCTGGACTTCGGAGGATCATGGGAGAGCCATCTGCACTTGGTAGAGTTTTCATACAACAACAGCTACCAGGCCAGTATTGGTATGTCTCCTTTCGAGGCGCTTTATGGACGACGGTGCCGGACACCGCTCTTTTGGGATGATGTCGGAGACAGAGTTATGCTTGGGCCAGAGATGATCACGGATGCAGCAGAGAAAGTCGGGATGATCAGAGACAGGCTCAGAGTAGCTCAGGACAGGCAGAAACACTGGGCTGATGCTAGTCGCAGGCCGATGGAGTTCGCAGACGGTGATATGGTGCTGGTGAAGATATCACATACTCGAGGGACGATCCGGTTCGGACGAGGAGGGAAGCTGAGCCCCAGATACATCGGGCCGTTCGAGGTGCTTGGCAGGATCGGAGAGGTAGCTTACAGGGTTGCACTTCCACCCAATCTAGCAGGAGTTCACGACGTCTTTCACGTATCTCAGCTGAGGAGATATGTTCCAGACCCCAGTCATGTGCTAGATCATTCAGAGTTGGAGGTCGGACCGAGCCTTACAGTTTCTGAGCAGCCAGTGGAGATATTAGACCAGAGAGAGAAGAGGCTGAGGAACAAGGTTATACCCCTAGTACGAGTAGCTTGGAGCCGTCACTCCCCAGGTGAATCTACTTGGGAGAGGGAGTCGGACATGAGGGAGAGATTCCCTTACTTGTTCGATCCAACCGCTGCGAGGGAACCACCCGTTCCTGCTTGATACCTTAGAGGTTAGTTTTGATCGTAGCCTTAGTCATTTGATTGCAATACTTGCTATGTTAGAATATTGTCGGGTCTTCAATCCTTGTGAATTTCGAGGACGAAATTTTTCAAGGAGGGAAGACTTGTAAGCCCCTAATTTTCAAATTCATTTTTAATTAGTGCTAATTAATTTTTAATGTCAATTATAGCCTTAAATAATTATTAGGAATTTTTAGGAATTATTCTAGAATTTTTAAATGAATTTTTAATAAGTTTTAAATACAAAAATACCATTTTGTAATTTTCTAAATTGTTTAATTCTGTTTTGTAATTATTAGAATTGTTATAATATGGTTATGCAATTTATTAAATTGTTTATATATCAGTTTGCAATATTGAATTGTTATAAGTTGCGGAATGCAAATTTTTATTTGCATTTATACGCTGCTAGGACTTAGTTGCAATTTCCTAAACTCTAGGGAGGTTTTCTACAAAAGACCTAACCTAACCCTAATCGACGACCGCCTTTGCGCTGTCGTCGTCTCCGGCGATCCGCCCCAAACCCTAACCCTAATCCTAATTTCTAACCCAAAACCCACCGCCCTAGGATCCTATAAATAGCCCTGACCCCCCAGACCCTAACCCTGGACTCCCCGACCACCCACGACCACCACGAACCACCTTCTTCCCCACTCTTTCTCGTCGGAACCCTAACTCCGACGATCACCACCCCCACCCCTACACAAACCCTCACAGCAAACCACCACCACCACTACGTTCGCCTTGACGAGACGCGCCCAACGCCACCGAAGCGCCGCGACGCCGACGCCTCCACCGCCCGTCCGCACGTTCGAAACCCTTCCTCTTCGCCGGACACGTAAGTGTCAGCTTCATTTCGTGTCGGCTGTGTCTCGATTTCACGTGAGAGACTCGCCAGGACACGGGGATGGTTGTCCAGTAGCTGGACACGAGAACTAGGGCTCGTGCGTGTCGTGCGAAGCACGGACACGAGCAAACCCTACGTCCTTAACTGTCAGGACACAGGACTGTGTATTATTTTTTTTTATTATTTAAATCAACTAAAACCTAATAAATTAAACTAAAACCCTATCCTAACAATCGGGCCGACTGGCCCATTGGCCAGCGCGCAGAGCCTAAACCCCCCTCCCCCCTCCCCCGCTGGCTCAGGATCGAGCCCCCCTTTCCTTTCTGTTTTCTTTTCTGTTTTCTTTTTTCTTTTCTTTTTCTTTTTGTTTTATATATATATTTATATATATATGTTTATGTATATATATATTAGTATATATATATGTACGTATATACTGTATTTTACAGTATTTTATATATATGTATATATATTTTATAGTTAGTAAATTTTATATATATATGTATATATGTATACATTTTCATGTGTATATATATTATTATATATACACTTTATTTTAAGTGTTTTCTTATATATATATATATATATATATGTTTGTGTATATATATATATATACTTTATAAGTTAAGTATTTCCCTTATATATATATGTACTTTTAAACATATGTATGGATATTTTTACTATACATAATTTTGCCTTATTAAAATATTAATATTTGTTTTGTACTTTTTACCAAATTATATTTTAGTGTATTTAAATTACTGCAACCATTTGGTGTCCAAGCCTAGCATGGGTATTTGGGCTCAAATGTGTTTTCACACATTTAAGACCTGTACAAGTCATATTGGACTTGATTCATGGCCTTGGGTCCTGTATTTGAACTTTGGTTCAAATTATATACATGGACAAAATACGCAGATAATTAATTATTATGTGCATTGCTGTTTTTGATTTTCAAAAAAATACTTAAAGTATTGCTAAAATTATGAAAAAATAGTTTTTAGATACTTTGTTAAGTTGGCTAATTTAGTATAATTTTTGTAGTATTTAATTTACTGTTTTGCCACTAGTTTGGCATATGAAACCAAAACTCATTTTCTGTATACTTAGGAAAACTGATTTTTATAAAATATTTGTACTGGATAATAAATTCCAGAAAAATTATAATAAATTTCTATGATTAATAAGGATCACTTTAGTGCTTTACTTTAGGAAAAACTAGGCTTTTTGCCTATCTCTAAAATTATTAGAACACAATGATCTTTTGATTTATTTACTGATTAATTACGACTTGTAGCTTTTTGTGTTATTTGGAGTTTTAGTCGTATTGAACCCCATCCCTCACTAGTATAAAGACCCTAGAAGTTAGTTAACATAGTGTGTCACCCCACATTGGTCTCCTATGCCAAGTCATTATTTTGGCTAGGTGCCCAGTCACAAGTCGTGTCGCACCAATTAGTGTCCTAGTGATTTAGCTTAGTGTAGAACTAAGTTATTATATTTTGCTTCTACAGCGACGAGTTACTGGACATCCATAGCACTGTTATCGCAGCTTGTTTTGTTTTGCTTTGCTAGAGGCAAGTACTTTCTACGAACTTTACATATTGTCACATAAATGAACTGCAAACCCCACCATGTTATATGCTGATCCTTGGGGTAGCAAGTTAGATCTTTACATGTTGTACTTCCAGTTATTACCATGCTTAGAACAGTTTTGATGTATCTCTCACATGATTAGAATATGGGTTATGGGGAAACTGATAGTATTGTACGTGATCACGACCCCCCTACAGTAGCGAGCTCGGTCGTATTCTACATGCATACCTTGCCGCAGGCCATTATCCCGTATTTCTGTACGGATGTACACCTATGCCTGTTGACTTGTACGTATGTACATTTTATTTATATGTACCACAGTACATTGTACATCTATTGACCGATCACGTACTTGCTACAGTTTTAAATATTACATATACATCTGTCTCTATGACATGTGTATCCTTGCCATGATAGATTGAGTGATGCCATGCTTTCCAGTTATTCCTCACATGTTCATTCTCATGTTCATTTCTATGTTTCATATGCTAGTTTGCTAGATTTAGTAATTGCTCCCGTCCTGACAGGATAACGTTGTAGGTGTCCTTACTGAGGAGGAGTTACTCTGCGACTCATACTATGGAGTTACTCCCGAGGACCCGGCTCTGCTTTACGAGGATGTTCCTGCAGGGAACCTCGCCTAGATGTCTTTGGTTTACTTAGACTTTTGAGACATGTATTAGACTATATCATTTT
This sequence comes from Iris pallida, assembly GCA_029216955.1. NCBI lineage: Eukaryota > Viridiplantae > Streptophyta > Magnoliopsida > Asparagales > Iridaceae > Iris > Iris pallida. Next base: position 12,648,268 of record JANAVB010032220.1, read on the forward strand.
GTAACTGGACATGTATCCAGTTTTACATTTCAGTTTACTTGTACTTGGACGTTTACTATATACGATGACTTTTGTGTTTGGAGCATTTATGATTCTTCTTCACTTGTAGAACTGTTAGCACATTTAGTCTTATCCTGTTGTCTTTAGAACAGCTTACTACGTTTTATCTCAACGTAGGCTGGACATGACTCGGCCTGGCCCAACAATTTGGGTAGCGGGTCGTGACAGTATCTTTCATTTGGACCGAAGAATGTCAACATGCATTCGATGACATAAAGCGATATCTCATGAATCCACCAGCCTTGGTGCCACCGATCTCGGGCATACCATTCTTAATGTATGTCCGTGCTATGGATCATTCATTGGGTGCTTTACTTGCCCAAAAGAACAAAGAAGGTCATGAACAGGCCATCTATTATCTCAGTCGTACTATGATTGGTGCCGAACACCATTATAGTCCGGTCGAAAAAGAATGCTTAGCTCTTATGTTTGATGTTCAAAAGACAAGGCATTACATCATTGGACAAACTATTCATGTCATATCCCGAGTTAATTCTCTTCGGGTACTGATAAAGAAGCCTAGCACACTCAACTCTCGACTGGCCACATGGGGCATTCTGCTAGCCCAATATGACATGGTTTATGTTCCACAAAAGTCTGTCAAGGGTTAAGTACTGGCTGACTTTTTAGCAGCTCATCCTGTTCCGGAGACATCTAAGCTTTTTGATGAAATTTCAAACGAGACATTGGAATCAAATATGATCTCCAAAGAATTTTCTACTTGGCATCTGTTCTTCGACGGTGCATCCAGGATCGGACCAAATGGTACCATTGTCGCAGGAGTTGGGGTTGTTCTTGTTTCTCTAGACGGGTCAACTATCCAAAGAGCCTACTCCCTGGATGAACCTTGCTCTAACAACGTAGCAGAATACAATGCTCTACTCATTGGACTTCAGTTAGCTAAACAACTGAACGTCGAATATCTTGAAGTTTATGGTGACTCCAAGCTGGTTGTTAACCAGGTTAGAGGAACCTATGAAGTTCGTCATCAAGATCTAGTGCCTTATCATGAAGCGGCAATCAGCATGGCTACATCATTCAAAGCCTTCTTCATCGAATATGTCCGTCGAGCTTGCAATACTGAAGCAGATGCTTTGGCCAATCTTGCAGCAGTCTTAGCCATCCCTGTCAAAAGACAACAGGTGGTGGTTGTCTCTAATCGGGAATTGTTCTGCATCGAAAACAATCGTAATATTGAGTTCAATAATCTTATTGAAGCCAATGTTATCAGTGAAGATTGGAGAGCTCCCTTCATCGATTTCGTGGTCCATGATATACTTCCTGAAGACCCCAAGGAGGCTACGAGTATTCGTCGACGATCTTATCGGTTCTACTATAATCAGACCACCAAGACTCTCTATCGACGGACTTATGACGGTCTTCTTTTACGCTGTCTTGCTGGTGATGAAGCGAAGCAAGTATTGCGTGAAGCTCATGATGGTGTTTGCGGAGCACATCAACCCGGTCCTAAGCTACAAGATCGTATCCGATGCATGGGCTACTACTGGCCCTCCATGGTATATGATGCCATCGAATATACAAGGAAATGCCGAGCTTGTCAAATTCATGCAGATTTCATTCATCAACCGTCGGAATTCCTTCATCCAACTGCTGCTTCATGGCCTTTTGAAGCCTGGGGCATGGATATTATAGGTCCTATCAACCCTCCTTCTTCTAGAGGACATTGGTTCATACTAGCAATAACCGATTATTTCTCCAAGTGGGCCGAAGCTATACCTCTGGCTGAAGTCAAAACCAGCAGCGTCATCAACTTCGTCAAACACCATGTCATTTATAGATTTGGTGTACCTCGACGAATCATTCATGACAACGGACCTCAGTTCATCAGTCAAAAGTTTACAAGATTCTACGATGATCATCGGATTGACAATATCGCTTCGACAGCCTACAATCCTGCTGCTAATGGCTTGGCTGAAGCCTTCAACAAAACTATCATCAAGCTCCTTAAGAAGTTTGTGTCTACTAACAAACAAAACTGGAGTAAAAAGCTTGGAGAATGTCTTTGGGCCTGTCGTACTACGGTCCGCAACCCCACAGGCTGTACACCTTTCTCTTTAGTGTATGGCTGTGAAGCAGTTCTACCCCTGGAACTTCAAATTTCGTCCTTAAGGATTGCCATCGCTAATGAGCTGACAACGGAGAACAACGATATTCTTCGACTTCAGGAATTAGAGGCGCTTGACGAGAAGCGGCTATTGGCTCAACAGCATATTGAGTTATACCAAGTCCGCATCTCGAAGACTTTCAACCGCAAAGTTAAAGTCAGAGCCTTTCAGAAAGGAGAGCTCGTTCTAACAGTCAAACGTTCCATGACTATGACTCACATGAGCAAAGGCAAGTTCGATGCAAAATGGAAAGGGCCTTACATTGTGAGCAAAGTCTTTTCAAATGGAGCCTATCAACTCTCAGAGTTGGACGGTCGAGTTGCTATGATGCCTATCAATGGCAAATTCCTTAAGAAATACTATGTATGAATGTAACAAGGATTTCATGTAAATACAACAAGACTGCATAAATAAAGTTTGATTTTATTTCATCATGAATGACGTTACATAATATCAAGGATGAGAATCACTATCGTCCTTTTTATAGACAGGACGAGGACCACTGCCGTCCTTCTCAAAAATAAAGTCAGCAAAAAAGCCGAGAACATCCTTGCCCGATTTCACCAGAAACGTGCAAGCGGCCATCCTCATGGCCTCTTCTTCTTCAGTCTTCCCTGGTTCAACCAGGAAGTCCAAGATATCCCACGGTGGCTGGGGTGCAGACGAACCTTCGCCTGCCTCCGTCTGCTTTGGCTGGGTCGGTTCGACAGGACGTTCTTCAGTGCCCGCTTCAACCTTCGGGGCGATCTCAGCCTTCTTAGATGCATCTCCAGACGACATCTTTATGTTGAAAAGTGAAGGTGATCATTCCATCTAATTTTCTGTTCTATTTATAGACAGAGATTCGTGAAACAACGAAGCGACACATTCATTCGACGGTTCGCCCGTTCATTACATTCATCCGACGGTTCGTCCGTTCATTACATTCATCCGACGGTTCGCCCGTTCATTACATTCATTCGACGGTTTGCCCGTTCATTACATTTATTCGACGGTTCGCCCGTTCATTACATTCATCCGACGGTTCGCCCGTTCATTACATTCATCCGACGGTTCGCCCGTTCATTACATTCATCCGACGGTTCGCCCGTTCATTACATTCATCCGACGGTTCGCCCGTTCACTACATTCATCCGACGGTTCACCCGTTCATCCATTCATCCGACGGTTCACCCGTTCATCCATTCATCCGACGGTTCACCCGTTCATCCATTCATCTGACGGATCACCTGTTCATTCAATTCCTTTGACGGTTCATCCGTTCATTCCAACAATTTATTTCGTTCATGCATTTTGACGATTCATCCGTTCATTCATATCAGCAACTTGTCATGTATTTGTTACCTTTGATTAAGTTGTTTACTGAAATAATGATATTCAACAAATTATATTCTGCCATGTCCACATTACCTCTGAGCAAATATAATGAATATAATTATTTTCTAAATCAAGAAATATATCATGTCCCGGACCTCTGAATATATTTTCTATCGCTATTATTTATATCCGAATGAGATATGCAATAAATAATAGAGCCACAAAGAGAATGTCTTTTTATTGATCAAAATTAAAAGACATTACAAAAAGACATGTCACAAAACAGAAGATACAAAAAGTCTTCCTATTCAGCTGGTGGGGTCATCAAACTAGCCATCTGCTGCTTTAAAGTTTGAAGTCGCTCCTCACGAGAATCCATCACCCGCCTTCTAGCTTCCTCCATTCCAGATTTATCATCAAAAGTCGGCAAAGTTACTAGTCGGCGGGAGATTTCAGCTTGATGAGTCCTGACATAATTATTTCTTTCGTGGGTCAGAATGTCCAGTTGCTGGACTGCAGCTTGATGTTGAGTGGTCTCTTCTTCCAGAGCAAGTTGAACAATTCTTAACTCTTCTTGAAGTCGATCGAACTCTGCTTTCAGCTCAGCAACTTTCTTTTCCTTCTCCCCAGCAGCAGATGCTATTATTTCCATCTGGAAGTTATACTCTGAAGACTTAGTAGCAAAAGTGTCCAAGAAAACCTGGAAATTAGCTCTTGTAACTGCAGCCTCTCGAGACATCCTCTCAAACTCAGCATGTACCAAGGGCTCTACCTCCCCCCGATTAAGATCTTTGTAGATCTTAACTGATTCCTCCAGCTCATCCAGTATGTGTTCAAGATAAGCAGCTTGAGCTTCATCACCTTGACTTCGGATGGCAGCGATCAGATAAGAGGTTGGACCTCTAACAGTGATGAAACCAACATCTTCTTTCTCCATTACCCTTTCTACTAAGGGTCCTAATGAATTGAAGAAGAGGTTGGTGAAGGAACCAATTATAAATCTGTTAGTAGCTATGGCACCGGGTGTAGCAGCTACTCCCATGGACGTTGAAGCAGCAGGTGCCTGCACAGGCGGAAGTTCGGCAGCATGAACTGTAGTCTCTTTGGACAAGGGAGCCATGGTAGAGCTGGTTGCTCCTCCCAGATGTTCCTCTGCGAAATCAAATAAACCCCATCAGTTTGCTGTCATTAGCAACTATCGAAAAGGATCAAAAGTAAGGGCAATCTTACCATTGCTGGGTCCAGTGACAAGTTTGTCATCTGCTGACATGGGTTGTAGCCTCGCAGAAGTAGTTTCAGACATTACTGCCTGGCTACTACCTGCTTCAGAGCCGCCTGATAAATGACGGCTACTGCTGGCTATCGCCTTTATTTGCATTATATCAGTACATATTGGAGGAATCGGAGAAAGTTGAATTTCTGCATGGATAAAAATTAAGATGTCAGCCATTTAATCCATAAAAGAAGGGTATTAATATCAGTCAATACCAATACCTCCTTGATGGGTGACAGTAGCTCCTTCCGGTGCTACTTTTTTAACCGTATTCTTCTCTGGGGATGTATGTACATCAGCATCCTCTTCTGGATTCAGAGTGTCATCAACAGCCTCTGCTGATGTATCTTCGTCACTTGCACTCTCTTCTCGTGCTTCTTCACTATCAGTTACAGCAACTGGATCTACATCATCGTGGAAGCCAAAGTCACAATCTTCCAGTGCCTCAATCATTAACTGATCTTCTTCGGCACGTAGTGATCGAGGAGAAGCTGGAAGGTGGGCGGTTTCTGTTGCAAGTGTTGGAGGTTGCAGTGCTTCGGGAGATGTTTCTGGCTCATTTGGCTTCGCAACCTCATCTGCTGTCTCCGCGATTTCCTCTCTGGTCTCTTCAACCTCGTCCCTCTTCTCTGGACTGAAAGCTTCCTGCCTGGGTTCAAGGACAGGTGTAGGAGACGACATCATGACTCCGGCGACAGCACTGGTCACGACCGATGACAGGATAGGTCTTAGAGGAGTGGCCACTTTCCTTCTAAAAACTATTTTCTTTCTGCGTAGAGGTCTCTCCGGACTCTCTACATCTACAACATCTACTTGTCTTTGAAGAGAGGTCGGAGTCGTCGCCTCTTCTCTTTGAGTCGACTCAGCCTGCTGCCGAGATTACGATCGGGTAGTGACCCTTTCTGAGGATTCTAAGACAATTTTCCTCTTAGAAACTGGAGAAGAAGGTTCTTCCTCCTTCCTCTTCTTCCTCTCCTTGATTGGAGATTTGATAACCTTCAAGGAGACGCACAGCGGCTCGTTGACTTCTTCCGGGAAGTTGGCTTCCCTCGAAGCTTCCAACGGTGCATCAACTGGCTCATCCTCTTCATCATTACCAGGAGCCAATACAACAGATGCTCCCTTCTTTAATCGCGTTGCTGTCGCAAAGCTATCTGCTAAGTTAAAATTCTCAGCAAAGGTATTCGCTGATGTGTAGAAGAGCGAATAAGTATATAGCATGCGAGGACCATGATCGCTCTTTAGCGGCATCGAGAACGTCGTCCTCGTGTCCCGAGCATTATAGTAAGCCCAAGCCCGGGCTCCATCGATCAGATAACATTTTCCCTGTAGGCACGTTATGGCGTTGCCTACATGGAATTGGTCATAGCCGAATTAGCATGCAAAACGGCTAGGGAGATAAGGCTCCAGATAGCATTCATCTTCAAACCGGTACACCAAGTGAGATGGCCGGATCATCTTCAACCAGTCGAAAATTGTGTGGCCAAGAGGCTGTGCACTCCCAGAGTCGACAAGGTTGGTAGACATATGCTCGTAGCCAGCTGGAGGGGAAACACAATAGAAGTTTCATCCCTTTCCGAGATTCAGAGCACGCTTGCAATCTCTTAAAGTGGGATATATCCACTTGCTTTTGGAGAATCTCCTCAAGAAGCTGCCGCTCACCGCCCCCATATCGGAGTTCATCAGTGAAAGATAGTACAGAAGCAGCCATCCGAACAGATATGTGTATGGTAGCTCCAGCCGAGAAAAGCTTTCTTTCTCGCCCTTTCTTCGAAGCATTTGATCAACAAAAAGGCAGAGGCCAGCATTCACTCTGCAAGTCATCGCTGACAATAGATCCATCCGGTAGCCGAAGACTAAGCGGACAGCAGCAAATAGTATGCCTCGATGAAAGCGATCGACGGCGCTGGCTCCAGGAACGACGTATCGTCGAAGCCAATAAGTGAGGAAACCCGCCAGCTGGGCTTCCTTCGACATGGGCCTGTAGCCCAACCTCATATAGCTTTCAATAATGTCTCCTTCCTTGAAAGGAGGACATTGGAGATCATCCTTGATCTTGATATCCATATCTTTGTTCTCTTCCATCAACCCTATCACTTCGCTGTAGCTAAGTGGTCTGAAGAAGGTAGGTTTGCAGTTATCGTGCTCCTTGGTCTTCTTCTCAATGATATGGTTGAGAAAGAGATACGGCAACCATTTGGTTGAGTAGCAGGTGCGGGATGTACCACTCTTGTAGTACAAGGAACAGATCTTGTAGTGGCATAGCAGCTCTTCAAAGACAGCCACCATGTCAGCATTCTCTTGGTGTAATTTGTCCAACTCATCATTGGTCGGGACAAATTCTTCATAGGGGATATCCTCCATTGGCAGGTTGGAGATGTACTTCATCTCGTGTAAAGCCAATCCGATCTCTCCGCAGGGTGTTATAAAAGTCCCCGTTCTGTAGTTGTATCTCTCCGCCAATGCAAGGAATAGAAGCGGATTAGGCGGGAAACCATAAACGGTGGCGTACACCGCTTGGTACAGCTCAATCTCCTTAAGCCGGTCTTCAAATTGAGCCAATATCCAATTGGCTATACAGATCCATCTCTTGTTATCCGGATTCACAAGACCTGTCAATCGAATATCTTGGTCTGGATATCTTCCCTCAACCTTCGCAAACTCATTTGCGAATATCGGAGTTCTGACTGGTAGCAGCAGGAAAGAGTTTTCCGGTGGGATGCAACCGGATTTCAATCCTCTGAGTAGGGAGCTGTGACGCTCAGAGGAACTGTAGAACATGTCTTTGCTGTTCGGCCCCTTCTTCACACAGATATTCCCCGTTCGGGCTTGCTGAAGTGGAGTTATATCCCATTCCATCCTTCTGGGATAGCTCGCAAAAGCATAGCGAGACAGGGGAAGGCATCTGGAAATCTCCGGTAGAAGTATCATCTTCTCGCCTCTTTGAAAAAGTCTCTATTCCATGCGAGGTCTAGGCTGAGAGCTCTTGTCAAAAGCCTCACCGAACAGGAACAATAGCTTCTTATGAGTAACTGTGTCTGCAGTTTGGAGTGGCTGCCCGTTCATCAAACACAGCAGAGTTTCATTATCTTGTGCCATCAGGATGGCTTGCCGAGATGACGGCAAGGCATATTGAGGATATGTCACATGGGAAAGATCTTTCTTGAACTCAGGTTCAGCCAAAGATTCTGTAAAGACCTCATAATTTAGATCTTCCCTGAGGTTAACTGCATCAAATAAAGAGATAAAGATCAGTACATGCAAAATCACAAAGTTTCTTTGAAAAGAGTTCATCAAATTACGCTATGTACAAAGCATCAGATTGCGCCAATGCAGCCCACATGCGTAAATTATCCAATTGTGCCAACACATCCACTTGCACAAGACATCAGGTTGTGCTAACCCACTTGCGCAAGGCATCAGTTTGCGCTGGCTCAACCGACTTGCGCAAATCGATGGATTGCGCCGAACATCTGCCAGCGCTTTCCAACCGATTGCGCAAGAATATAGTTTTCATAAAAATGAAAACTATTGTGTGTGCAACCAAAACCCTAAACAGGGTGGCGCAATACCATCAGTCTCTAAAAAGAGAGAGGTATGAAGGTTCGAAAATGTCAAGAACCCTAAAAAGGGTTTCGATCGAGTTTTTCATCTACCTTGCAGCGCTGGGTGGCCAATTTAATGACGAGAGATTCGGGACGCAACCCGAGTCGAAGGCTCGGCGGGGGCCTTGCCCTTCTCGGTGGCAGTTCGCTTAGGAGCCATTAACGTCGACGGCGAGAGGAAGGAGAAGTAGTCGAAGTAGGAGGGAAGCTTCTATCTCTTTAGAAAATCAAAAGCAAGCAAAGGTTGACAGAATGAGAATGGAAACTATTTATAGTTTTCAGAAGTATAACAGTCACCTCAGATTGCGCCACAAAAGTCAGAGCTGATTCCTCCAAACGTGCAGTCAAAGCGCCACTTGCGCAACTTGATTTTAAATTCGAAATTCAAAGTATTTCGAAACTTTGAATATTTTCAAATTTCGAAAACTTTGAAGGGGGTCTTGTAGGTCCTAAAAAATCAAGTTGCACCCATCAAAAAAGCAATAAAAATCAAATTGTGCACCCTTCAAATGAACTGCGCAGGAGACAGACTGCACAATAAATCAACTGTGCTAGGTCGAACCGTGCTAACATCCAGGCGCGCTATGCTGACGTGGCAACGTCGTCATTACCTGACAAAAATCCGATCTTCTGACAGCTGACAGCTCGATAAACGAGGAGTCCATTCGTTTCTTGTGCAGCACAGCGCTCGAGTACAGCTGTACAGCCAGCGCAATCTGCCAGCCCAACCGAAGCGCAGTCGGCTAGATCCTCGTCAGCGCAGTTCGATTCCAGCGCAGTCTGAAGCTAGCGCAGTTCAAGTGGCGCAATCCATCAAGATAACTGACATTTTATACGTGGCCTACATGCCATCAATTGCTCACCACGTGGCAACCATCTGTACACGACCATGCGCATTTCAATCAAACAATGCCACGCGTCTAATACAGTTGATCCACGATCGAGTAACTGCCAGCGCAGTTCGCTGTTTGCGCAATCCAATGCCTGCACAATCCAGCCTGTGCAATCCAGAAATAACTACTAATTAGTTATTTTCTAGAACTCTATAAATAGAGTTTCAAGTCCTTCATTATCAAGATCAGATCATTCAAGATCATCAGAGAGATCAGGAGTTCTTGCCCAAGTGCTGCTGCATTCTTCAGAGGCTATCGTCTTCAAAGTTCACATCGTCCAAGGAATAAAGCGATCGTCTTCAGATCGGATTCCTATAGTTGTACTTTCCCAAAATTTAATTGTAATCTTCTTACAAAGTTTGTGAAATAAAAAGAACTTTTTGTTTTTGCAAACAACGTTATAGCAGCGCTGAATTGTACCGCGTGGGTAGTTGGTGGCTTTCCATGGGGCTAGCTACCTTGCATCGAAAGACCCACCGCCTACCCGAGCTATGTCCACGATGGCTTGTCATGCCAGTGGCCTTTCATATAGATAATTAGTGTGCTAAGCGGCAATCCGCATGCACGGTGTCGGTCGTATCAAAGGAAGTGCAAGCACGGTGTGTCTAGAGTTATGAAATGTGTGTTCGATTTGCACCCAAATTATTATGAAGCCCAAGATTTGGCTATGCGTAAGACACATGCTTTGGCATACGATGTGGCATCGTACTTAAGTTTTTAACACGAGTTCCACAAGTTGGGTTAGACGTTTCGAGTTAAGTTCTGCAAGGGCCGTAGGGCAAGTTCGGTTAAGTCTTGTTGAGTCGCGAGGCACAGCCTCGATATGTTATGGCACGACCATGTTGTTACGACACAAGTATAAGCAAGTTACTAAGTGGCGAGGCGCTACCTCGAATATGTTATAAGAAGGGATTTATGGTACGACCACGTTGTTGCGTACCAAATACGGACCGAAAGGCAAGCACGAGTCGATAAGTTGACGTTGTTGGCACAAGAAGGTCTAGAGGTAAAGTATGAGTACAATGTTAGTACAAGGCACGGTGATGGTCTAGAGACACAAAATAGAAGTCGATCCTAAAACTGATCATAAGGTAAGAATTGAAAGACAATCGTAAAAAGAATATGTTGCACAGAAGTAAATGAATGTGCCGGTTTTGTATGGGTGGGCGAGGTGTCACACCCCGCTTCCATAGGAGCGATCGTCCTCGCTAAGGCGTGATACTGCACGAGCCTAGATTGCGCTCGTGCAAGGCGGGTTCCATAACGGTCGATTTCAGCGGCTGCGACGGGATCGTCGCACAGAAGTCCCATGCAGAGACATTGAATAATAGCAGCAAAATTTGAAGCAAAATACAAGTTATATAAAGAATCTCTTTTATTGATATTGAAACAACGGTTACATTGGGGCGCCAGGCCAAGATTACAATCACACAAGCTCACTCATCTTACATTACAAGTCACTCAGCTCTCTCTCATCTCTCAAAGTATATTTGCTTGAGCCAATGGAAGCTTCGGAAGGCGATGTCCATATATTATGTCCCGTATAAGTCTTGACTCCATGCGGCCGCACGCTTCGAATCGCCAAAGAACTTTGGGCCTCGACGCATCCAAGCGAGCTCCGTGCCACGAGCTTCTACCTGTGCCTGCACATAGAAACTATGTGGGTGTCAGTACTCAACTGTACTGGTGGAATGAGCTCCTCGCCCACCCATACAAAACCAACATGTTTGATTTACTTTGTACAACATAGACCATTCTTATCGATTGTCTTTCTAGTCTTGTCTTAGGATCAGTTTTATGACGGACGCCTTGGCATACTTGTGATTGATGACCATCCCGTGCTTGCACAATGACGTTAACTCATACTTTGCCTTAGACCCTTCTGGTGCCAATAATGTTAACCTATCAAGTCGTGTTTGCCTTACGGCCATAATCAGAGACGCAACTACACGATAGACTCCATTTCTTTGCCTCTAGACCTTTTTCGTGCTTGCATTGTCAACGCACCGACTAATACTTGTCTTTCGTGCCAAACTCTGGGACGTAACGACTCGGTCGTGCCATGAACTCATTTCGTGCTTCAATAACTCTGAGGCAGCACCTCCTCGTTTAGTCTTGCCTACACTTTAGTTTTGTGCAACACGGCCGTACCTCACATTTCGAGGTCGTGCCCAGCAACTCAATGTAACTTCACACAACTTGTCCTACGGCCCTTCTCGACTTAACTCGCAACAACTCAAGCCTAACTCATGCAAACTCTTTGCCTTACTTAATACACGTTGCCATATCTCGTGTCGAAGCACGCCGCCTTCAGTGTAGCCAAATATTAGGCCCAGACATTGTGTCTTCTAACTGCATACACATTCAACTCAACTCAATCCAAAGGCACACACACGCGGATTACCGCCCGTGCCGACACATCTATATGAAAGGTCACTGGCATTAACTAGCCATTCTGGACATAGCCTGGCATTCGGGACCCTTGCACCGCCGGTTGCGATCCTCGGTGCAAGTCTTCGACCTACCGGTTGCTTCATACCCAGCTCGGCTATAATCTGTTCTTCCTAGGCCGGATCGGTCCCTGGACCAAGGTTTTCGATCCGAAGAACCATCGCCCTTGTCGACAAGTTGTCCATGACCACGCGCCTACGCTAACTTCTAGACTTAACGTAATGCATGGTCTCATCATCATGACTTAGTTCCTTTGCTTTTCTTCTTTCACTTTTCACCCTTCCTTTGCAGAGCCCAAACCAGGGTTGCCTCGGCGACTGAACCACAGTCCCGACATTTTTCCTTTCGACGACTAACCATCGCTTAGACTTAACATTCTTTGAACTCAGGGAACGGCTACTGCATAGCCTTCCAACTTACTTGAACATAACGTGTTTCCTTAAGTATACCGTGGCTAACTTTCCACTGAACCAACCATGGTTCGTGCCTCAAATCGACTCGTGTTCTACGCAACGCTATCGCCCAAGTCATACTTTATATAACGGGCCTTGGGATCGTGGGACTATTTAACTTGACAACCGCAGAATGAGCGGAACAGCACTTGGAATGACTTAGGTCGACCGGCATAACTTTGCATAACTTACTCAAGCCTACGACTTAACCCGAGGGACAAGCAAAGGCTATGCCAAGCCTTGCGCAGTGGAATCGTGCACGCTTTATCAAGCGTTTATGCGAGCGACGCCTATGACTTAGGCTAACTCTCAGCTTTTGCACCGAAGACCAACTTTCCTTCTCCCAAGCCACAGGACGAAGGACCGAGTGTCATTTTCGAAGCACGCCGTGCACCAACTCTAAGCCGACCATGGGACGTTTTCCATGTTCTAACTCATTTTACCCGTCGGGATTATTCCCTTAGCTATGTGGATTCATCTCTTTTATTATTAAGCCTACTTGTGCAAGTTAAAAACATGATTTATTATGTGAAGGCAAAGATGAGGCAAGTTTACCGAAACTACCCCACCTGAGCGATGTCTCCGAGCAAGCCGTTGTAAGGCTAAGTCCGAACGCCGTTGGCATTTCGATTCCTCCGATTGACTGAGCGGGACGGGGCACTACATCATACACCACTCAGAATAAGTCTCGTCCTCGAGACTTACTGAGTACACTTATCGACTTATCACTTATTCAACATCCTATGTTTCTCGTACACACTTCTCCTATGTATTTCTCAAATCCGAGCCACGCTCGTGCTACTATCAATCTTTTCTTCAAAACTCCCGATCTCAAAATCCTCGATAGTTTCCCGTTCCTCAAGTCTCACTTGATTCAACGTATCACTTAGTATAGATCGTGCACATATCTTAGGCGTCCCCAAAATACATGCATTTCAACCAAGCCTCGTGATAGCGAATCCCGCCATCACCACTCGAGTCGGATCGTGCACGCATTCAAGCATCCTTGATATATATGCATGTCAACCGATACTCGCGAGTGGTGCCTCCACAAATCCTACCGCTTTGCATCGGACGTCCGCCTAACCGCTAGGCTATGTCTTTCCGTCAGTATTGGAATCATAGTTCCCAAACAACAATATCAACACTGACCCCACCCTAAGGTCAAACCAAATTGATAGTACGGGGTCTTTCTACCCAAGCTCGTATCACTCCGATTTCTAAACATCGAGCATCGATTCCCTACGCACACCCAACGTTCGTCGCACGGGGTCTGAGTCATTCAGCAAAGCCATCATACGATAACTCACATTTCAACCAATTCCTTGACGTATCGATATCACTCGTTTATCAAGTCATTTCGTATAGTATATCTCTTTGAACACGTTCGACACAGATCGCCTATCAATCTTTCTCATTTTGAGCACGCTATGACGCAATTCATTGCTAACCAAAATTCTATATTCCATATTTCCTAAGTCATCTATTCCAATTCACGTAATCGATCATGAGGTCGTCTAGCTTAACAATATGTTGTGTCCCGATCTCACGCGATTCAGATTTTCCATGGTGGGCATGAATCACCATGCACGCTCCTGCGGGATAGTCATCCTCATCGGGACGTAACTCTTGTTTTGCGTCTAGACTAATTCACTCTCGATACGTGGATTGGATCTATTCAATCCTCAAGTTTTATTTCATTCATCAATCGCAAGTCTACACATCCTCGAATTTTTTTCTTCTTCGCATCAAACCGACAAGTCGAGACAATCAAAGTTGCCGCGTCCTGATCTTCCGAGTTCGATCATTCCCGCGACATGAATCTCCATGTCAGCGCTCACGCGGAACGATCGCCCCAAATCTGACACAACGCATGTGCGAGGCTAGAGTTGCGCTCGCGCAAGACAAGAATGTCAACGCTGTGGTTATCCGCGTAACCATCAAGACACTTTCATTTTCATCCAACATTCATCTTAATCGAAATCCTAAGTAATCCATCCAACCGAACAACAACACTTGCACGTTCGTCATTCGCCGAGTCAGAGTACCCCCGAGTTATCGTATATCATCTTTGATACGCCTCAATACCATCGACGATACACCTAACTTGACGATCTTCGTTTGCAACCAAGTTCGAGTCGTGCGAATGATGCTGTCGTCCGACTGGATAATCTCCTAGACATTCAAATTCAAGTTCGATCATTATCTCTCGAGTCATTCACAACATCAATTCGTTCAAATCCGAAATCACGTATATTCGTCCGTCTATCTTAAGTCATCGACTAATGCATTTCCTCAATTCGCATCGTCCCTTTGTTAACTCAAATCATCGAGCAACATTCGATCCAATCCTCAGAGTCATTGCGTAACTTTAAAATTCAAACTTTTTATGCACACTATCTTCCCGTCGTGCTAACTTTTCATATACGATCTGTATCATTTTCTTCGATCAAGTCATCCGTTCGCTACACCTTAAGTTTTTCTTCGATTCGATTTCATCTACTCGATCATTTTTGTATTTTATACTCGCACAATCCTTAATCCCGTGCATGTTCTGTGCGCGTCCATTTCTAAGTTATTCGAACCGACTCATCAAAATCTTCAAGACTACATCTTGTTCAACGACACTCTTTCTAAGGCTTTGCATAATATGACGCTTGCTGATAGACTCACAGACACCCCGCATCCTTAATCGATCGATCGACATTCCTGAGACTATCGCATACACCACTCAGGAATGAAGTCATTCAACAAATCCTCAACTTATCATTCGAATCAAAATCTACTTTTTCAAATTTTTCGTTTGAACCATTCTTCAATTTCCAAGCACGCTCATCTATATCGTACCGACGATATCGCCGTTCGATAGCACCCCTATCGATAGCCATATCACTTTACTCAATCGAGTTCAACTCATTCTCGTCCGACATAATTCAATTTCCGTACTCGACTTTTCTAAGGTCGAAGCAACTTTGGTGTATATTCTCAGCCCGACTTAGCCAATCGTGCTTACGCAAACCATCTTTTGTTTCTTATCAAAAACTGTTCTTCTATGTTTTGCAAAATAGATAGACTCATTGTATGGACATCCCGTGGGACAATTGAGAGAGAGCTGTAAGCCCCCTGAAATTCAGGGTTTATTTTTATTTTTTTGAATGAATTGTTTTCGATAAATATATTATTATTTAATTGTTTCGATCATTAATGTACCTTTCCGTAACTTTGACTTCTGGAGCGTCAGGGATACCAATCTCTGTAAACTCTCTTCACGAGTTTTGAAGTAGACAAGATTATCTTCCTGTTGATATATCGTGTCCCACTTGAACTCGTTCCCTTGTGCTCTTTTTGTATCGCGCAAGTTCGGGTCAACTTAGGCCAATTAATCGTTGAATATTATTCCCACTTTTATTTTTGATCATCGTTTGCACGTTGCCGTTGCTTTTAATTTAGGAGCACCAGACCAGCCATTTTCCCGAAACCAACTTCTCATAAATGATCTACTCGAGACGCTCTCCACCCATGACCTTCGTGTCCCACCGACACTTCAACTATGTGCACCGGCCGAGCCACCACCGGCGTCGCCGTCGTGCCCCACGCCTCCGCCACCCCATGCGTCGCCGCCCTGCCTCGCCGGGCTAGGCGCAGCCTCCCTTCGCGCGACAGCAGCAGCTCGTGACGCACAGGCGCGCACGCACGCGCGCGCGTGGGCCGCCGTCGTGCGCTGCCACGCCGCCGTGCGGGCCGCCGTGGCCCCCTGGCCATGTGCGCGAACTCCGGCGATCAGTCCCTGACGGCCACCGTCCTCCGGGATGCGCCGTCGAGGCGATTTCTGCGTTTTGAACGAGATCCCGTCGGCGCGCGCGAGTTTGGAACTCAGATTTGGCGCTCCGTCGCAGTGACTTCGCACGCATTTTCTCGGAGATCCGACCGTTGGATCGGCGATTTCTTCACTCCGTCGCAATCTCGGTATATCCACCTTTATCCCTGTCAATTTTCGTCCGTTAATTTTATCGTTTGATACATGAAAACTGGCCACCAAGTTGACGTTTTAAATTAAACTGTTTTTGGACAGTTTCGTGGAGCCGACTTCGTCAGCTCGTAACTTCGCCGTCGCAGCTCCGTTTTGCGCACCATCAGTTCCAGTGCACAGCTGGTATAACCATCTTCCTGTCCCCTTTAGATTTCGTTTTATTTTAAGCACGTTCGGTTGGTCGAATTCGACGCCAAAGTTGGCCGTCCGAATTCTTTAATTTGCACTTGTTAAATTCCATTTTTGAACCCGGGACTCCGGATTCAATTTCTGACACCACCAGTAGACTCGTGGCGTCGTTCTGGCATGTTTTCATATAAAGTTTGCTTGATTTGGAGAACGTGGGCCCTGGCACGCATTTCGGTGCAAAGCGGGTCCCACTTTCTGAGTCAACGGGACTTTTTGACGCCGGCTCATCGGAATCCCATTCTGGATATACCGTTGAGTTCGTATCGTCATTCTGGACTCGTTAACATATAATTTGCTGAGTTTTGAAGACATTTGCTCCGGCACGCATTTCCGTGCAAACCGGATACCAAGTGTCGCGTCAACGTATCATTTTGAGATCGGTACATCGGAATCCTATTTCGGACATACCGTTGGGTTCGTATCATCATTTTGAATTCGTGAACATATAATTTGCTAGGTTTTGTAGACTTCTATTCTGACACATTTTTCGGTGCAAAGTGTGTCCAACGGCGGACATCATTTTGACCCGAAATTACGGTTTTGCCCCTGTGTCCAAATTGGACTTATGGGTAGGCTATCCTAGCTGATTTGACCGTTCTGGACACGTTGGTGATATTTATTTTATCATCCGACGACATCTGTAAATTTTGATTATGTATTATCCTTAATTTATAATTAATTATTTTTCTAGATATTGTTACTTTCTGGTTTTGAATTTTTAGATATATTTTAATTACTGTAAAAATCTTGGAAAAATGGTATTTAAATATTATGTTAATTTAGCTAATTTATTATAATTTTTCTAGCATTTAATAAGTACTTTTGGTATTTTATAAAATAGGAAAACAGAACTCATTTTCAATATATTTATGTTTGCTGATTTTTAATAAATATTTATGAAGGTTTATAAATTCCAGAAAAATTAGTATAAATTTCTATAATTAACAAGGATTATTTTGGTACTTTATTTTATATATATTTAAGCTTTTTGTCTATCTCTAAAATTGTTGGAACATAGTGTACAGTAGATTTAATTATTGAATAATTACGGCTTGCAACTTTTTGTGTTGTTTTGTGTTTTAGTCATATTGGACATCACCCCGCACTAGTGTAAAGACCCTAGAGAGTTAGTTTGTGTATAGTGACACTTCATATTAGTCTTTTATGCTAGGTCCCCACTTAGCTAGTATCCAGTTAGGTGTCGTGTCTCACCACTAGTGTAATCTTGAACATAGCTTAGAACTGAGTTTGTATATCATTATTGACAGGACATCGGACATCTATAGCTTCGTACTAGTATTCTTGCTTTGCTCGAGGCAAGTACATCTACACACTCATTTACTGTCTTTTAATGTTAGAACATGTATTAGCCCTGTTAAAATACTGCTTTCTGAATAACTGCAAGATTATGTCTTTACATGTTACATTAATTTGGTCCCTACCATGTTTAGGACAGTTCTTATATCTTCACATGTTTCATACTGGTTCTCGGTACATGTTTCACTATGCTTTATACTGCTCTGAGCATTCACGAGTTTTATACTGCTTCCAGTACCTGCCATGCTTATACTGCTCTCGTATCTCTCACATGTTAGAATATGGGTTATGGGGAAACTGACAGTTGAGTACGTGATCATGCCCCCCCATTTCCGGCGACCTTGATGCCGTGTAAGGACGACATTATGCATGTAGACCTTGCCATAGGCCCAAAACCACGCGGACTTGTACGTGTGTACATTTAGGCATGTACGGAAGTACATATGGTTCTTATCGGTGCCACAGCACCATCACCTATTGACCGATCACGTACCTGCTACAGTTTTAAACATTACATATACATCTGTCTTTATGACATATGTATCCTTGCCATGATAGACTATGAGAAATGCCATGTTTCCTATGTTACTATGATACTTGATCCCAGTTGTACCATGAGGCCATGTTTCCAGTATTTCTTGTTTTATAGACTTATCACAACATGATTCTTGTTGTACATCTCTTTCATTATATGTTCAGTACTTTAGTTGTAGAGGTTGTACTTGCTCCCGTCCTGACAGGATAACGTTGTAGGTATACTTTCCGAGGAGGAATGCTATGTGTTACATATTATGGTACTGGTTTTGAGGACCTGGCCTTGCTCTAGTAGAGGCCCCAGCGGGGAACCTTGCTTAGTTATTTTCATGTGTTTTGAGACTTAGACTTTGGTATGTTCTTATATTTGGACACTGGACTTTGTCTCCAGTTAGATACTTTGGTTATGTATTATTAAGTCTGTGCTTATGTTACCTTCGCTTATAGATGCTGTGTTGTGATGAACCTTAAATATGATTTTAGAACTGTTAGTAGCTTAGATCATTTATTGTCTATTCTTAGAACAGCTTACTGCGCTTTAACCAAGCGTAGGCTGGACATGGCTCGGCCCGGCCCAACAATTTGGGTATCGGGTCGTGACAAGAGCGCACCAACGATATCAATATGCGGAAGCAACATTCAGAGTTCGCGGAAATATCGAAGTTAAAGAATTCAATCGACGGTCCAAGGACGTAAAGCCGTGCTCTGATACCATTATGTCATGCCCCGCTCCCGTAGGAGCGATCGTCCTCGCTAAGGCGTGATGCCGCACGAGCCTAGATTGTGCTCGTGCAAGGCGGGTTCCATAACGGCCGATTTCAGCGGCTGCGACGGGATCGTCGCACAGAAGTCCCATGCAGAGACATTGAATAATAGCAGCGGAATTTGAAGCAAAACACAAGTTATACAAAGAATCTCTTTTATTGATATTGAAACAACGGTTACATTTAGGCGCCAGGCCAAGATTACAATCACACAAGCTCACTCATCTTACATTACAAGTCACTCAGCTCTCCCTCATCTCTCAAAGTACATTTGCTTGAGCCAGCGGAAGCTTCGGAAGGCGATGTCCATACATTATGTCCCGTACAAGTCTTGACTCCATGCGGCCGCACGCTTCGAATTGCCAAGGAACTCCGGGCCTCGACGCATCCAAGCGAGCTCCGTGCCACGAGCTTCTACCTGTGCCTGCACATAGAAACTATATGGGTGTCAGTACTCAACTGTACTGGTGGAATGAGCTCCTCGCCCATACATACAAAACCAACACGTTTGATTTACTTTGTGCAACATAGACCATTCTTATCGATTGTCTTTCTAGTCTTGTCTTAGGATCAGTTTTATGACGGACGCCTTGGCATACTTGTGATTGATGACCATCCCGTGCTTGCACAATGATGTTAACTCATACTTTGCCTTAGACCCTTCTGGTGCCAATAACGTTAACCTATCAAGTCGTGTTTGCCTTACGGCCATAATCAGAGACGCAACTACATGATAGACTCCATTTCCTTGCCTCTAGACCTTTCTCGTGCTTGAATTGTCAACGCACCGACTAATACTTGTCTTTCGTGCCAAACTCTGGGACGTAACGACTCGGTCGTGCCATGAACTTATTTCATGCTGCAATAACTCTGAGGTAGCACCTCCTCGTTTAGTCATGCCTACACTTTAGTCTTGTGCAACACGGCCGTGCCTCACATTTCGAGGTCGTGTCCAGCAACTCAATGTAACTTCACTCAACTTGTCCTACGGCCCTTCTCGACTTAACTCGCAATAACTCAAGCCTAACTCATGCAAACTCTTTACCTTACTTAATACACGTTGCCATATCTCGTGCCGAAGCACGCCGCCTTCGCTGTAGCCAAATATTAGGCCCAGACATTATGTCTTCTAACTGCATACACATTTAACTCAACTCAATCCAAAGGCACACACACGCGGATTGCCGCCCGTGCCGACACATCTATATGAAAGTTCACTGGCATTAACTAGCCATTCTGGACATAGCCTGGCATTCGGGACCCTTGCACCGTCGGTTGCGATCCTCGATGCAAGTCTCCGACCTACCGGTTGTTTCATACCCAGCTCGGCTATAATCTGTTCTTCCTAGGCCGGATCGGTCCCTGGCCCAAGGTTTCCGATCCGAAGAACCATCGCCCTTGTCGACAAGTTGTCCATAACCACGCGCCTACGCTAACTTCTAGACTTAACGTAATGCATGGTCTCATCATCATCACTTAGTTCCTTTGCTTTTCTTCTTCCACTTTTCATCCTTCCTTTGCAGAGCCCAAACCAGGGTTGCCTCGGCGACTGAACCACAGTCCCGACATTTTTCCTTTTGACGACTAACCATCGCTTAGACTTAATATTCTTTGAACTCAGGGAACGGCTACTGCATAGCCTTCCAACTTACTTGAACATAACGTGTTTCCTTAAGTATACCGCGGCTAACTTTCCACTGAACCAACCGTGGTTCGTGCCTCAAATCGACTCGTGTTCTACGCAACGCTATCGCCCAAGTCATACTTTATATGACAGGCCTTGGGATCGTGGGACTATTTAACTTGACAACCGCAGAATGAGCGGGACAGCACTTGGAATGACTTAGATCGACCGACATAACTTTGTGTAACTTACTCAAGCCTATGACTTAACCCGAGGGACAAGCAAAGGCTATGCCAAGCCTTGCGCAGTGGAATCGTGCACGCTTTATCAAGCGTTTATGCGGGCGACGCCTATGACTTAGGCTAACTCTCAGCTTTTGCACCAAAGACCAACTTTCCTTCTCCCAAGCCACGGGACGAAGGACTGAGTGTCATTTTAAAAGCACGCCGTGCACCAACTCTAAGCCGACCGTGGGACGTTTTCCATGTTCTAACTCATTTTGACCCGTCGGGATTATTTCCTTAGCTATGTGGATTCATCTCTTTTATTATTAAGCCTACTTGTGCAAGTTGAAAACACGATTTATTATGTGAAGGCAAAGATGAGGCAAGTTCACCGAAACTACCCCACCTGAGCGATGTCTCCGAGCAAGCCGTTGCAAGGCTAAGTCCGAACGCCGTTGGCATTTCGATTCCTCCGACTGACTGAGCGGGACGGGGCACTACACGAGGAGCTCATTCCACCAGTACAGTTGAGTACTGACACCCACATAGTTTTTATGTGCAGGCACAGGTAGAAGCTCGTGGTTCGGAGCTCGCTTGGATGCGTCGAGGTACGGAGTTCCTTGGCGATTCGTAGCATACGGCCGCGTGGAATCAAGACTTATACGGGACATAATGTATGGACGTCACCTTCCGAAGCATCCGCTGGTTCAAGACATGTATTGAGAGATGAGAGAGAGCTTGAGTGATTGTAATCTTGGCCTTGCACCCCATTGTAACCTTTGTTCCAATATCAATAAAGATCATCGTTTGAGTAACTTTTGTTTCGTTCTAAATTTCCGTTGCTGTTTCAATGTCACTGCTTGAGACTTCTGTGCGACGACCCTGTCGCAGTCGCTGTAATCGACCGTTATGGAACCCGTCTTGCACGAGCGCAATCTAGGCTCGTGCGGCATCACGCCTTAGCGAGGACGATCGCTCATACGGGAGCGGGGCGTGACATTAAGAGAGTCCAAAAAGTTATGCATAGCAATGTCATGTCTCCCAAGTTTGTGGATGTAGTGTTTAAGAGGATTGGTTTTGCCATCCAAAAAGGGCTGGCGGCGCAGTTTGTTTCCCGCTTGCCATCTATTTCGGTGTAATCTTTCTCTCTTAAATTTTACATGAACACAGAATAGATTGCCTCTTTGAAATTATATTAGTATGTTTTTTTATTATGTCCATCTCTCCGGGATAACCTTCGCATTGTTTGGTTCACGGAAAAAAAGGAAAGGAAATTAATTCTTTCTTTCTTTTTTCTTCAAAAAATTGTAATTCTTGTTATTTTTTTATTTTTGATGTTTCTAAATATCCGAAAAATTATAAAGAAAAGTGCATCATCACACGAGAGGAATAAGTTTTTTCAAAATATTCTGGTTTCGCGAACCAAACTTAGCTTTCGTGTACAAGGTAATGATTTTTATTGTGATTATCGTAACTAAATTTTTTTACTTCTAAAACACTATCATATCAAGGCATTCCTGAATGATCATTTTTTTTCCAAAGTGTTTACAGAGAAATTATGTGTTCCACATGTGCATAAGAGATTTGAATCGAGTGTTTTTAGTAATGCTCCATTATGAGCACGTGTACAATATGACATCGTGTTAGCAACACTTAATTAAATTGTATAGTATGCCATGCTTGGTAATTAGCGATCGTGTTAATTATTATCTATTTTTTTGCTAACCAATATAAAATGACTTGTGTCCGTTAAATAATCAATAGCAACTTAGATCTCCTAAGGGTTTACAAATCGAAGCAAAGCGAAAAAATTATATAACGGGTTGGGTTTCGTTGGATTGGTTCTTTTAGCCTTTTGGTTCAGTTCAATTCTTCTTAGGAATTGAGTGTTAATCCTGGGTGTAATATCAGAAGAAAAACTCTCAACACTTCAAAGGAAGGTGCAAGACAGAAATCCTAGGAGGATTCTGTAAACGAAAAATCTAAAGAGATTTTTGTTAAAGGCAGCGAAAGTAGAAAAGCCTGCTGAAAGCTAGATCCGCTCTCACGGTCAGCTTTTAGGAACCAGCAAGTTTAAAGAAACTCTGGAACGCTCTACAAATCTGCTCACGGACGGATTGCTCGGAAAGACAAAAAATAACACGAAAGGTGCGAGAAATCTCAATTGGCACGAGAGCTTTCTCTCTCTCTCTCTCTCTTGAATTTTTCGGCTGAAGTTCTTTTTTTCTGAGAGAGAAGTGAGACTCTATATATAGGAGATGTAAACTTTGGTGCAGATGTAAACTTTGGTGAATGACTTATTGGTTGTTAATATTCGTTTATAGGTCGAGAGGAGTAGAACGGAGATGATGGAGGGACGGATACGTTTCGTCGGACACGTCGTTGCTCTCGTCAACGACAGGGTGTCGAAACGGCTGAAGGCGAAAGACGAAGAGATCGAGCAGCTGAAGAAGATGAACTGGGCACCGGAGGAGAAGATCAAGACCATGCTCACCGAGAACCAGGTCTGGCAGTACCTGGCCCAGACGAACGAGGCGACCGGCAACGCGTTGTGCGTCAATCTCGAGCACGTGCTGCAGCTGCAGCAGGTCGGCCTCAGAGAGCAGAAACTGGTGGCGGTCGGCGATGACGACGACGATGCTGAATCGTGCTGCGACAACAATCTTGAGGACTTGGTGGGGACATCGAAGAAGAGGCAGCAGCTCTGCCGGAGTTGTTCTGCACACGAGTCGTCGGTGCTGTAATGCCCCGCTCCGTACGAGGCATTTGGTTGGCTTGTTTGATGCTATCAGAATGTTAGACCGAGACTTATGTTAGGAATCGGGAGAATTGAGACTGATGCAGCCTCACTTAGCTGGCTAGATGGAATGGGTATTGGAACGTGGCTCGCTGGTGGAGCTACGCATAGTGGAATTATGTGTGATCGGATCAGGAAGACCCTTTATTACAAGTGAGTAGAACTGTCCTTCCTCCTCCTTACTCCTTCATGCTTAATAAATAAAGTATTGAAATGCTATGAATTGTCCCTATATGTTCCATGTTTTAGTTGCTGGATAAAAGAGATGCCTATGTTGAGAATTATTGAAATGTACAACACATTGAACTGCTAATGTGATTTGAGGCCTAAGAATGAATTGATAACATTGCCCCGTATTCTTGACACTGCTGGAACAAGTAGACACTTGAATAATGAGATGCCTTATGAATGATAGAATAAGAAATGAACTGGCTATGCTATCGACCTAATGAACTGAATGAAGCACTAGAATCATGTACTCTTTGTATATCTGTTGCAAGAATATGAAATGCTGTCTGTCCCTTATAAGAAATAAATGAATGAATAAATGTTCCTATGAAATGAATGAATGTTATGTTCCTTGTCGAAAGGAACGATATGAGAAACATTGCAATGAAGCAATGAATGAATAATGATGAAGTATGGGGTCCTTGAGATCACCAAATGAAATGATGGTAATGATGAAATGAATAAGTAAATGAATAAGTCATTGAATATGACTAATGATGTACTGTTGCCATTACTTTCCTTAATATATTTTACCATGCGATTATGTTCACAATCGAATCGGACACGTATTCGCATGGTCATGGACAACTTGTATACAAGGATTGAGCAATAATTTCCTCGAACGGTTCCTAGGGCCCTGGGGACCGATTCGGCCTAGGAGGAAATAATGATGAGTGCTATGGGAGCACGGATAAGGCGGGGTGGCATAGAGGCTCGCCACCTACTATGCTGACCGCATTATCTTGAAATGAAATGAAATGAAAAGAGTCCATATGGTTTAACAACACCAGTGACCATGTAGTCGAGATGCATGCTAATGAATGTTTTGTGCAGGCAGCGTAAGTATATCTGATAACCTGTATTTGATGCAGTATGAGAAGTCGGCTATCGGTAAGGAATCACATAATTGTGATATTGCATATTTTGGTTCAACTTGCCTGCTTAACATGCTAAATGAAATGAATGCTGTGTTATTGCCTTTAAAATGAGAAACTCTATAACATGCTCAACATGTTAAATGTGAATTTGCTGATGCATTGCCTTTTAGATCATTGCTATAACCTGTTGAATGATAACACCAAGTATGCTAAAGGATGCCTTCAGAAAGTATTTCCATAATATGATCAATGTGTTAACTCAATGTTGATTAGACGATACCTTACACAAAGGAATGCTATACCATGCTAAGACATGTTTACTTACTTCAATGTTTCTGCTCAAGAACTGCGAACTGATGCTAGGCCCCAAGTAGAAAGATCATTCTATTAAATGCTTGCTAAAATTGACTAGTTAGTGTTGGTTTAGGCGAGTGGGTTGGATTCTGCTCGCCAGTACATAGATGATGTGCTGACCCACGTTTTGTGGGAAGGTGCTCGTGCTTGGAATGTTCTACACACAAAGATTGGCTTGATTGGTCCCGCGGCATCGAAGACTTGTTGGACATACAGAAGCTCTCCTTGTACAAGATGATGTCTTCTGTTTATAAAGGACATAATGTATGGAACATTGTAATTAGTTGTACCAGTGAGATTGTAAGCCTAGTCGGTATCTCGAGTTGTAATCTAATGTATCCAAATATCAAATGTAAGCTGTATAGCATTGTTCAGTTGGCTTTCAATGTAAAGTGAGATGTGCTGTAAACATTGTACTTCAATACAAGTCTTGTACTCTTCTTCAATTATCAATAAAGAGAATAAAGTTCTATATATCTCTGTGTAACTTCAAGTTATTCTTTTGTCTCCGCTGCTATAAAGAAGTGATGTATTTCTATTCAATGAGAAAGATTGTCCTCATTAACTTCAATTTATCTGCTTCTACCGCTGCGATATGTTCATATTTGAAGAAAATCATTTATGTACCATCTTTGCCTTGTACAAGTGCAACTCCAGACTTGTACGACATCACGCCCAAGCGAAGACGATCGATTCTAAGAGATAAAACATGTGAATAAATGACTCTACGAATCGGGGCGTGACAAATTGGTATCAGAGCACGGGTTTACGTACTTGGTCTCTTCTTTGATTCGTTTTAAATCAAAGTTGCATCGACGATTAACCAAAGTTGCTTCCGCGATCACTCAACGTTGCTTCCGTGATTAAATCAAAGATTGCTTCTGCGATTATGCTGTTGTTGTTCTATAATCATCATATGTTAATGTGTTTGAAAGTTCGTTGACCCTCTTGGCTGCTCACTGGATGTTCCATACAATAAGTCTAAATACATTGTGATGCCCCTGAATGAATGATTGTTGTTGGTTTGGACACAAATAACCCAACAATGACTCGATGCCATAGTATGCTATAGTATGAATGCTGTTTGGAATTGTGGGAATAAAAGAAAAGTGGCTATGTATGCTGTAACAAGTTGAGAATTGCATGTGATGTTGGAAAAGAATTGGGAATGAAATAATTGATGGATGAGTTTGACATAACTGGTGAGTCGACTCAGGGGTGATGGCTAGTACTTTTGAGACCCTAAGAATGTTGGCTTGAGATATTGAGACCCCGAGATGTTGGTTAAGTATTGTGATCATTATAGATCACGAATGTCCAGAATAGATTGAGTTGGTATTGTTTAAGGATGGCTTCGTTTCTGAGTGGTATATTGCCTCTACCACCTCAGAACGAGATGTATGTTGACCCTTTCCATAGGATAGCAAGGAGACTATTTGTGGGTACTGGATAGTGCCGAGACTTAGCTGGGAGTCATATATTGTTGCTAGATGACTCGAGTGTCCCCTGACGGTGATGCTATGTTGGGTAGCGAGATTCTAGAAATGGTAACGGTTGGCTTGGTTAGAAATTGTTAGTCGAGTGATGACTCAGACTAGTAAGACAGTTAGTATGCTATGGGTAAATAAATTTGGCTAGAGAATGTTGTGGCTTAGAACATCTGAATGTTGATTTCGATTGGGTGAATGCAAATTATATGTGGCTAAGACAAAGTTGGTTGCTAAGCTGAAAGTTTTAGAAATATTGTCGGAGAACCACGGGAATATTAGAGATCTGTGCCTTGACCCTAAAGGTGCAAGAGATGTTAATCCATCTTGATCACCAAAGGATAGTCGTTGCATATGTGCATGTATGCTGAGGAATTGAGTTGTACTAGAAAAGTAACAAGCAGCGAATCGAAATATTTGTGTTGAATAGAGAATGGTTAATTGATGCATGAATTGTCAGAATGAATGGAATGAACTACTTGACCCTTGTTGCATGAGATTTAAGAATGTTCGTATGAGATTTTGATGGCTGGAAAATGAATGAGATTTATAATCACGAAATATGTTGGATATTATCGGTAGATGGTGTGAGGTATAGTTGGTCGTCGGTTGAGATATAGATTGTTGGCTTATGACTTAGTAGTGTGACTCTGTCATACAGATCGAATAGTATGATTCCATAGTTATGTTAAGACTATCGAAATCGATGACCCTTGAATAGTTGTCCTTGGCTTATGGGTTCGTGTGAGTACAAAGGAATTAGAATAGAAATTGGATCGTTGGGAATTTACTTGATGGATTATTAGAATGATGTGAATCAATGTCGGGTTGGGAATTGACCGTAATGTTAATAGATCGATCATAGTCGATCGTTGGGTAAGTCTAGAATGAGCCTCTGTGGGAATTATTTCCTTGAGGAAGACCCTGGATAGATAGACTTGACCCTAGCGACCGTGGGCTGCATAACCAATTGTTGGCATAGCCAATAATGGCGATTAGTTATTCAGACTGAGTTAATATCCATAGGTTTGGGTAGAGTTCCTTAGAACTGTTGGTTGCTTGTTGGCCCTAAGAATAAGAAAACTAGTGTAACCCTAGTAGCCGTCCACTCTAGGGAAGTCACCTGAACGATTAAGTTTAGCTATCAGTGTAGCTAACCTTAGAAATTGACTGAATAATAGGTGACCATTGGAGACCCATAGGATGACCTTGTGGCATTGAATGAGAGACGGTGATAATGAGTATTGACCTAAGGGAATGTATGCTTCAACTTGTGCCTTAAGAGATGTTTGACCCTTGAGGATTATATGTCGGCCATAAGTGGGAATTGCAATCATAAGGTAAGACTTGAGTGTACCTATAGTCGGGTAACTAAGTTAATCTTGACTGTTGCATAGAATTATACCCTGATTCGGGTAATCGATAGTGGAAGACGTCGGATTGTATCTTTTATGAAAGATGAATTGCCTCGGTGAGAAATATTGTTGGATTTGGGAAGGAATATGATTGCATGTTGTGAACTCTTGATATGATTGGCTCTAAGTTAGACCCTTGTTCGAATGTTAGAAATATTATGCTTGGGTATAGAGCTTAACCAAGTTGTCCCTAATATTAAGTATTGTGGCCTGGAAGATACTGATTGTGGCAAAGTGAATAAAGTGATAAGTCAATTGAAAGGATGCTAAGTCGGATTTAGAAAAGAGAGTTATATAGTGGCTGATTGAATCGTACTAACATGGAAGTTGGCTGAAGTACATATGTTTTGGGGACGCCTAAAATATGTGTATGGATCCAGCCGAAGTGATAGGTTGCGACTGAGATAACATTATGGGAAGAGATTATCGCACTAGTGCGGACTTTGGCTGAAATGCATATATTTTGGGGACGCCTAAAATATGTGTATGGATCCAAACGAAGTGATATGTTGCGACCAAGATATAAATGCAAGAAAAATGTTGGCGAATCAATGAGAAGTTACAAGTAATTGAAAAAGAGATAGACAGATCGAATCGTTGATGGATTTAAATGGTACAGTTGGATAGCTATTTTGAGATGACCGAGTGTGCTGAAATGAATATTGAGTTGAAGCTGAATGAGTAACTTATTGTGACTGAGTTAAACTAGTAGAAGAGTTGTTTTCTTAAGTTTCGAGGACGAAACTTTTTCTGAGTGGTATATTATGTAATGTCCCGCTCCGTACGAGACATTTGGTTGGCTTGTTTGATGCTATCAGAATGTTAGACCGAGACTTATGTTGGGAATCGGGAGAATTGAGACTGATGCAGTCTCACTTAGTTGGCTAGACGGAATGGGTATTGGAACGTGGCTCGCTGGTGGAACTACGCATAGTAGAATTATGTGTGATCGGATCAGGAAGACCCTTTATTGCAAGTGAGTGGAACTGTCCTTCCTCCTCTTTACTCCTTCATGCTTAATAAATGAAGTATTGAAATGCTATGAATTGTCCCTATTTGGTGGCCCATGCAGGTTAGAGCATATCGTACTGGTTACGTAACTGTACTGGTACGAGCCTGCGAATTTGACTAAACCCTTAGAAATCTTAATCCACTCTGCCTTGAAAATTTTTCTAGAAATTCTCTACGTCCTTGAAAACTCTATATTTGCTCTCAATTATACTTCCTTGCTTGCTATGCCATTGATTCTCGTCTCTTTTATTTCGAGGTGACGAACGATCGTGCTATCTAGGATTTATCAGAAAATTCTTAAATTATAATATGATATTGTTGATTTTGAATATTGGTTGTTTGATAGATATGTCACGACCCGCATCCGCTATAAGGGCACGTGTACGTGACAACGCCCAGTCCTCACCGGAAAAACGGCGTGGAACGTTGTAGGTTTTCTACTCTAACAACAGTTTATATATATCAAAACCTGTCGAGAATATGGTCAACTCCAAACGGAGGATAAGCAATGAATATATATGAGTGCTCAATCACAACTCTAAGATGATAAAGTAAAGACTGAAAGATAAAGACAACAAGACGATAAAATATAACCTGTCAAGTCCAAACACAAATAATATACAAGTCAAGTCTCTAATACAATCCAAATGTAATACAGTCTCAAAAGTAACTGGAGACAAGGTCCAGTACAAAAGACCTACTCTAACTAAGCAATAGGTAAAGTCTCGTCAGGCGGAGCTAATCCCTGCGGGACCAAGTCTAAGCCCACTACGTCATCCGGACCGTAGTAGGTACTGCAATCTCCCTCATCGGCATCTGTAATATTTTGTCAACATATCCAGTCAGGATGGAACGAGTACATATATCTCATAACAGATCTCAAGATAGAATAAAAGCTATAAGACTGTAAATAGAGCATATACAATGAAATCATGGAGTGTACATAAATGTATCATGGCATGGTAAGCTGTAGAGCTAGAGCTAGAACAAGAAAGTAGAACTGAATCATGGTATGTACACAAGTCAAGGTGAGTCATATGTCCAATGTGTGTGAGTAGTAGTTTCAACTTGTGATCGGCTTGGGTACCTGTCGAGAACTGGCCTGGCAAGTCATAAGTACGGTATATGACTCACACTGTTCAAGAATGCAAGGGGATATGATCACAGGCATACGCTACTACTCCCCCTACCCCAACTGGTAGAATGGATCCAAACAGTACACATCACTGCACGGGATTCTAATGAGAAGGTAGCGAACCTTCTCTAGAATCAGTGACCATCTATTGAGCAAGAGCTACAAGGGAGCTTGCACAATACATCCCAACCTAAGAAGGAGAAACATCTCTCGTCGGGATCCAAGAATACCAATCCGTGAGAACCATGTGTCAGGAATAAGCATATCTACACTAAGTACATGAATCATAACAGTTACCATAAATTGGGAATAAGTTATCAGAGAATGTACTCGCCTGTAAGATGATAAAATATGTCAACCGGATCCACTACAGTGTCTCGATGACCTATAGAGAACAAGACGTATCAATACTATGTTTAGGAAGTAAAGTTAAATCAAATTAAATCCTATTAAGTCATTCTAGGTCAAGACATGTCTAGTTGGGTCAATCTTGGTCATGGGAGGACATTGGAAGTCAATCCGAATCAAACTAGGTCGAAAGTTGACTTACAGTTGACTTTTGGTCAACGGATCAACTCTGGTCAACTCTAGGCCAACTCTAGGTCAACCCTAGGTCACTGGTGACTAACAGTTGACTTTTGGTCAACTGTCTAAGTTTAATAAAATTTGGGACTAAATTGGGTAAGGTGTTGACCCATAGTTGACTTTTTGTCTAAAAAGTCAACCGCGGTCAACCGAGGTCAAGACTAGGTCTAGGCGGCTATTTCTAATCATTACCAACCCTTACAACCCATATCCAAGTCCATCTTGGACTTCGAAACTCAAATCTTGGCCGTAGGCCAATATCCTATTTTATCCTTTAAAAAGGTAAAAATCTAACCTAGGCAATTACCAAGTTAGCCTACCTACGCTTGGTATTTTGACCCGTGCTCCCTAGGGTAGTATGATACTAGCCTATACATTCGTTACCTACCAAGATACCTAGGTAAAGTGGACGTCTAGTCCAACTTACGGCCTATTGCCGATATCTTGAATAAATCAAGATACGCAATGGTACGGCGCGATACCGTCTCCCTACGACCCCGATTTCAACTCGGGAGCCTACCCGCAAAGTCTAATTCACGTATTCTAGGTCTCCCCCAAGTTTCATCGCGTTCCGACACTCGGAGCTCGATTTCACCCTCTAACTCAACCTCCTCTAAATCCTATTCTAATTCTTTTCTTCCTAATTCTTCCTATTCTTCTAATCCTTCTTCTTCTAACTTCTTCTTCCTATTCTTCTAACTCTAATTCTTCTTTCTAACTTCTTTCTTACTTCTTCTAATTCTCTTCTTCTCTTCCTTACTAATTTCCTTCTTCTCTTTCTTACTCTAATTCCTTATCCTTTTCCTTCTCATTCCTTTCCTACTTCCTAATTCTAATTCTTCTAATCTTCTTTCTAATCTCTTCTAATTCTTCCTCTTCTCATTCTCTCTCTCTCTCTCTCTCTCTCTATATATATATATATATATATATATATATATAGGGGGGTTTACATGGGGTTAAAGGGGGCTAAAATGGGGGGGGGGGGAACTGCTCCCTACTGCTGTCCTGCTGCTACTGCTGCAGATAGATGTGTGTGTGTGTGTGTGTATATATATATATATATATATATATATATATATATATATATATATATATATATATATATATATATATATATATACAAACACACACACACATCTATATATATACATACACACACACACATATCCATATACATATAAATACATACACATATCTATATATATATATATATAAATACAAACACACACACACCCTCACACAACACAAACACGCCCTCACACAAACACACACACACACATATCATCTCATGACACTCATTCCCACCACCACTCTCACACACCATCACCACTACCATTCCTCTACATACACACACACACACATATATATATATATATATATATATATATATATATATATATATATATATATATATATATATATATATATATATATATATATATATATATATATATATATATATATATATATATATATA
This sequence comes from Iris pallida, assembly GCA_029216955.1. Taxonomy (NCBI): domain Eukaryota; kingdom Viridiplantae; phylum Streptophyta; class Magnoliopsida; order Asparagales; family Iridaceae; genus Iris; species Iris pallida. The sequence goes on from JANAVB010032220.1 coordinate 12,680,494, forward strand.
TATATATATATATATACCACTCTTAATAGAAAACCCCTAATTAAATCCCTAACCTAGATTTTTAGGAACCTATTAAAAGCTATGGGCAAATGGTGGAGAATGAGCTCCTCTCCATTTATTGTGAAGAAATTAAATGCAAAAGAGTAATAAATAGATAATTAAATGCATACCTAGAATAGGTTTCTTGGAGGAAGAAGGAGCTTTGGAAGAAAGAAAGAAATTAGAGAGAGAGAGTTTACTTTGTAAAGAAGAAAGAGGGGGGGTGCTCCTACTTGGCCGACCTTGTGGGGGGGGGGGGGGGGGGGGGGGGTTTATTGGGTTTTGGGTGGAGACCCATTAGCCTCCAACCCATTAGACTTAGGTTGGGTTGATTCGGGTTTTGTTCGGTTCGTTTCGGTTTAATTCTAAATACTAATTAAGCCTCTAAAATAACTAATTAAGCCATGAAAATAGGGTTTATGGTTTCTAGCCTAATTAGGATGGCATGTGGGCCAAGCCCAGCTAGTATGTGGGTCCCACTAGTGTCCAGGCTACCCGGGTCTCCAACTTAAGTCCAAATTGGATAAAATTCAAACCAACTCAAACAAATCCCTAAAAATCATATAAAATCAAATAAAATTCCTAAAAATTATAAAACTTGAAAAATGAAGAAAATACCCCTAATTCGAAAACTGGGGGTGACAGATACGTGGGGATTATAGATGCCATATGTCTTAGATATCTAAGGATAATGACTCTAGTGACTTGATGGAAGGTTATAAGTTTAGTGACATACCTTTGGGGGGGTAGTGTGACCAAAGGTGGGTAGAAGTCCTCAAGTATTGGAGGTTATAAAATATTTTTGAGAAATTAAATTTGAGGAGATTAAGGTGATAGTAGACTTTGAATTTTAAGAGATAGTCATGAATTGGAATTTCGAGGACGAAATTATTTTTTAGGTGGGTAGATTTGTAGCTTCCCTTCCCGAAATTTTGAAATATTTTTTATTTTTATTTATTTGATTTAAATGGTGTTTTTGAATTATTATAAATAATTATTAAGTTAATTATTACGGTAGATGACTTTAGCCATGGTTGAGTTTTGGAGTACCAGACGACTAGGAATCATGGCACGGATAGTACAGTGGCGTGCTTTGACTAGTGTATTAGCCATATTAAGAAAGACCCAGTCATAAGTGTGTCCTAACTAAGAAAACTAGGCTAAGTTGTGACATGCCCCTTTAAATATTTTAATTACTTATTATTAGATTATTGACTTTTAGGAGACCCGACTGTACTATTCTGGCCCGGACTTGACTCAAGCCAGTCCAAACTCATGTAGACATATCGTACGCCCAAAAACGACCATGTATATGTATATGGTACATATAAAATATTTATGTTGGTATCTTACTTTTATGGCCAAGTAAATAGTTTATATATATATATATATATATATATATATATATATATATATATATATACATATTTTTATTAAATGGATAATATATCGTATAAATAATGTCCTTGTATATTCTTTTGGAATCAGTAGGTTAAATATGATCTTGCATGTGTTTGATTATATGTACATACATCTATTTAATTTAATTACCAATGTATACACTTATAATAGTTTATTTATATATTGATTATAATTAATGTTTAGTATTTATATTATATAAGGCATATTTTATAATTCTTGTAAGTTATAAATGTATTTACTTAAGTAGACATGTATTGCAAATATTATTTAAAATATATTGAGTGTGGCTATGCCTTGTAACAAATATAGATATATGTACATTTACTTTATTATATAAGGATTTAATTTATATAAGAAATAAGATTATTATTATTATTATTATTATTATTATTATTATTATTATTATTAAATTATATCATTAGTATTCGTTTATTCAAATGAATTATATATATATTTTTGGCTATGGAATATTTAATTATGTATATAGGTATGTATCATCACATGGTTATATATATACATATATATATATATATATATATATATATATATATATATATATATATATATATATATATGTATGTATATATAAATACATAAATATATGTATATAGAAATATATACATATATGTATATATATACATATGTATATAGCTATAATAAATCAATGAATAAATCAATGAGCTAAAAAAAAAACCCAACTTCCTATAGGCCCAACCTCGGCCCAAAGCAAACAGGCCATCCCAACCAAGTCTCTAGCCCGAGCGACCAGTTTTCCCCAACTCTGTTTCGACACAGCACATTATATATGCTCGGGAGAGCCGAGTAACTGGAAACCCTAACTCCTAACACCTTCACCACCCCAGGCGCACCCCATCCACCGCGCGCCACCGCAGGCCACCGCAGCACGCGGTCAGACCGCCGGAGACAGCGCGCGCGCGGAAAAATAGGGGCGCAACAGCAGCAAACACCATGCCAAGCCCCAACTTTCGGGTGAGTTTTCTCCATCGTCCGTTCGTCTTTTTCCAAACCGAAGTATGCGTTGGAAACACAACCCATAGGGCTTCGATCCCATGGAATAGCTTCGACTCAAATCGAAGCAGAATCGAGTTGAAACTCGACGCAAAGTCGAACCAAAATCCTGTTCAAAACAGGACGTTAAGTAATCAAAGTACTCCTATTTACGGACGAGTCCTCGTTAAACCGATAACCTTTTTGAAAATCCATTTAAACAGTCCTGTAGACAACCTATACGAGATCGAACTCCTTTTCATAGAATTGTTTTTAAGGTATTTTACTGGAAATTACTCATGGTTAAAAATCAAGAAATATCTGTTTGAAAATTTCGAAAACACTCGATACGACGTGCGTCCCGCTAATCCGGGCGACGTGGTCGCGAACCGAAGGCATCGAAAGGTGCGTAACGGCTTCGTGGACGTGTAGGCTTTGACGAAATTCAAATTGGTCGCGTGTGCGCGACGAATTTGATGCGTATCCGTCGAAATTCACGGTATCGGTCACTTTGCAAATTTCCCAATTACTTTGTGCACGCTCGTCAGATCGAGACGAAACTTGCATCAACAGGACCGTATCATTTTTCTGGTCCTGTATGTCAAGTTTGGTCCAATTCTGAGACAGTTGATTGGATCGCCGTTTTGCGGGTCCTACAGTCCGATTCAACGGGTGATTTTGTGCACGGCCCACCGGAATCCACAATTGGACATACCGTTGGGTTCGTATCATCAAAACGAATCTGTAGACATATAGTTTAATGACTTTAGAGATCATTGACTTTGGCACGTTTTTCGGTACAAAGCGGGTCCAACGGCGGACACCGTTTTTGTCCGAAATTATCGTTTTGCCCCTGTATCCAGAATTGGACTTAAGGACAGGCAATCCTAGCTAATTTGACTATTTTGAGAATGTTGGCAATATCTGTTTCAGCTTTCGAAGACAGTTATGGTGACTTGGACTTCATGGCTTGACAGTTGACTGTATTTTGTTGGATCTGCGTGCAACCTCCAGGCAAGATACCTTGCCTCCCTCTACAGTTTATTTACATGCATATTTATATTATTATACAGTTTTACTAGTTGATTATTTATATGTGATTTGTATATCATGCCTGCTAGTATATATATAGCCTTGTTTATAATTAGCTTTGTAGTTCATATTGGATTGGTTTTTTCGTGTATCGTGATTGGGTCGTATCGTGTCATCACTTGTACTTGGACTGAATCGCATCGTGTGATAGGATGAATAAGTCATAACGAAACTGCTTTACCTCCTTATCTTGAAATCTTGAAGCTAACCTGCGAGTCCACATTAGGGGCGAGGGTTAGTAGTTAAGCTAACCTGCGAGTCCACATTAGGGGCGAGGGTTAGTAGTTATCTGTTCACACCTGCGAGTCCATACTAGGGACGAGGGTTAGTAGTTATCTGTTCACACCTGCGAGTCCACACTAGAGACGAGGGTGATGCTAGCCTGCGAGTTCACACCAGGGACGAGGGTTAGTAGTATATGGTTCACACCTGCGAGTCCACACTAGGGACGAGGGTGATGCTAGCCTGCAAGTCCACACCAGGGACGAGGGTTAGTAGTATATGGTTCACACCTGCGAGTCCACACTAGGGACGAGGGTGATGCTAGCCTGCGAGTCCACGCTAGGGACGAGGGCTAGTAGTTGTTCATGTCATGTCCCAGAACCAGAATACTGGAGAGCGGGGGCAGACATAGCCAGCTACGTATATTGAAATGGATTCCATCTCGCTATACGGTCACGGCTGTCTAGATACATGAGGGTTTACTACAAGCCAACAGTCTCCTATGGTCATGAACAAGCCTATTGTCTCAATCACAAGCAAGTAAATAGATGTTACAAGATGTATGATCATTAAATATACAATAATAAGGCGTCCCAAATATTACATATTCAGCTGATCATGAAGCTAGTCGTTACAAAATGTGAGGACTAGCAAGAGTTTAGTCATACATGATCAACCCTAGGATCTGTCAATCATGTTACAGCCCGTAGGCAGACAGTAAGTAAATACAATCGAGCTAAACAGGTGCTCGTCGGCTAAATGCCTCAAAAGAATATTTTTACAATAAAGTGGGAGATCAAAAATAAACCTACTCGTTGCCCGGGTTACGTCTGGTGTTCACCATCGGGCGGAAAAAGCGGTGGATCCTCTGGAGCTGCTCCGAAATCTGGCCATACAAAACCAGCTGGGTCAGATCCCAGAAAGAGCAAGTGCCACAAAGGAAGCTTCACTTAGGAACTAAAACCAGCAATCAACACAAGATAAAAAGTAAGAACTGGAAAACACATCAGGATGATATACGACGAGATAACCATGGAACTATTCAGATAACCAGGTTACAACCCATAAACCAAACAAGGACCGGGGTTGTAACCCTTCGTCTGAACGGAGCTTGGTTTCTCACCATTTATCGGTAAAATAAATATAAGCATTCTGGTCATTTAATAATCTGGAACAGGATCAGGACAAGACTAGACTGGTTAGACTCCATCCAATCATTTCACGGCCAAGCAAGAACTACGGCTTGATACTTTAACTAACTAGGGTTGTCACAAGCCTAATTACTAACAAGATGCAGTGAGATTACTCCACAGCCACAAGCCCTGCAGACCATCCAGGTTACCCAGGTCAAAATTAGGGGTTGAATTCAGGTGGGTACACCGTCCAGGAAACGCATGTACCCTTAAGTGGCTTGAAAGGTGCAACACATGACAGTGTGCTGGAAATGTGCCCAACTCGACGGCAGGCTACAGATCCCAGGCGCGCCCAGGTAACAGGATTGCCTGTAGCTGGGAAATCTCTTCATGACTAATGTGTTAATCTAGTTATTAACCTTAGTCCATTTCAATAGGTACTCCTGACCGTGGTACTCAGGAGCTCCCTCCCTAGACATGATGCAAGACAGGACTGGTTTATTTGTACAAGCACAATCGCCCACGGTGTCCATGTTATTATACAGGTCATGTTATGTCAGGTAGCCGTCGCAACAGCTTCTCAAGATATATCATGTCAGGTTATCATGTCAAGTGTACTTGTCAGGAGTGCGCCACGGCGGGCCACTATCATGTCATGTCAGGTTTTCTTGTCAAGAGTGTACCACTACGGGTCACTATCAGGTCATATCAGGTATCATTTCCAAACATATTAAACAAATCCATGATTATCAAGTTCATGACAAAAGGCGTAAGGATATAAAATGGACGTAAAATATCTAAATAAATATCAATATTCAGGGCTATAGAAGAGTCATGCGGCTAAGTCATATGCGGTCAGAAAAGGGTAGAATCATGCGGCCCAATTAGGAGGGCGCATGCGGCCAGGGTCACTGAATCACATGCGGCCAAGACAAGGGGGCGCATGCAGCTGGAAGTGCAAGGGCGCATGCGGCTCCAAGACGTTGGGCCTCATGCAGCCAGCGGAAGTGTGGAGTTCATGCGACTGGGTATAGAAGGAGGCGCATGCGGTTAAGTCAACATGGCGGCTATGCTGCTGAGAGTGAAAGGTACATATGCGGCTGAAGGGGCATGAACCTATGCGGCTGGGAGTAGGACTAGCTCCCATGCGGCAAGAAGGAAGGAAGGCTCCATGCGGCCAGGATGAATTGGACTCATGCGGCTCTCGGGGTAGGGGCACATGCGGCTAGCGGGGAACCGAGCCTATGCGGTCCGTAACTACTAGAGTTCATGCGGCTCAAGGAGATAGGCGCATATGCGGCTGAAGGCAAGTGGGACTCCATGCGGCAAGAAGGAACGGAGGACTCATGCGGCTCTCGTTCAATTCATATTCATGCGGCCAAGGATGAAGGCAGATTTATGCGGCTGGGTAGCAAGGGCCTCATGCGGTTTTAAGAATGAGACTCAGCCCATGCGGCTAAGAAAGTCTCATGCGGCTGAATCACTTGCCGCATGAATTATCATGCGGTCAAGTCAAGCACTGTTCTTCTTCCCCAAATTTCAGAGAAGAAGAACACCATGAACCCAAGCTTCCAAGCTCCATAAAATCTTCATCCGAAGTCCAAATTCGAACTTCTATAGGTCAAAATGGGGTAGAACGAGATTCTCTACAACATGGAACCATCAAAACTCGAAAATAACAAGATTTAGTAGATCAAAACCCAAGAAATCCGAAAATAATGCAAACTTAGATCTACAAGAATCTAGCCATGGAAATTAGAAAAGCCAAGTACTAAAGTGTTTTAGAATGTAGTAAAGAAGAGAATGGAGCAATAAAATCAGAGTTCCTCCATGAAGCAAGTTGCACTTGCCTAGACCTCTCTCTCCTCTCTCTGGTAGGTAGGGAAGTAAATGAGGAAGAAGATGATAAATGAAGAGAGAGAATAAAGAGGGCTAATAAATACAAATGGTGGTGGTAGGTAGGGGGTTCATCCAAGGGTTCATCATGAACCCAAGCAAAACCAAGCCGGGCCGAACCAACCAACCCGAACCAGGAATAGACCAAGCCAAGAAGGAAATGCCAAGCCAAGATACAAGCTAACAAGGAATCATACAATACAGAATAAAATACGTACACGTATTCCAGAAATACGTAATACGAACACATGCATTACAACTCTACCCACCTTAAAAGAATTCCGTCCTCGGAATTTAATCAAGAGGCTAGAGGAGCAATGACAAGCTATATTAATCACATGCAAGCTATAACTAGGCAGACAATCAATCATGCAAGCAAGGAATCGAAGGTATGAGGCATAAGAAAGACATTATACCTCACGAGTCAAATAAGTCGGGATATCGCGATCGGATATCATCCTCACGCTCCCACATTGACTCCCCCAAAGAGTGACGACCCCAAGCAACTCGGACTAACTTGATAGTCTTGTTCTTGAGGATCTTCTCTCTCCGGTCCAATATAGACACGGGCCTCTCCTCATACAAAAGGTTGGTACCAACAACCAATTCCGAATGATCCAGGATGTGGCTCGGGTCCGAGATATACCGTCGCAATTGGGATACATGGAACATGTCATGCACCTCGCTTAGCGACGGCGGAAGAGCGAGACGATAGGATACATCTCCTACTCGCTCCAGAATGTCGAACGGTCCTATATACCTAGGACTAAGCTTTCCCCGGACGCCGAAACGAATGACACCACGGTTAGGCAAAATCCTCAGGAATACATGATCGTCGACTGAAAACTCGAGAGGGCGCCGATAAGAATCGGCCCAATGGCGCTGGCGATCTTGGGCAACTCGAAGATGATCTCTGACTCTCCTGACCACTTCGACTGTCTGGGCAATCATTTCTGGACCGAGCATCTGTCTCTCTCCAACATCATCCCAGGCTAGCGGGGATCTGCACTTCCTACCATACAGTGCCTCGAATGGTGCCATCTGGATACTGGCCTGGAAACTGTTGTTGTATGAGAACTCCACCAGGTGCAAGTGATCTTCCCATGAACCACCGAAGTCAAGTGTGCATGATCTCAACATATCTTCAAGAGTCTGGATCGTACGCTCCGACTGACCATCTGTCTGCGGGTGATAAGCTGAACTGAACTGGAGGCGAGTCCCCAAACTCTCTTGCAAGCTACGCCAAAAGTGCGACATAAATCTGGAATCTCGGTCCGAGGTGATACTGACTGGCACTCCGTGCAACCTGACAATCTGCCTGAGGTACATCTCCGCTAGCTGTGCCGTCGACTGGCCAACTCTAAATGGAAGAAAGTGAGCCACCTTCGTGAGCCGATCAACTATAACCCAGATAGCATCTCTGCCAGCAGGGGATCTAGGTAATCCAGTCACGAAATCCATGGTTACATGCTCCCACTTCCATTCTGGAATCGGTAAGGGCTGAAGAAGTCCAGCCGGTCTCTGATGTTCAGCCTTGACTTGTTGGCAAACCAAACACCGAGAGACAAACCGAGCTATCTCCCGCTTCATGCCATTCCACCAGAAGTGCTGACGGATATCTCGGTACATCTTCGTACTGCCAGGATGGATGGAATACTGAGAACTGTGCGTCTCTGACATGATCTCCTGCCTGATATCTCCACTGGGTACACAAAGACGCTTACCATGTCGAAGTGTACCATCCTCATGAATGCATAGCTCTGGTCTTTGACCTGCCTCGCACTCTGCTCTGAGTCGCTGAAGCTTGGAATCTGCCGACTGCGCCATTCGGATCCTCTCGACGATAGTGGACTGAACTTGCATACTGGCCATCATTGCCACACTGGAAGGGAGGACAACTTCAATACCCATCTTCTGAAGATCTGCTAACAGCTCTGGTTGCGCTGTTAGGAAATAAACTCCGGCTCTCCTGCTCAAGGCATCTGCAACAACATTGGCCTTTCCAGGATGATACTGCAGGTTGACATCATAATCCACAAGAAGCTCCAGCCATCTTCTCTGACGCATATTTAGATCCTTCTGGGTGAAAACATACTTCAGACTCTTGTGGTCGGTGAAAATCTCCACCCTATCTCCGTACAAATAGTGCCTCCATAACTTAAGTGCAAACACTACCGCTGCCAGCTCCAAGTCATGGGTTGGGTAATTCCTCTCATGATCACGAAGTTGTCGTGACGCATAAGCTATTACTTTCCCATGCTGCATCAGAACACATCCTAAACCTCTGCCTGAAGCATCACAATACACTGAGAATCCTCCGGTCCCATCTGGAAGCGTGAGAATAGGAGCTGTTATCAATCCTCGCTTCAACTGCTCAAAAGAATTCTGACACTCTGCTGTCTAAGTAAACTGCGCATCCTTGCGGGTCAACTGCGTCAATGACGCTGATATCCGAGCAAAATCCGAAACAAACCGTCGGTAGTAGCCGGCCAATCCAAGGAAACTGCAAACTTCTGCAACTGTGCTGGTTACCGGCCACGACTCAATAGCCACAATCTTCTGGGGATCCACTTCTACTCCTCCTCTAGTGATGATATGACCCAAGTACGAAATGCGATCGAGCCAGAACTCGCATTTACTGAACTTGGCATACAACTGGTGCTCTCTGAGGATCTGAAGAACAACTCTGAGATGTTGTTCATGCTCCGCCTCATTCTTACTGTAGACCAGGATGTCATCCAAGAACACAATCACAAACTGATCCAAGTAAGGCATGAAAATGCGATTCATGAGATCCATGAATACGGCTGGCGCATTGGTTGCTCCAAAAGGCATAACAAGGAACTTCCAATGCCCATATCTCGATCTAAAAGCTGTCTTCGGGATGTCCTGCTCTCTGACTCTGATCTGATGATAACCTAAGCGCAAATCAATCTTCGAGAATACTGAAGCCCCCTTGAGTTGATCAAACAAGTCATCTATCCTCGGAAGAGGGTATCTGTTCTTGATTGTCACTGAGTTCAAGGTACGATAATCAACACATAACCTGGACGTACCATCCTTCTTTTTCACAAGAAGCATCGGGGCTCCCCAAGGCGATCCACTAGCACGAATGAATCCCTTGGTTCTGAGTTCCTCAATCATCTTGTACAAGATCTCCAACTCTGAAGGCGCCATCCTGTAGACTCTCTCTGACACTGGGGCTGTCCCGGGAATCAAGTCTATAGTGAACTCGATCTCCCGCTCCGGAGGCATACCTGGAAGCTCTTCTGGGAAAATGTCTGGGAACTCATCCACTATCCTGGGCAACTGCACTGCTGCTACTGCCATCCGCAATATCGGAGGAGAAGGCTCAACTTCACCTCGGGAAAAGGAAAACTCTGGCTCGCCTGGAATGCTAAAAACAATCCTGCCGATATGGCAGTCTATTCTAGCATACTGGTTCCTCAACCAATCCATCCCTAAGACCACATCATAATCGGCCATCGGGAACTCTATCAATCTAGCGGGAAACTCCCTACCGCTAACTACGATCCGACACGAGAAAAACACTCTATCTACTCCCACAAGTCCGTTACCAGTAAGTATATTGAGCCTTACTGATAATGACTCGGGCTCCAACCCTACCCGTGTCGCGAATCGTACAGACATAAAAGAATGCGATGCACCAGAATCAAATAAAGCTGAAGCTGGAAAGGAGTTGACGAGAATAGTACCTGCCACTACCTCTCCTGGTGCCAATCCTTCCTCTGCGGTCATCACCATAGCATGACCATGCCCTCGGGGTGCTGGTCCCCTCTGCTGAAATCCTCGCTGCCTGCTCTGACTCTGGGCTTGGGCTTGTGCATGCTGCTGGGGGTTCTGCTGCTGGAACATCTAGGACTGAGGCGGCAAGGGCCTCGACAATGGGTACTGCTGCTGCTGGACCGGAGCTGGTCCTCTCACCGAAGAGCTGGAAAGGTTGGATGATGATGAACCACCCCTATTCGGGCAGGATCCAACCCTATGGTCTGGTGCTCCACAGGCCAGACACAATCCCTGTGCCCTACGACACTCTGTCACTACATGGCCTGGCTTCCCATAATGAGAACATCCCACTGCGGAAGACTGCTTATGCTTCTGCTGCTGAGGGTACGTCGGAGTGGAATGCTGAACCGACGTCACTGAGGCCGCTCGCCTTGGAGCTCCAATAGTCAAAGCCCTGGCTGCCGGGGCTGGGGCTGAAGATTGATTCATCTGGCCGTGAGATCTCTTCCGACCTCCGACCCTATCCACAATCCTCTGGGAGGTATACTCATGCCTCCGGGCTGCTCTCAAGACTGCATCAAAAGTCTGATGCTCAAACTGCTCTACTGCTAACAAGATCTCCAGGTGAAGCTCCTGTTGGAATCGCTGGGCTCTATCATACTCGGTTGCCACCAAGATGGGAGCAAACCGACTGAGTCTCGAAAACTCGGCCGCATATCCATCGACCGTCCTGCCTCCTTGCTTCAGATTAGTGAATCGGGTCTGCAGATCATACCGAGCTACAGCATCGAAATACTTGGTCTAGAATCTCTCTCTGAATACCGCCCAAGCAATAGGTGCTGCTAATCCAACGGCCTGAGCTGCCCACCAGCTGTGGGCAAGATCTAACAACTGCAGAACTGCCACCTTCTCGTTCTCTGGAGTCCTGGCTGCTTCTAGAACCACCTCTGTGTCCTGAAGCCATGCATCTGTCGCGATAGCATCTTCACTACCGTCGAAGAATGGAGGGTTCAAGCGCTTGAAGCTGTTGGCCGCGCTGTTACCCTGATGACCTCCTCTGGTCAAAGCATCCGTCACTGCCTGTTGCAAGGCATCTCCACGACGATCTTGAGAAGCTATCAAGGTCCTGACGAGTCCTACTAATGTGCCATCATCAGGCTCGGCAGGCTGAACTGGCTGAACTGGGAGCTCTTCTCCAATAGGCTCGACTCTGGAGGCTACTCCGGAGTGCTGGACTTGATCTCCAGGTTGCTGCTGGTCCGCGGGAGGTGCTCCGCCTTGCTGGCCGGCAGGTCCAGGAACAATGCCGCTGAAGAAGACGACATAGGGAACAATAAGGAAGGACCAGGACAGATCAACGATACAAGCACATGATCAGGACAAGAATCCAGGGATTCAGAAGGTACGAGCAGAGATCAAGGACGAATACTGATTGAGACATCTATTCGGTAAACCCTCACATATCTTGATTTACAAGACCTGCATGGGCCACCACTTAAACCATGTCTCGCCCCAGAACCAGAATACTGGAGAGCGGGGGCAGACATAGCCAGCTACGTATATTGAAATGGATTCCATCTCGCTATACGGTCACGGCTGTCTAGATACATGAGGGTTTACTACAAGCCAACAGTCTCCTATGGTCATGAACAAGCCTATTGTCTCAATCACAAGCAAGTAAATAGATGTTACAAGATGTATGATCATTAAATATACAATAATAAGGCGTCCCAAATATTACATATTCAGCTGATCATGAAGCTAGTCGTTACAAAATGTGAGGACTAGCAAGAGTTTAGTCATACATGATCAACCCTAGGATCTGTCAATCATGTTACAGCCCGTAGGCAGACAGTAAGTAAATACAATCGAGCTAAACAGGTGCTCGTCGGCTAAATGTCTCAAAAGAATATTTTTACAATAAAGTGGGAGATCAAAAATAAACTCACTCGTTGCCCGGGTTACGTCTGGTGTTCACCATCGGGCGAGAAAAGCGGTGGATCCTCTGGAGCTGCTCCGAAATCTGGCCATACAAAACCAGCTGGGTCAGATCCCAGAAAGAGCAAGTGCCACAAAGGAAGCTTCACTTAGGAACTAAAACCAGCAATTAACACAAGATAAAAAGTAAGAACTGGAAAACACATCAGGATGATATACGACGAGATAACCATGGAACTATTCAGATAACCAGGTTACAACCCGTAAACCAAACAAGGACCGGGGTTGTAACCCTTCGTCTGAACGGAGCTTGGTTTCTTACCATTTATCGGTAAAATAAATACAAGCATTCTGGTCATTTAATAATCTGGAACAGGATCAGGACAAGACTAGACTGGTTAGACTCCATCCAATCATTTCACGGCCAAGCAAGAACTACGGCTTGATACTTTAACTAACTAGGGTTGTCACAAGCCTAATTACTAACAAGATACAGTGAGATTACTCTACAGCCACAAGCCCTGCAGACCATCCAGGCTACCCAGGTCGAAATTAGGGGTTGAAGTCAGGTGGGTACACCGTCCAGGAAACGCATGTACCCTTAAGTGGCTTGAAAGGTGCAACACATGACAGTGTGCTGGAAATGTGCCCTACTCGACGGCAGGCTACAGATCCCAGGCGCGCCCAGGTAACGGGATTGCCTGTAGCTGGGAAATCTCTTCATGACTAATGTGTTAATCTAGTTATTAACCTTAGTCCATTTCAATAGGTACTCCTGACCGTGGTACTCAGGAGCTCCCTCCCTAGACATGATGCAAGACAGGACTGGTTTATTTGTACAAGCACAATCGCCCACGGTGTCCATGTTATTATACAGGTCATGTTTTGTCAGGTAGCCGTCGCAACAGCTTCTCAAGATATATCATGTCAGGTTATCATGTCAAGTGTACTTGTCAGGAGTGCGCCACGGCGGGCCACTATCATGTCATGTCAGGTTTTCTTGTCAAGAGTGCACCACTACGGGTCACTATCAGGTCATATCAGGTATCATTTCCAAATATATTAAACAAATCCATGATTATCAAGTTCATGACAAAAGGCGTAAGGATATAAAATGGACGTAAAATATCTAAATAAATATCAATATTCAGGGCTATAGAAGAGTCATGCGGCTAAGTCATATGCGGTCAGGAAAGGGTAGAATCATGCGGCCCAATTAGGAGGGCGCATGCGGCCAGGGTCACTGAATCATATGCGGCCAAGACAAGGGGGTGCATGCAGCTGGAAGTGCAAGGGCGCATGCGGCTCCAAGACGTTGGGCCTCATGCGGCCAGCGGAAGTGTGGAGTTCATGCGACTGGGTATAGAAGGAGGCGCATGCGGTTAAGTCAACATGGCAGCTATGCTGCTGAGAGTGAAAGGTACATATGTGGCTGAAGGGGCAGGAACCTATGCGGCTGGGAGTAGGACTAGCTCCCATGCGGCAAGAAAGAAGGAAGGCTCCATGCGGCCAGGATGAATTGGACTCATACGGCTCTCGGGGTAGGGTCACATGCGGCTAGCGGGGAACCGAGCCTATGCGGTCCGTAAGTACTAGAGTTCATGCGGCTCAAGGAGATAGGCGCATATGCGGCTGAAGGCAAGTGGGACTCCATGCGGCAAGAAGGAACGGAGGACTCATGCGGCTCTCGTTCAATTCATATTCATGCGGCCAAGGATGAAGGCAGATTTATGCGGCTGGGTAGCAAGGGCCTCATACGATTTTAAGAATGAGACTCAGCCCATGCGGCTAAGAAAGTCTCATGCGGCTGAATCACTTGCCGTATGAATTATCATGCGGTCAAGTCAAGCACTGTTCTTCTTCCCCAAATTTCAGAGAAGAAGAACACCATGAACCCAAGCTTCCAAGCTCCATAAAATCTTCATCCGAAGTCCAAATTCGAACTTCCATAGGTCAAAATAGGGTAGAACGAGATTCTCTACAACATGGAACCATCAAAACTCAAAAATAACAAGATTTAGTAGATCAAAACCCAAGAAATCCGAAAATAATGCAAACTTAGATCTACAAGAATTTAGCCATGGAAATTAGAAAAGCCAAGTACTAAAGTGTTTTAGAATGTAGTAAAGAAGAGAATGGAGCAATAAAATCAGAGTTCCTCCATGAAGCAAGTTGCACTTGCCTAGACCTCTCTCTCCTCTCTCTGGTAGGTAGGGAAGTAAATGAGGAAGAAGATGATAAATGAAGAGAGAGAATAAAGAGGGCTAATAAATACAAATGGTGGTGGTAGGTAGGGGGTTCATCCAAGGGTTCATCATGAACCCAAGCAAAACCAAGCCGGGCCGAACCAACCAACCCGAACCAGGAATAGACCAAGCCAAGAAGGAAATGCCAAGCCAAGATACAAGCTAACAAGGAATCATACAATACAGAATAAAATACGTACACGTATTCCAGAAATACGTAATACGAACACAGGTATTACAGTTCAAACCTGCGAGTCCACACTAGGGGCGAGGGTTTGAGTATTCGATTGGTTATCCATTGACATCGTGATATCGTGTTCTCTTGTTCTTCTCCAGAAGTTCGTTTAGTCGTAGTGGTTCTTCCAGTCGTGTATAGTCGTGTCTTTGTGCTGATTGTTCTTTTTCCATTTATTTTCTGTATTTTCTTTATTGCACAATAAACTGCTAGATAGGCATATTTTTATGTATCTTGCTATGTTCCCTGAGGACCTGATGATCTCTTCAGGTTAGTTATTGCATGGAGTTAGTTAGCAGCTCTAGATGGCGGATGATTATGACACTTGTGGGGTCCGGATGTGATGATATTGCTTGCGGGATTCAGGTATTGATACCATGTTTATTATCCAGTTCATCCAGTTCGTGTTTTCCTTTCATCATCATGATATTTTATATTTATTGATTCAGTTTATAGACTCATGTTATTTCTTGTAGTCTAATCGGACATGCATGCTAGTGGGCTGCAGACCACGACCCATACTTGTTTATTCTTGATTATTATTCTTATTGTGGATTGAGATATAGATTGTATTGCCATGATTTGGCAGTATACCATAGCCTTGACATCGTTTACGTACTCGAGTCGGGCTGGAGTCCGCTCGATACGTAGCTGTCTTGCTCACGAGCTCGCATCCGAAAAGCGGGTGCGGGTCTTGACACCCTATATGTCCCATGTTTTAGTTGCTGGATAAAAGAGATGCCTATGTTGAGAATTATTAAAATGTACAACACATTGAACTACTAATGTGATTTGAGGCATGAGAATGAATTAATAACATTGCCCCTTATGCTTAACGCTGCTGGAACAAGTAGACACTTGAATAATGAGATGCCTTATGAATGATAGAATAAGAAATGAACTGGCTACGCTATCGACCCAATGAACTGAATGAAGCACTAGAATCATGTACTCTCTGTATATCTGTTGCAAGAATATAAAATGCTGTCTGTCCCTTATAAGAAATGAATGAATGAATAAATGTCCCTATGAAATGAATGAATGTTATATTCCTTATCGAAAGGAACGATATGAGAAACATTGCAATGAAGCAATGAATAAATAATGATGAAGTATGGGGTCCTTGAGATCACCAAATGAAATGATGGTAATGATGAAATGAATAAGTCATTGAATATGACTAATGATGCATTGTTGCCTTTACTTTCCTTAATATATTTTACCATGCAATTATGTTCATAATCGAGTCGAACACGCATTCGCATGGTCATGGACAACTTGTATACAAGAATTGAGCAATAATTTCCTCGAACGGTTCCTAGGGACCTGGGGACCGATTCGGCCTAGGAGGAAATAATAATGAGTGCTATGGGAGCACGGATAAGGCGGGGTAGCATAGAGGCTCGCCACCTACTATGCTGACCGCATTATCTTGAAATAAAATGAAATGAAAAGAGTCCATATGGTTTAACAACACCAGTGACCATATAGTCAGGATGCATGCTAATGAATGTTTTGTACATGCAGCGTAAGTATATCTGATAACCTGTATTTGATGCAGGTATGAGAAGTCGACTATCGGTAAGGAATCACATAATTGTGATATTGCATATATTGGTTCAACTTGCCTGCTTAACATGCTAAATAAAATGAATGTTGTGTTGTTGCCTTTAAAATGAGAAACTCTATAACATGCTCAACATGTTAAATGCGAATTTGCTGATGCATTGCCTTTTAGATCATTGTCATAACCTGTTGAATGATAACACCAAGTATGCTAAAGGATGCCTTCAGAAAGTATTTCCATAATATGATCAATGTGTTAACTCAATGTTGATTAGACGATGCCTTACACAAAGGAATGCTATACCATGCTAAGACATGTTTACTTACATCAATGTTTCTGCTCAAGAACTATGAACTGATGCTAGGCCCCAAGTAGAAATATTATTCTATTAAATGCTTGCTAAATTGACTAGTTAGTGTTGGTTTAGGCGAGTGGGTTGGATTCTGCTCGCCAGTACATAGATGATGTGCTGACCCACGTTTTGTGGGCATGTGCTCGTGCTTGGAATGTTCTACACACAAAGATTGGCTTGATTGGTCCTGCGGCATCGAAGACTTGTTGGGCATACAGAAGCTCTTCTTGTACAAGATGATGTCTTCTGTTTATAAAGGGCATAATGTATGGAACATTGTAATCAGTTATAATAGTGAGATTGTAAGCCTAGTCGGTATCTCGAGTTGTAATCCAATGTATCCAAATATTAAATGTAAGCTGTATAGCATTGTTCAGTTGGCTTTCAATGTAAAGTGAGATGTGCTGTAAATATTGTACTTCAATACAAATCGTGTACTCTTCTTCAATTATCAATAAAGAGAATAAAGTTCTATATATCTCTGTGTAACTTTAAGTTATTTTTTTGTCTCCGCTGCTATAAAGAAGTGATGTATTTATATTCAATGAGAAAGATTGTCCTCATTAACTTCAATTTATCTGCTTCTGCCGCTGCAATATGTTCCTATTTGAAGAAAATCATTTATGTACCATCTTTGTCTTGTACAAGTGCAACTCCAGACTTGTACGACATCACGCCCAAGCAAGGACGATCGATTCTAAGAGATAAAAAATGTGAATAAATGACTCTACGAATCGGGGCGTGACAGGTGCTGCTGTTGCCGAGTCGACACTTGTGTCTGTGCACGGCTTGCGCTCGTGCAACAGATGCGCGTCCGATATGTAATTGCGTCAAAATTGGTAGTGTTAATGTAAATTTATGTTGAAAAAGGATAGATTAGATATTGTTTTTGTTATTGCTGTTTTGAAAATTTTGAACAAATCAATAATAATTCATAGACTTTATTGTTTAAAAAAAAGTCAGGTACTGCCAGACCTGGTTCTCGGTGAGCATGGTCTTGATCTTCTCCTCCAGTGCCCAGTTCAGCTTCTTCAGCTGCTCGATCTTTTCATCTTTCGCCTTCAGCCGTTTCGACACCCTGTCGTTGACGAGAGCAACGACGTGTCCGGCGAAACGTATTCGTCCCTCCATCTTCTCCGCTCTACTCATCTCGACCTACAAACGAATATTAACAACCAACAAGTCATTCACCAAAGTTTACATCTGCATCATCATATATATACAAGTCATTCACCAAAGTTGTGCTCATTGCGCGAGCCTCTTACGCAACCAGTTGGCGCGGCCAATTGGCACTGTCCGATGGCGCGCCAGTAGGCGCTGCCAGTTGGCGCGGCCAGTTGGCACGGCCAATAGGCTCTGGCAGATGGCGCGACCTGATGGCTCGTCCAGATGGCGCGCCAGACGGCGTTGCTAGATGGCACGCCAGTTGGAGCGACCTGATGGTGCACCAGGTAGCACGCGGTTAGCAATTGGCGCCAAGTATCGCACAGTTGGCTATTGGCGCCAGGTAGCGCGCGGTTGGCGATTGGCGCAGGTGCGCGCGGTTGGCGATTGGGGCAGATGCTGAACTATTTTGTAACGTACGATAACTGACCCGATAATTTCGGATCTGACATTCAAACGTCACGCACGTTTCGGATCTGGGCGGTTACATCGAGACTCTATGTATAGAGTCTCACTTCTCTCTCAGATGACACAACTTCAGACGAAAAATTCCAGAGAAAAATAGAGAGCTCATGCGCCAATTGAGATTACTCGCGCCTTTCGTGTTTTTCCTTGTCTTTTCGAGCAATCCGTCCGTGAGCAGATTGGCAGAGCGTTCCAGAGTTCCTTTGAACTTGCTGGTTCCTGAAAGCTGACCGTAAGGACGGATCTAACTTTGAGCGCTGGTGTTCTAAACACCCCAGCAGGCTTTTCTACTTTCGTTGCCTTTAACAAAAATCTTTTTAGATTTCTCGTTTACAGAATCCTCCTAGGATTTCTGTCTTGCACCTTCCTTTGAAGTGTTACAATCCGGTCACAAGAGTTTTTTTCTGATATCATGCCCAGGGAATAACAAATCGCAAGTATAATATGACATGTATTATACGAGTGCGTAGCCTGGAGATATATCACAGTACTCCGATATTTTATTTGGAATCCGATGCATGACAAATACTGAGAAAAAATAATACACAATTTTGAGTCTCCATACATATTGAGAATCCATTACTCTATAAGGACACCAAGCATATTGAAGTCGATTATTATTTTATTAAGGATAAATCAAGCTACAAGAAGAAGACCGCCTTTATTCCGTGTCACGCCCCGATTTCGTCGAATCGATAGTCATCCCCTGGGCGTGATGCCGTGCGAACCTAATTTGCGATCGCACAAGGCATAGTCATAAGGTAATCCGAGACACGAGATCTAAGAGAGTACGCAGACAAATTGATTCACACAATAAGTAAAGGAAACTTGATCTTTATTGATAATGAACATCTTTTACAGACTCCGATACAAGACTCATTGCCGTACGGGCTACAACATGACTCGATTACAAAAGAGTGCCGATGAGATAGTCGTTCCATACATTGCACACATCTCTCAATATACAATAAAGTACTCCAGTGACCTGGATGGGAGGGACGCTGAGTCATCTTCCTTGGACTGTCGAGAGCCTTCAAAAGTGGAGTCGCAAAGAAAGTCTTCGACGCACGGCCGAAGCTTCAAAATCACGAACGCCGCCGAGCTAGCTGGCACGTCCTTCCTGATTTGCGGGACCTGCAAAGAGCGAGGATCAGTACGATCACATGTACTGGCGAATGGCTAATTAAAATCCAAGCTCTGCATTTGATTCAAGAAGTTTCGTAAACATGTTAGCTAGCTATTTCAATAATCTTTCTAACCATCCTGCTCGATTTGCATATTAACATATTTTGAGGCAAACATATGAAATTGTATAACATTAAGCAACTATCATATTCATCCTGTGTTCCGTGCATTTGTTAAGCCGTAGAAGGGTGTGAAGGCCACTGACAATGTCAAGCCATCGCGGACTATAGCCGGGTTAGACGGCGACCCTTTCACGGCGGGTAGCGAGCCCTGTACGAAAGTTCCCGAATAACCCACGTCGGTGAAGGGCTGGCGCTTGCTATTGTCGTTCCTCCCGGACCGAATCGGTCCCTTGGCCTAGGCAACCGTTCGAGGAAACTACACCTTGTCGACAAGTTGTCCAATGACCGTTTTGCTTACTTAGCCATATCGTTGCGATAAACGTTAATCGATTCATTCATTGCTTTGCATAGGCTAAGTGGATTTGCATAAGGAACATGTTTTCTACTTCCAATACCAGCAGTTGATAACAAGTGTTTCGTGAAGAATCGTGCTACGATTTCTTTGATTCTACACTATTATGATAAGCATTCATTTTACTTCACATATTGAGTTTTGAAGTAGAGGGACGAGACGAAGCACTACTAAAATATGCTTAAATAGCGACGTATATTAGCGACGGCGGAAATACGCGTCGCTGATAATTGCATATAGCGACGTCTTGTGCTACACGTCGCTGTACGTCGCTGAGTAGCGACGTTCAGCGACGTAGTATAATTTACGTCGCTGGCTTGCGACGTTTAGCGACGTTTCATGTAGGCGTCGCTGTTTTATTTCATATAGGGTACCTGGCCCGATCGAAATCCCAAAATTTTCACCCAAAAATTTATTCCCGCTCTCCCCTCTCCCCCTGGCGAACCCTCCCCCTCCGGCGACCACTCCCTCCGGCGAGACCCTCCCCCTTCTCCCCCCGGAGACCCCGCTCGCCCGGCGACCAGCCTTCCTCCTCCGACGAAGGAGCCTTCCTCGCCGCTTCCTCCTCCGACGAAGCCACCCTCCTCGTCGCCTCCATCCTCCGACGAAGCCACCCTCCTCAGGTAAACCCTAACCCTAGCTCTAGCTATCTAGACACAGACACGGACACGAGAACTCTAACCCTAGCTGCTGGGGTGGTCTTTCTGTCGAGGGGGAGAGAGGGGTGGGGTTGGGTGCAGGGGGTGGGGGGGTCTTACTGTCGAGGGGTGGAGGGAGGGATGGGGGTATCTGGGGGGTGCAGGGGTAGGGGGAGGAGGGCATGGTTGGGGTGGGTGCAGGCGGAGGGGGGCAGGGGAGGGAAGGCAGGGGAGGGTTCGGGTGGGTGCAGGGGTATGGGGAGGGGGGGCAGGAGAGGGGGGAGGGGGGGAGGGAGGAGGGGGGGCAGGGGAGGGTTGGGGTGGGTGCAGGGGTTGGGGGAGGGGGGCAGGGGTGAAGTGTATATTTTGGTTGGGGTGGGTGCAGGGGTATGGGGAGGGGGGGGCAGGGGAGGGGGGAGGGGGGAGGGAAGGCAGGGGAGGGTTGGGGTGGGTACAGTCTGCCACTTTTCTTTATCGAGTACGATTTTGTTGCTTCTCTCGCTCTTCCTCTTGGTCTCCATTGAATGCTGGTCTACTGCCATTAATATTGGTCGATAGATTTCTCTGTCACATATTGCAAGTGGTACTAAGAAAAAAGAAAAAAGAAAGAAAGGAGAGAATAGATGTGACTCAAATGGACCGAAGTAGGTGTAGTAGTAGCAGTAAGAGCGGGACATGAACCGGGCTCATGACATTTTGAACTTTGGAAGACAATGCCATGTTAACTACTTCCTTTCCTTGCTTATGTTTGTGATTTATTATGATATATAATGGTGATGTTAATTCTTTCCAAATGTTAGGATCGTTACAAATCTTGTTGGCTCGAAAAGAAATTTTCTTCGTGCATGCCTACTTCACATTATAGGATTTTATTTTTTGTTCAAGGGATTCGCAAAATGTAGGGATATATACCAATTGAAATTCATTTGAAATTCATTTGAAATCCATTTGAAATTCATTTTAAGAATCTGAAATGTTGACGATATATACCCAAGGTTCACAATATCGGTATCGGAATCGGTATCAGACTATTCCTATGAGTATTGGTATCGGCGATACCGGTAGTATCGGCGGTATCGTATCGGAGTATCGAACTTTGGTATCGGAAAACAAATAATTATTAATAAATTATTTACATTTAAAAACATATATTTTATACATTTAGGCATAATTTTAAGTATTTCAGCGTTATTTTTTAGTAGTTTTGAAATTATATGAAATAGTAGTCATCCTTACCGATTGGTTTTGCTGAATTGACCGGAACAAAGACCCCCAATGTCGGTATCGGTCAATATTTAGTATCGGTCTGTATCGGATCGGAACATGCCAAATCGTATCGGTATCGGCCTGTTGGATAATAGCATTGTTATTAGTAACTGTCCAATGTCGGTATAGTATCGGAACATGCCAATGTCGGTATCGGTCTGTATAGTATCGGTATCGGAACATGCCAATGTCGGTATCGGTCAATATTTGGTATCGGTATCGGTCTGTATAGTATCGGAACATGCCAATGTCGGTATCGGTCAATATTTGGTATCGGTCTGTATCGGATCGGAACATGCCAAACCGTATCGGTATCGGTCAATATCATTGTTATTAGTAACTGTCGACCGCTACTAATGTGTGTCCCATAATAAGACATTATATACGAATTTGTGCCTGTTGGATAATGTGTGTCCATCTTTGCAGAATTATTTTCAAATGGATATGAATTACTACTTGCAGAATCGTTCATGGATGTACAATCGTCGTCCTGATGATATGTGTGGTGTGCGGGATGAATACATAGCGGGAGTATAGCAGTTCCTGCAGTTTGCTAAGGCGTTTCCTCAGTACATGGACGGCACCAAAATTAAGTGTCCGTGTGTGAAATGTCATAACGTGAAATATTATCCAGAAGTGGAAGTGACATATCATTTGTACTCGAGGGGTTTCACGCCTAATTACTATCAGTGGACCGCACACGGAGAACTTGTGTCTTTAGCATCAGAGCCGGAGCCTTACGTTGAGCCGTATATGCATGCGGGACCTAATTTTGTTTCAGATAATCATGCATACGACGACGGGTGCGTGAACATGATTTTCGACGCTGCGGGGCCTAGTTTCGTTCATGATGCACCTGAGGAGGCACCGAACGCCGATGCTGCACAGTTCATGGAGTTGCTGGAGAATGCAAGGACTCCATTGTATCCTGGTTGTGAGGATCATTCACCGTTGGAGGTGGTTACAAGACTGTTGAGCATTAAGTCAGATTTTAACATGTCGCAAGAATGCTACAACCGAGTGTTGGAGTTGATTATAGAGATCTTGCCGGCGGGTGCTAAGTTGCCTAAAGACTTCTACCGGTCTAAGAGGATGGTGAGATCGCTCTGGATGGGATACGAGAAAATCGATTCCTGTCGCAATGGGTGCATGCTGTACTACAAAGACGACAAGGACGCAGATGTGTGCAGATTTTGTAGTGCTGATCGCTATAAGACAACTAGTACAGGAAGGTCTACCGGTGCAAGAAGACCGACCGATTCAATGCACTACTTGCCTTTAACGCCGCGGTTGCAAAGATTATTTATGGTGAAAGAGACGGCCGAAAATATGAGTTGGCACATGCGAAAACAGATTGAAGGAGTGTTGGATCACCCATCCGATGGAGAAGCGTGGAAGCACTTTGATCGTGTGTATCCAAATTTTGCTTCAGATCCGCGAAATGTCAGGTTGGGACTATCTTCTGACGGTTTTACTCCTTTTGGTCTTTCGGGATCCCAGTATTCGTGCTGAACTGTGATTGTTACTCCGTATAACCTACCGCCTTGGATGTGCATGAAGACTCAGTACATGTTTCTAACCG
The DNA here is from genome assembly GCA_029216955.1 of Iris pallida. Taxonomy (NCBI): domain Eukaryota; kingdom Viridiplantae; phylum Streptophyta; class Magnoliopsida; order Asparagales; family Iridaceae; genus Iris; species Iris pallida. Next base: position 12,704,165 of record JANAVB010032220.1, read on the forward strand.
TTATAATTTCTGGTCCGAACAATCCCAAGAGGAACATTGACGTGTACTTACAGCCTTTGATAGATGAGTTGAATCAGTTATGGGAAGTAGGCGCTAACACGTACGATGTTTCCAGGAAGCAGAATTTTCAGATGAAGGCAACCCTTATGTGGACCATCAACGACTTTCCGGCCTATGGAATGTTATCTGGATGGAGCACTCATGGCCGTCTCTCATGTCCGTATTGCATAGACCGTAGTAAGGCTTTTCGCTTGAAACACGGCGGAAAGCCGTGCTTCTTTGATTGTCATCGACAATTTCTGCCAAAAGATCATCCGTTCAGAAGGAACAGGAATGCTTTCCGTACCGGCGTTGTAGAGAAGGGTGATCCACCGCCAAGGTGGTGCGGAGACACGATATGGGAGGAGGTTAAAGATTTTCCAAGTGCTATCGAAGATCCTACAACTGGGTACAAGTGCGATAGATTTGGTAGAGTTCATAACTGGACAAAGAGGAGCATATTCTGGGATCTGCCATACTGGAGTACCAATCTGATCAGACATAATCTTGATGTCATGCATATTGAGAAGAATGTGTTTGATAACATAATTAATACTGTGATGGACGTAAAAGGAAAAACGAAAGACAGTCCCAAGGCCAGGTTGGACTTAAAAGAAATATGCAAACGCCCTGCGTTGCATTTGATACAGCAGAATGGAAAACAGTTCCTTCCGAAGTCATTTTTTTTGCTGACAAGGAGGATAAAGTGAGACTTTGTCGGTGGATCCAGGGCCTAAAATTTCCAGACGGATATGTGTCAAATCTGAGAAGATGTGTCGATCCGAAGGAAAACAAATTGACGGGTATGAAGAGCCACGATTGTCACGTATTCATGGAGAGGTTAATTCCGATTGCATTTCGGGAATTCTTACCGCAGGCAGTTTGGGATCCATTAACGGAGCTTAGCATATTCTTCAGGGATCTTTGTTCTAAGAAATTGCTCGTTGATCGTCTAGAAAAGCAAGAGAAGGACATTGCGGTAACACTATGTAAGCTAGAGAGGGTGTTTCCTCCTGGATTCTTCGACTCTATGGAGCATTTGCCGATTCATCTATCCTATGAGGCACGTGTTGGTGGACCCGTCGAATATCGATGGATGTACCCGTTCGAGCGACATTTGAATCACCTAAAAAGAAAGGTGAAAAATAAGGCACGGGTCGAGGGTTCTATTTGTGAAGCCTATGTTCTCGAGGAGATTACAAACTTTTGTTCGATGTATTTCAAGCCTCATGTTGCAACTAATAGAACGAGAGCTTCCAGAAACGACGAGGGAGATCATGAAAGTAATGATACAATACTGAAGGTATTCAATGCTCCAGAAAAGCCATCGGGTAAGATGAAAAAGAGATATCTGAACGATGATGAGCTAAGGGCTGCTCAGGTGTATGTATTACTCAACTGCGACGAGGAAGAAGTAGAGAAACTGGAGGGGTAAGTAATTAATACGTCTATATTATTTTAATAGTGTTAATTATTATACTATTACATTAATTGAACGATGTTGTTTTCAGCATATTTAATGATGATGTGAGGTCGGGTAGGCCACACATAACAGAAGAAGAACTAGAACAAGAAATGAGGCGTTATTTTCCATCATGGTTGAGTGCATATGTAAGACTTGAGAACTTTGTAATTACCTTTTTGTATATGCACTTGATTGAGAATTAGCTTAATTGCTTCTTTCGTGGTATTTAGGTCGATCGTCCATACGCAAGACTTGAGAATGAGTCTATTAGAACGCTAGCCAAGGGACCAATTTATACTGCAAAAATATGGCCAAGCTACTGTGTTAATGGGTTTAGGTTCAAGTCAACAACTTGCCCGATCAGAGACAACTTTGTGGATCTCGATTCCACCAAAAACAGCTGTTTGTGTATCAGATCTTCGAACTACAAAGATGTTGATGCGGGCAACGATTTCTATGGCGTGTTACGGAAGATTGTGGAGCTGACATATAGTTATGGAATAGAGCCTGCTAAGATTGTGTTATTCAGGTGTGATTGGTTCGATCCGATTGAAGGTCAAGGTTGGAAAGTAGACAAGCACGGTCTTGTTGATATAAACTATCGGCGTCGATATCAAGCCTATGAACCATTTGTCCTATCAAGTCAGGCTCAGCTCGTGTACTTCACAAGTTATCCTAAACGGGAAACAACAAGGTCGGACTGGTGGGCAGTATGCAAGACCAAAGCTAGAAATACCTTTGAGGTTGACGATATAGCTTATCAACAGGATGAACTACCTCTTGTAACAAATATTATAGAAGTGGACACGACGGAAGTTTCCTATTACACATCTAATTGTGTAGAAGAAGTAGAATTATCTGAAGAGGAAGATGCAGATGAAAGTGAAGATGTAGAGGAGGAAGAAGAAGAAGAAGAAGTAGATGAACTAAACGAACTAGATGAATTTTCAGAAGAGGATTAAATCTGTACGTTTGTTTTATAATCATATTTGACACTTTAGTGACACTTCTATCATATAAATCTGTGACACTTCAGTGACACTTTATTGACACTTTTATTGACACTTCAGTGACACTTTTTGACTATGATATTTTTCAAAAATCTGTGATGTCTATCATATAAATATATTTTTTTGTTTTATTGTCATATGTTTTATTGTCAGGTATGACTAGACCATCTGGACGACGCGGAGGATTATATATTAGGCAGCCCCGTCAGCCTCGGGCTGGGGATGGAGAGGGCAGTTCCGTACCCTCATCCTCATCTCCGAGTACGCCAGTGTACCGTTCTGTTCCCGGTCCATTACCGGGACAGGGCAGTTCTAGCAGGTTAGCGACTCCTCCCTCGTCGTCCAGCCTTCCTGTTCCCGGTCCATTACCGGGACAGGGCAGTTCTAGCAGGTTGGCGACTCCTCCCTCGTCGTCCAGCCTTCCTGATCCCGCGTCCAGCATCCCTGATCCCCCGTCCAGCATTCCTACTGTCGACGGCTCTATGGAGGGAGCCCACGCCGATCATATGGAGGACGGCGATCAGACTGATCCTGCCCAGGCAGGAGGTGAGAGCGACCCTCCATGCGCTCCCCTGGGCGAGACGCGTATAGAGATTTGGACGGACGGGCCTATGAAGTAAGTTAATTAATTATTATATATTTCTCAAATGATTATATGTACATATATATTCATGAAAAATTATTATTGTATAGATATCGGCCTTCTGCAGTACAGAGACAGCTGGGGACATTTGTGAGGCAGAACTATGGTGGGCCTTGGCTCAACTACTCAGATGCTCCTGCAGATAGGAAGGCCTTTTGGTTCGCCCATTTCAAGGTAAAAAATTTGTTTATTTTTAAATTTTAATAATCATTTGTGTATATTATACAACTTTTGTATTTTACTTCTTGTAGAGGACCTATTTCTATCCACTACACCGGGCGGCGAGGATCGAGGGCCAATTTTCTGCCGTCATAGCCAAGCTCATCCGTGATGCGATCGACGACCAGAAGCGTCGTGATCGCGCCGGACGTCCGATCCAGGGTTGGATTACGCCAGAGCAGTGGACTGCGATGAAGGCTAGATTCAGCGAGCGCCAGTACCAGGAGCGGTCTGAGAAGGCCAAGGTGGCGCGGTCGAGCGCCGGTAAGTGGTGTGGCGGCTCCATTCCGATGACGGAGCATTTTCGTCGTCTGGTACGTTTCCTATGACGGACATTAATTTATATATAGTTCGATATAATGTTTAATACTAATAATAGATAATATATTTTAACAGGTAAAGAAGGGTGAGGACCCGAACATGGTGACCGTCTTCCTGGTCACCCATCGGAGGGCTGGGGACTTCATTGACGAGAGGGCGACGCAGGCATATGTACGTTCTATTCAACTAATATTAACTGACTATAATTTAGAAAACATGAAAATAGATATCAATATAGACTTTAGTAAACACTTACACGTTAGCAAACATGTTCTAGGCCGAGTTTGTTCGGCTACAGAAGGAGGCGGCTGATGCTGCTGCTGCTGCTAGTGCGCAAGCAGAGGGAGGGGCTGGTACTTCCTCCCAGCCGCCTGCAGAGCCATCGCCGGACGAGCTCTGGATGACCGTCGTTGGCGGTCTTCAGAAGGGTACGTACTACGGTACGGGATCCTATGGCGCGTATTTGGCTTCGGAGTCATCCCGGGCCCCCTCTGTCAGTGCGCAGTCTCCGGCTACGTAGGCGTCGTCACGAGCTGAGGATGTTCGTCGTCAGATCGAGGAGCTGCGTCGCGAGTTGCAGCAGCAGATTTTTGATGCGGTCGAGCGACGATCCGACCCTCCGATCGTCACCGGACGATTTGATGCGGTCGAGCGCAGTATACAGGAGCTGAGGAGTCTGCATCAGGCTGCAGCTGCCAACTTGCAGACGCTCACCGAGTCTATGCAGCGCACGGAGCGTAGACAGGTCGAGCTGGACGGATCGCAGAGGAGCCTTTCTCTCTCAGTCGCTCAGTATACTGAGAAGGTGGTGAGTGCCCTTGCTGCGCATGGTGAGCGACTGCGAGAGCTGGAGCAGGTACGTCCTCCGGGTCCATCGACGGCGCCGACTCCAGATACTGCACTGCCTCCGGCGCCGACTCCAGACATTGTACTGCCTCCTACTGCCCCTACGGTACAGCTCACCCAGGAGCAGTATGACTACATTCTATCCCAGTTGCGCGGCAGGGGTCCGCAGTAATTTTATTGGTTTTTTTATGACTTGTATGTATTGGCCCTATGGGCAAATTGTTTATTCATACACTGTTGTTTATACACTTGGTGGGAGACTTTTTATCATCTTTCATTTTTATTTGACTCTATTGGATGTTTGTGAGGATGTGTGTCTGTGATATTTACTTTGCACTGCCTCCTATTTTTATTGTGATATTTACTTTGTGATATCTGCGACGGGATGACAAATATACCTACGCTGGGTTATAAGCGATGATCTGATATACAAAGGAGATGCTGCCGAAATTTTAAAAAAATATATTGTGTATTTTTGTTATGATGTGTGTCTGTGTTTACAGTGAATGTGAAATACAGTGTTCGGAACCATCGACAGTTTCGATTACTGTTGTATGTTTTATCTTGGATAGAAATAGCAACAGTTCAGGGTGCACTTCTGAGAGCTTCATTTTCACGTCCTTCACTTTCTCGGACGTCGTAAAGGTTCCCGAGAAGGTGAAGGACGTGAAGAGGAAGCTCTGAGAAGTGCACCCTGAACTGTTGCTCTTTCTATCAAAGATAAAACATACAACAGTAAGCGAAACTGTCGATGGTTCGAACACTGCACTTCACACACACTGTAAACACAGACACACAGCATAACAAAAATATCAATTATATTTTTTTAAATTTTTTTTTATATTAGCGACGTATAGCGACGTTCTGCGACGTACTGCGACGTCACACAGACGTCGCTATACGTCGCTAACTAGCGACGTTACGTCGCTCGACGTCGCTAATATACGTCGCTACTTTGCCCACGTGGCCACGTGGATGCCATGCCTCATCATCATTTATAAACTTTTGAAGCGTCGCTAGTTGTCGCTTTACGTCGCAATGTTGGCGACGTACTTATACGTCGCTATCTGTCGCTCATTTTGCGACGTCTAGCGACGATTAACTACGCGTCGCAAATAGCGACGTTTAGCGACTAAATTGCCATCTGCGACTTGCCTATAAGCGACGTAGGTTTTTCGTCGCTAAATACGTCGCAAATCATTGTTAGCGACGTATTTCCTGTATTTAGCGACGTCTCCTGACGTCGCTAATCTGGGTTATTTTAGTAGTGAAGGAGGTCAGCCACTCGCCTTAGAATTTTCTCAAGCGAGCGACCGGTTGGCTGCGCTGACGTCGCCTACGCGATCACCTTCAATCGCATATGCAACTGATTAGAACACTGTGGAATTCAAGAAATTTTGATAGGAATGCGAAGCTCGAAAACGCAAGTCAAGAAAATCCATCGAAAACATTCACGAAAAATGTATTCATGAAAACAAAACCAAAGCCAAATCAAGCGCGGCATGAAAATCAGAGCAACGGGAGGTCTCTCCCGACTCAGCCGCAGAGCCAATCCTTGAGGCGCAACCCGCTGAATATGGGACTTGGTTCCGAAGAATCCATTCCATAACGTGGAATGGATCTTAATTCAACCGTTCCCGTTCGATCGACTCGGCCGATTCCGATCTATCGGTCCTGACCGAATCGATAGCGACAGTGTTCCTTTCTCGCGCACCCCGTGGACGGAAACAGGGCACGATGTAGGGACGGGACACTACATTCCGTCCTTATTTGCACAACCTATAAACATACCCTATAAGGCAACTTTGACCATTGTTTTGTTACGAATTATCTCATGCATTAACTTAATTGGCGTGTATGTTATGGCTTGTGGGGAGGGGAGGGAGAAGGGAGAGAATAGTCGTATGTATCATTTTTCATATAGTCACTTTTAATAATGAGAAACAAAAGTATGGTGGTTCATGGAGTTGTTGTGAGGTAGGTCCAAATAGACATGGTTTGAAGTGTTAAAAAAAGTTGATTTCAAAAAAAAAAAAAGTGTTAAAAAAAGTTAGTTAGCATTGTAGATTACATGGCCCTTAACATATACATATGGAAGAAGAAGATTCAAACAACATACGAGGAGCTCCAAAGAATTTCGTACAATAGAGCCTCATGGTGACTTGATAAAACATTACATAATTTTCTCATTTTTCGGTTGTCAATTCAAATGGGTGAATTTTTTTATTACAACCCACATACACCTATCGTCCTTACGGTTGGGGGACTCGAACCATGCCGGTCCCACATGGTGTCTGCGTTGCTTTCCACATAAGCTATAAGCGTTGGACAATGGGTGGACTTCGAAAACGTTAATTTATATAAAGAATAGCTCTTTGTTTTCTTGATATATCTAAGAGATTATATTTCATATGAACCTACAATTACATTTTATAATATTATTACCTTGTATAAATTATATAACTTATAGTTGTAATCTACTACCATATGAACTTATGATTCCTTCACAACATAACCACTTGACGCTAAGCAATATTAATTAGACTATCTGTCTCTAAAAAGAAGTGTATGAATAAAGTCACATTAATATGTTGTTTTTTCTTCTTTAGGATAACAAAGTGCATATGAAAAATAGTAGATGATAACGAGACCGCCATGTCGCATTTTTAGCCAAAACACAGCAAGTTAAACCCCACGTACAAAAATTATGACCAGACAACATAATCTCGACCTACATTTTCAAGAATCTTATATCATAAATATAATATTTTTGTGACTAATTGTACTTATATATATTCATTCTTTTTAATTATAATCTTGTACAATTCATACATATAATACGATACCATATATTGAAATAGATATAACCTCCCATCACTTCTTAATGGTAATGAAACTTGCCTTAACCGTCATTAATTTTAAAATTTTAACCTAGAAGAATAAGGACAATAATTTTATTATCTCACCAATATATGGTTTCTTCTTTTTTGGAGATAACACATAAGAGAAAATATGAAAGTTGAAGGTACACGAAGAAGACCATATTGTTTAAGTTTATATTTGAGAATTGTAATTGTCAAAGAAGTTTTTATAATGTTTTTAATCTTTCAAAATGTGTTACAATTTTTTTTTTTCAATTTATTACTATAAATTAAGGATAATTTTTTTTAAATTTTTTTAGAACATTTTAAAGCTTCTTCGGCAATTAGCGTTCCCTTATACTAGTGGTCGGGCACACACGCGTCGTGTGTGGATTGCATTCTTTTATACATAACTAATTTTATTTTAGTCCTCACTAATCTTAGCCTTCGTAGTATAGTCGTGGGCACACATGTTGCGCGTGCAACTCAATTTTTTATTTCGTTATAAATGTTGATACATAAATATTCAATTTATTATTGTTTCGTACAATTTCGAGTAATCCATCGGTATTGATGGTACATGTAGGAATAAAATAAATCAGGTACATGAGCAATATTAGAAGTGAAGAAATTAAATAAATTTAGAAATAAAAAAATAATAAGTCATTAGTCATAAATTAAGTAAATGTGTAATGAAATATATATATATATATATGTGTAATGAAATATATATATATATATATATATATATATATATATATATATATATATATATATATATTGGACAGAGTAAAAAAAATGATAACCGACAAAGGCATTTTCGATAACATAAAACTTAAAAGAAAAGTTTTCTATTTATAATGAACCATTAATGTGTGCGACAAAGGCTTTTCTATAACTAAAATTTTTAATTTGTTTTTATTTTGTAATTCTATAAAATTGGGCATTAATAGGTGTGACAAAGGTGGCTTGGTTGTAGATTATTGATAAGGATTTCGAACTCTCAAAACAAACAGTTGGATACTTTTATTTTTAAAGAAGATTATAGTATATAGTTCACATGTCTGGAAGTAATGAGCATGCCATGACAAATTAATAGACACTCTTTAAAGCACACGCATTCTAGTATATATGTATATATATCCATTTTTAATCATGATTGTTAATCATGAATTGGCTTAAAGCATTAGGTGGTCATTTACGCACCAAATGTCAAGATAGAAAGTAAGAAAATTTAAAGTTGTATGTAGAAAAATCTATGTCCATAATACAGTACCAACTACAACAACAAAGTTTTTGTTCCAATTTATTGGAATGAGCTGTTTGAATCTTCTATTTGTCTATGTTAAGGATTTGTCCTCTGCAACTCTAATGACGGAGTTGAAATTCATACCAACGTGTCAACATAATTTGAAGATAGTAAAAAATAAAAATGATCAAATGAGTAGACAGAAAATGATCAAACGAGGAGACTTACAGGTTTATATTTTGTAATAGCACAAATCCATCCCAGGCCAAGTACAACATACAATCTTCTCAAAACCTGATTAATCAAAATATCAAATAGAGTAATATTGTTAAGGATCCTTATTCCATATGAGTGACCGGAACACACTTTCACCAATTGTGAAAAGCAAATACGATGATGTCCGCAAGAAACACAAATATTTTTTAATTAAGTACACAAAATCAAAATTAAGTACCTTCCATATGAGTCTGGGAGTAAAAATCGCAATGGTGGCTTCGCCAGAGACCATAGTATTACCTCTTTCGAGCATGGCAATCATGACCGCCTCAAGACTGATGGCTTCCAACGAAGAGGCCCAGTCATGGTGACTGAGAGAGAGACATCAGTTTAAAGTTAGTAGAGGGATGAAATGACTTTACTATCCATACATAAATATAGTTAGAAATCAATGTAATCCAAAATAATCTAAGTACTCTTGATATTTGTATTATATAATAGTATAGATTTTTCCAAATTATGTTTCAGAAACTGGACAAAACTGATCCCGCGTGTCAATAACCAATTTGCTATCTGACGTGTAATGCTCCTTTGAGTAAGAGCATCTCCAACCCTAAGAGCATCTCCTACCCTATTGTGAGTTTAGAAAAAATGGTTGCCACATAGGAATAACAAGCTTTCATTTCAAAAAAAATTCTCCAATACAAATGTGAAATCAATTATGAGGTTGACATGACAAGAACAATGTGAAGTTTGTTGTCTAGATATAGACAATGCATTTCACAATGACTTTGTCTTCACATCATCAATTATGAATAGAAATATTTATAAAAAAATGAATAAGTGGAGGAGTTGTCTTGAAAGTTGGAAAAAATACTTTTTATTGTCTTCTCAATATATTTGCATTGGAGAACACTTTTTTATCTCATTGTCTTGTGTGAATATCATCTTGCCACGTCGGAAAGACATGTCTTGCGCCTCATGCCACATATGATTCACAACACAAAACAAGACTGGATGCTCTAATGTATTGTTTTGTGTTGTGATGCTTAGGTAGCAAGAGACACAAGACAATGTCTTGTATAGGTGGCAAGATTATATTCACAAATGACAATGTGTTTGAAAAGTCTTCTCCAATGCAAAAGTATTAAGAGGACAATAAAAAATAATTTTTACAACTTCCAAGACAACGTTTACCCTTCTATTTTTTTATAAACATTTTTATTGACAATTGATGATGTGGCCATAAAGTCATTGTGAAGTGCATTGTCTAGATCTAGACAACTAACTTCACATTGTCCTTGCCATGTCAACTCCATACTTTTATTTCAAATTTGCATTGGAGAAGTACTTTTGAAAACAAAAAAAAGCTTGTCATTCCTATGTGGCAACCATTTTTTCCAAACCCACAATAGGGTTGGAGATGCTCTGTCCTATTGTGAGTTTAGAAAAAATGGTTGCCACATAGGAATGACAAGCTTTCATTTCAAAAATCATTCTCCAATGTAAATGTAGAGTAAATCATGAAATTGACATGGCAAGGACAATGTGAAGTTGGTTGTCTAGATCTAGACAATGCACTTCACAATGACTTTGTCTCCATATCATCAATTATGAATACAAATATTTATAAAAATTGAAGAAGTGGAGGAGTTGTCTTGGAAGTTGGAAAAAATACTTGTGTCTTCTCGTTACTTTTGCATTGGAGAACACCTTTTTATCTCATTGTCTTGTGTGAATATCATCCTGCCACATAGAAAATATATTGTCTTGTTCCTCATGTCACATATAATCACAACACAAAATAAGACAATAGGGTTGGAGATGCGCTAAGCAGCAGTAAACTCTTGGAAAATGTTATTTTGTCCGTCCGTGGGACTAGGGGTGCAACTCGAGCGGGCTAAACCCGAATCCGGTCGGATAAACCCGTTAATGGGTTGGGTTAGGGTTGAAGATACTCGGGTTCGGACTCGGGTGCAGGTTAAAATATTTGAACCCCGATCAAAAATCGGGTTGGACTTGGGTTGATGTGTCGGGTTACCCGAAGAACCTGAAACCCGACATACACATAATTTATATATATTGTTTCATACTTCTTAAATAAAACGTTTAAATCCTAAAATTTTCACTCAAACTTTTCAACTCATCGTCCTAAATCTTTACCCAGTTTTATTTTGTAATGGTTGAGACTTGATTGCTATTTGATTATGTATTTAATATTACTCTTGTTTAAAATTTTAAATATCATATTAGAGGCCGATAAACTCGATGGACCCGATCCAACCCGAGTCCAACCCGATCCTCCGGACTTGGTCTTGGACTTTATATGTTGAACCCATGGTCAGGTCAGGCTTGGGATCGGACTAGGTATATGATTCATCGTGTTGAGCTCGGGTTGATCTCAAGTCCGACCCAACTCGCCTGAGTTGCAGCCCTACGTGGGACTGGCCCGCGTCCACGTGGTGGACAACCATTGGCCCCCATGCTAACTTGAGCCTACCCACGCGGGCGAGCCAATGGACGTCTGGCACGTGGGGCGGGCCAGCACTAACACCCTCTTCCTCCTCCTCTGCGTTCTTCTTCGTCTTCTTCTTCCGGCGGTGGCGGTGGCGGTGGCGGTGGAGGAAAGCATGGTGGCGAAATCGAAAATTGTAGGCTCTGCTGGGGTTTTGTTGCCACTCTTCCTCTTCCACTTGTTCTCTTCCTCCGAAATCCTCCTCGCTTCTCCTCATCCTCCTGGTACGCTGCTCTCTGACATTTCCGGCCTCTCCGTTCTAATTGTATCATTTCAGTTGTCGATTACTTAGATGTGAATGGATGCTAACAATCACTAGCTAATGGTAGCGATTTGCTAATTAGCCTCTCTCTTTTTTTAATTTTTATTGGTCAATTTTATGGATGATCGTGTTTTGAACCGATTCTTTAGATTCGAACAAGTGCTAACAATCAGAGTTCTTGGTAGCCGTTTGCTAATGAGCCTTGTTTTAATGTTTATTGATGAATTAAGGATTGTCGTGTTTGAGCTGATTTGATCAACAATTCAAATATTCAATATTTTTCTTTTCTTTTATTGTACGAAAATTGTGCATGATATTTGAAACAAAGAACCGTCTAATATGGTACCAGAGCCACCCAGGTTAAAATCTAGATCGACAAGCATTTTAAGCAAAATTTACGGAGAATTATACTGCTACCAATCCAGGTTTGAATTTTGATCGACCCGCATCAGAATTGTGGTGTTTTGGTTTAGTTAGCACTAATAAACACGACGACAACAACAACAACAAAAAAAAAAAAAATCCAGAACTATGGGTGTGAGCGAGCCCCCCCTGCTTGGTTCGTGCTCATTAGGAAAGTCAAGCTCGAGTCTAAAACTTGAGCTCATGATCGTTAAAACTAGAAAGCTTGATGACCTTCAATTATAGGCAAATTTAATCTCAAATTGGAAAATTCCCAACTGTACATATTTAATATGTAATATTTTTGTTGTTTATCTAAATGCGAGCCGCCTCTGTCACACATGGGTGAACACTAGGGCGGTCAATGGTAACCGATAGCCTGATAATCCGACCCGATTATATTTTAGATTTTAGGGTTTTGATTAAAAGGTAAACCTAAAATCCTTAATGATTATGGTTTGGATATAGCCCCAACTGAACCGAAAATCCGATAAGAAATCTGAAACAATTTATATATAATGAAGATCAAGTTTATCGCGTATATTTGATTGAGAAGTTTGAGTGTTCTATCAATTTTAGATAAGTTATTACTCAATAATTTACTGTTAGTATGTATGACATGTCAAAATCATTTACATTGTTGTCGAAGAAGTACACGTCAAAATATTTTGAAGTAAATAATAGTTTAAACGTCTTATGATAAAACCCGAAACCTGATCTGGATCAGATTAGAAGGAAAGGAATTTGGCCCAAACCCGAAGAAGAACCTGTAGTCATTATAGGATTCAGATTTGGATCTTACATAAACCCGACCTGTTGACACTTGACACCACTACGAACACCCAACCTTGGACAATTAAGTAAAATATACCATTTCTTGTAATATATAAATAGAAACGAGGCATCATAAGCCTAGTGAGCCAAATACCTCTAAGATCGGGCTCATACTCGTCTACCAAATGACCTAACTTTTAGGCCTCGGCTCGTTAACATCCCTATCCAAAAATTAATGATCTTTAAGTAAGGTATGTTCTCTTTGTACACTCATTTGTATGAAAATGACCTTGAGATTACTACCATCGAGAGGTTATTTACACTTTCTAGAAATCTCCTTGTATCTTGTTCTCTTTTTTGATGAGACATTCGTGACTTGTCCTTGGATTGTTTAATATCTAAGCTAGTTACTTCTGTTTTTCACTGTTGGATTGTTCAAGATATTTTAAAGTTGATCTCAGAACATTTAATATGAGTAACAGATTAGGAAGAAATTTGGATGACATTTAACTTCCTATTTTAGATGGGTACAAAGTACAAACCACCACGCTGTTCTCTACTTTTCCGTACATAAAACCTTCTATGAGATCTCTTCCAAACCACAAATGGAGAGCTCCTCCAAACTGCAAAGCTTCTAGGAGAGCTATCGTGGCCTACACTGAAAACCACATCCGCAAAAGCCTTGATGCAAAAACTGGAAGACGCCCCCCGGCAATCACTGGATTTTCGACCACCGTTAGGACTTCCAGTAAGCGCATAACAGCCAACCAAAAGAAGTCCCAATGGTGGTTAGGAACTAGATTCAGTGGAGGTCAGGAAGTCAGTGAAATTATACACTGAAGACCGGATTATTACTATTACTGGTAATTTTCTGTTGACGAACTTTCTTGGGTGTCAAACCCTCTGGTGATAAGTAAATTGCATAGGTACCCTACTTTATTTCCGTCGATGACATTTCAAGAACATCAATGCTCATATAATTTTATAATTGACCAATACTGCAATGATGGTAGCCACTAGTCACTATCTTTTGGTAAAACAATTGATAAGAGCACAATTGTTCACAGGATTATCCGGATATGGTTTCCAGTAGAGGAGACAAGAGATTGGCGGATGTGACCAATGGAGGTTAGAATGTTGTTGCGGTTTCCATTGGAGCTCACAAGTGATAAGAGCATAATCGTTGGTTTCCGGTGGAAGATTCAATGGAAGTTGGAAAGTCCACGGCTGATGTGACCAATGGAGATTGGAAAGGTTTATTACTTTCCATTGGAGTCTCCTTTATTAAGGCTATTGTGGTTGAGATGGAAGAGGAAGAAATATATGGTGGATTATGAATAAAGCATATAGAAAGCTTACAGGAGTATCAAAATTTAGGAAGTTAAGATACTTTCTCAATATATACAGAACCAGAAGTTAACTTAAAAGCCTTCCTCGTCTGTTACTCATATTGAATCATACTCAAATTAAATTTAAAAGATACTGTGCAATCATATGGTGAAAAATATTACGTGTAACTAGCTTAGTTACACACTGGGAATATTGCAACACGACACACACAAAACCAAATAATATAAATTTGCTACTCAAGGAGGAAGTTTCTCATCCCAAATTGTCCTGATTTTGAAATTCCTTCTTCTTCTTCTTCTTCTTTATTAAGGTAGCTAAAATCACATGTGGATTTTTATGGCAGTCCCATCTAAAGAAATGACTGGTGGGGCCATATGTGTTGTGATTTTCTTGATGTACATTGCTGTTGCTCCCTTGTGGCACTGGGCAAAATGGAAAATGTTGTCATGTTTGTTTACTCCCAATGGAAGCATTATCATCTGATTTGGAATCTTGGATAGCTAAGATCGGAAGTGGCAAGTGAATTTGTAATTTCTTTCCTCCATACGAATAACATATGTGACATAGTTATCTATTTTCATGAAATAAATGTTATATTGCTATTTATTCTATACTGTATAACAAATGTTCTGGTGGTTATCCAGAAGGTGCACCTGCTGATGCTGTTAAGTTGTTGAGAAGAGCCTCCGACTCTATCAAGTTGAAGCAATATGTTGAAGCACTTGAACTTCTGAATGCTGCAATAGAGGCAGATGCAGGCCTTTCAGAGGCATACTGGAAGCGTGCGTCTGTTCTCAGACAGCTATGCAGGTTATTCATTTGATCTGAGTGTTTTATGGGTTACTTTTTTCTTTAACTGTTCATTACTTAGGGTACTAACTACTAACATCTAATATAAGAGGAACTTTGTAGACTAAACTAATGAATTTGAGGAATCCCTATATATTTGGAAAATTTTCAAAATACTATCTGCAATCATCCTTGACTTCTAAACAATCTCAGGAAGAAGGTGGTCAAATGGCCGAGCAAAGTAGAAAGGTGAAAGGGTTGTTGACTAAATATAATTGTTGGATCATGTTACTCTTGTCAATATGACAATATAATTTCTTTTCTTCACCATGCTGATTGAGATATGTAGTGATACAGACATTTTAAAGAGTTTTGTGAAAAGAACTGGATAATTTATAAGAAGCAGAAAGTAGATACAGCTAAATATGTGGACAGTACATGAACGTTGCACTTTGGTGTGGACTCGGGGTTGTCTGACGTGGAAACTTTTCAAATTGTAGATTCTAGGAAACAACTATATATATATGTTTTTCAAATGCATATATGCAAATGAATATTTAATGCTAGTTTGTGTTTATATCTTGAAAATTTTAAAAGATTAAACTATTAGGCAATTTAATTGAAATTTGATATTATTTGCTAATAGGAGCATAGAACTCTTCATTTTATGCAAATTTTATACTAAATTAAGTTGAACAAGTATGTATATGTCTGATTGAGTGTTTGACATAGATGGACACATATCAATGTTGAACACGGTCGACATGGCAATTTTAAGTAGGTAGAGGTATCTATCATAGAGTTGAAGTAATGCTTTTGGTCTTTTTTTTCTTTTTTTTTTTGGTGTATCAGAGGAACTTATTGCAGCATCAAGGCATACCCTAGAGCGTGTTCTAGACGTTCTAGACTTTGCAGAATTTCTTTTGAAAGAACATTTTGACTTACTGTTTTCTCACATCTACAAGATCTCCATATATTACTTATGTAAATGTCAGTGAACCATCAGTATGCAAATGCTTTATTATAATATTAAGCAATTTATACAAGGGGTGACATTTCATGGAAAGTTTTTCAGTTGATAAATGCTAAGTTGTTATATCTAGACTACGTTTACATTGGTCAGAAAGTGACCTGTAATGTCTTATTCAAATATTATATAAATTCAGGAAGTTTTTTGGCTTATGTAGATATGAGGAATCTGAGAAAAACTACAGAAGATTTCTGGAACTAAAACCTGGGACTTCCGCAGTGGAGAAAAAACTTTCTCAGCTATTGCAGGCCCAAAATGGATTGGAGACGGCCTATAGCCTTTTTGACTTGGGCGAATTTTCGAAAGCATTGGATTATATAGTCAAAGTTGTACTTGTTTTCTCTCCAGTTGCATGCAGGTATTTTCATGGTTGAATGAATGTTGCCATGTCAGTTAATCCGAGATGTGTTTACACAAGTAAACCTTGCTCTTTACAGGCCAAACTTTTTAAAGTGAAATTGTTGTTGGCACTTAAGGACTACTCTGGTGCCGTTTCAGAAACTGGTTTTATTCTTAAAGAAGATGAAAGTAATTTGGAGGTGTTACTGCTGCGTGGTCGGGCTTATTATTATCTCTCTGATCATGATGTTGCTTCGAGGTTCGTATACAATATACACTATATACATATTTCTGTGTTTGAGATGAGAATGTTTCTAAAGTTCTGTTGAGAATCAATAAGGGACTTTTAGTCCCACATCGGAATATGTAGTATGTAGAGGAGCTAGACTCCCTATAAGTAGTGAAGTAGTCCATCAATAAAATCATCCAACCATTATTTTCTACATAAAATTTTTTTTGCCGCCCCCCCCCTTCCCTTGCCGACCCCCCCCCTCGCCGACACCCCCTTGCCCCCCCCTCGCCGCCCCACCACCACCAGCAGCCCGACCCCCCCCCCCCCAACCCCCCCTACCGACCTCCACCACCCTCGCCGACCCAACCCCGACCCCCTCGAAGCAGCAGCCCCCCGACCCCCCCCCCCCCCCCGACCACCCCCGACCCCTCCCTTACCGTCCTCCACCAGCAGCCACCCGACCCCCCCCCGAAGCAGCAGCCCCCCGACCCCCCCCCCCCCCCGACCCCCCAACCCCCCCCCGAAGCAGCAGCCCCCCGACCCCCCCCCCCCCCCCCGACCCCCCAACCCCCCCCCCCCCCGACCACCGGCGCCCCCCCCCCTTCCCGACCTCCAGCGGCACCCCCCCTTCCCAAACCCTAACCCTAGCCACCACCATGTCTAACCCTAGCCTTTCCATCTACTACAAACCCTAGCCGTCACAAAAAAAAAGAAGACGTATTTCGAAGACAGACGGCTGCCAAATGCTTTATTTGTACCAACTCTGATCCTCGCTTACGCCGTTTGGAACTAACAAATGCTTTATTTGTTATTCCTTCTTCACATCGGGATCTCTACAGAGACTGATCATGTCTTCTCTGGTGACCTGACGTGTTCACTTTACATGCGCGCGCCGGTGCTGGCCAAGTTACTAGCGCATTCGTAAAGTCTGTGACGTCGAAGAAGAAGACGACGAAGACAAAGACGACGACGTAGTTGGGAAAGTTGCCGACTCCGACGTCGAAGACGCCGAAGAAGACAACGAATAAGGTTCACAGTTGAAGAAGCCATGGATTCAATCAGTGGCAAACTGACGGCCGAAGGGATGAAGGCCTTGGTTGATGATATCTTATCAAAGAGATTAACCGAGACAACCCCACGTATGATCCATACTGATGTGGATCCGTCACCTTACCAAATGGGGAAATTGGAGAAGCTGGAGACGAAGTTGGAAGGAACGTCCAACTACTTGAAGTGGTCGCGGCAGGCGATGCGGACGCTGAAGGGACGTGGCTTGGTTGGCTATGTCACTGGCCAAGCCAAGGCACCAGCCGATCACTCCGCAAAGGAGTTTGCTGTTTGGGAGATTGTCAACAACGTAGTGGCTGGGTGGTTGACTGCCTCATTAACCGACCATGTGTCGGGCAATGTCGAGGCAATGGAGGCTGCTGCTGATATATGGCGAACTCTAAAAGATATGTACTCCGGCTCCGGCAACCCTATGCGAGTCTTTCAACTGCGAGATGAACTCGATAGGGTGGCCCAAGACGACCGTACCATCTCTGAGTACGTAGCCCTGTTGAAGAAGTACTGGTCTGATCTGGATCATTATGATTCTCTTGGGATGGAAGATGCACAAGTCGAACCGGCATTCGCGAAGTACTTTCAGACGTTCCTGGCTTATATTTCGCGACAGCTTATGATGAAATTCCTGAAGGGACTACACCCTGTATTTGAGCAGAGACGGAATATCCTCCTATCCCAACCCACGCTTCCGACCTTGGAAGAAGCTATAGCCGTCATGACACAGGAAGAAGCTCGACTGAAGTTGATGCCCAACAAGGGCTCCTACCAGGGGGAGCAAGCCGCGGTTGAAAAGTCTGCCCTTGCTGCCTTCAATCAACCTCCATCTGTGGGTGGTGTTTGCCACAATTGTGGTGACTCCGGACATTACATCCGATTTTGTCCAAAACCCTTGCGCAATCAGTCTAATGATCGAGGACGGGGTCGTGGAGGCCGACGTGGTAGTAGAGGAGGATATACTGGTAGAAGGGGCGGACACAAAGCAAATCTGGCGGAGGAAGGGGGAGAGAATCAACTGGCTGAAATAACCCCGCTTGAGCGGGAGTTCCTTGAGAAGTTGCGAGGCACAAAGCTGGATTCGGCCGACAGTCCTGGGGCGTCTTCTACCTCGGGAGATCACATCACTTGCTTTGCCCAAACCAGCACTGGTAATTCTGCGCGTGCTCTTGCATTTGTCCATCAGCTAGGATGGATTATGGACTCTGGGGCATCTCGCCATGTCACGGGATCCCGTGGTGCGTTTCAGGACTATACTCACCTACCATTGCCGGAGAGTATTCAGACCGCTGATGGTACATCCAGCCCTGTAATGGGTAAAGGCACTGTCGCATGCACCCCTTCCATCACTCTAACCAATGTCTTACATGCTCCGTCTTTTTCTGTCAATCTTCTATCAATTAGTGCCATTATACTTGATCTTAACTGTACTGTTTCCTTTGACATTCCTACGGTGACTTTTCAGGAGAAAGGGACAGGACGACGACTTGGAACTGGCACATGGCATAAGGGGCTGTGGTATTTAGACATGACTGAACTGGACAACGCATTGGCATCCTTGGTAGCAGACGCACCACCAGAAGCTTCATGTCGCAGTGTTGAAGCCGACTTGCTACTCCACCACCAGCGTGTCGGTCATTCCTCTTTTCAAGTTATTAGTCGAATGTATCCGTCCTTATATCAAAGGGCTAATAAAGAAAAGTTATTTTGTGATGCTTGTGAGTTGGAAAAACATACAAGAAGCTCGTATGTGAGCTCGGGGAATAGGAGTTCAGCTGCTTTTGACATGATACATTCGGACGTATGGGGCCCTTGTCCTACAACCGGAATTAACGGCTTTCGATGGTTCGTCACCTTTATTGACTGTTATACCCGCGTGACATGGGTCTACCTTATGAAGAATAAAAGTGACGTCCTTGAGGCCTTTCGGGACTTTCATCGACGGGTGGAAACACAATATGGCGCTAAAATTAAGTGTTTTCGGTCTGACAATGGGACGGAGTATACTAATAAGCGGGTTGCTGAGTATTTTTCCACTCATGGAATACTACATCAAACTTCATGTGCTTATACTCCGGCACAAAATGGTGTGGCTGAACGAAAGAACAGACACCTGCTGGAAGTCGCACGGACGATGATGCTGGCTATGAATGTCCCGAAACACTTATGGGGACATGCTATATTGACGGCCTCTTATCTCATCAACAGAATGCCATCTCAAGTATTAGACTGGAAGACACCGTTGGAGATGCTTACTGGGACAACTACATACATTGTTCCACCGAAAGTTTTTGGATGTGTGTGCTTTGTCCAAGATAATAGGCCAGGCGTTGGCAAACTGGATCCTAGGGCAGTTAAATGTGTCTTTGTCGATTACACGGCGACTCAGAAGGGATATGCCTGTTGGAGTCCAGTCGAGCGGAAGATGTTTGTCAGCATGGACGTTACATTCAGAGAGCTCGAACCATACTATGGTTCGGATGAAGGTTCAGCATTTGGTGACACACCTAACACAGATGGTGTTCGATGTGAGGGAGAGATAATAAGCCCAAATGTGGTCGTCGGATCGGTTCCGTGTCCGGTTGTAGAAAACTGGACGAAAGGGGGAGAGCAGAGTGACTCAGATACAGAGAATGAAGAAGAAGATACATATGTTACGCAGGGGGAGCAGCAGACAAGGGAAAAGGAGCTCCAAGTCTACAGAAGGAGACAACAGAAGTCCAGTACTGTGCCTATGCCGTGCCCTGTGCCTACTGTACCAATTCCCTCGTCTACTCCTGTTTCAACTCCTGAAGATGTTGCCCCCGCACTGAATCACTCGGATTCTGATGCGGATCTCTCCGACTCGGATGGTATGATCTCTCCACCACCTATTGCTCTCTTAAGGAGATCTTCTCGCATCAATGCGGGTAAGGCTCCTGCTCGTTTTGATGATTACGAACATGACATTGCCAACTTCTTGTCTTATTCTAACATTTCTTCGAATTATCGAGCCTTCATTGCATCGTTAGACTCTACTTCGTTGCCCAAGTGTTGGCAGAAAGCAAAGAAAGATCCAAGGTGGAAAGCTGCAATGATGGAAGAACTTGGGGCACTGGAGAAAAATAAGACATGGGAGCTGGTTCCATTACCTAAAGGGAAGAAAGCTGTGGGATGCAAATTGGTGTACACAGTGAAAGAGACGCCAGAAGGAAAAGTAGAGCGGTACAAGGCAAAGTTGGTTGCAAAAGGATTCACACAGTCATATGGAATAGACTATGATGAGACGTTTGCCCCAGTAGCAAAAATGAGCACCGTGAGAACTCTGGTCTCCATTGCAGCGAACTATGGGTGGAAGCTGTACCAGCTGGATGTGAAGAATGCCTTTCTTCATGGGGACCTGCAAGAAGAAGTATACATGGAGCTCCCGCCAGGGTGCTACGCGACGGAATCAGACGGAGGGACGTCGCAAGGAAAGGTGTGTAAACTGAAGAAGTCGCTATACGGGCTCAAGCAATCTCCTCGAGTCTGGTTTGACAGATTCAGAAAGGCTGTTACAGGCATGGGATACCGTCAAACAAATGCAGATCATACGGTCTTCCTCCAGCATGCAAGAGGCCACATCACTATACTTGCTGTATATGTGGATGATATAGTGATCACAGGTGATGATGAAGTCGAGATCACTAAGCTGAAGTCAAAACTCGCGAAGGAGTTTGAGGTGAAGGATTTAGGAGCGATGAGGTACTTTCTAGGTATCGAAGTGTGTGAAGGCGAACAGGAAATTGTTCTATCACAAAGAAAATACGTACTAGATCTGCTGAAGGAGACAGGGATGCTGGGATGCAAAGCAGCCGTTACTCCAATTGACCAGAAGAGTAAGTTTGGAGCAGAAGCAGGAGAGCCTGTTGATCGTGAAAGATATCAAAGACTTGTAGGGAGATTGATTTATCTGGGACACACTCGCCCTGATATCTCATTTGCGGTGAGTGTAGTGAGTCGCTACATGCATGATCCAAGAAAGGATCATATGGAAGCAGTATTTCAGATCTTGAGATATCTAAAAGGAACGCCGGAAAAGGGGCTATGGTTCAAGAAGAATGGACGCATAGAAGTTGAGGGATACTGTGATGCAGACTGGGCGAGCTGCATAGACGACAGAAGGCCTACCACGGGATACTGTGTTTTTGTAGGAGAAAATCTGGTCTCATGGAGAAGCAAGAAACAGTCAGTGGTAGCACGGTCGACAGCTGAAGCAGAATACAGAGCAATGGCTCTGGGAGTGTCAGAGTTGCTGTGGGTGAAAGCATTGCTGACAGAGTTGCAGCTGGATAAGGGAGCATCATTGCGTCTTCTGACCGATAGTCAAGCTGCAATAAGTATAGCTAACAATCCAGTTCAGCACGACAGAACGAAGCACATCGAGATTGATCGATTCTTCATCAAGGAGAAGATGGAACAAGGGATACTGAAGATTGACCATGTCCGCTCAGAAGAACAAGTTGCAGACTGTCTGACTAAGGGTCTTAGTTCATTAAGTCTGTCGAAGCTATGTAACAAGATGGGGATGATCAATATCTATCGCCCATCTTGAGGGGGACTGTTGAGAATCAATAAGGGACTTTTAGTCCCACATCGGAATATGTAGTATGTAGAGGAGCTAGACTCCCTATAAGTAGTGAAGTAGTCCATCAATAAAATCATCCAACCATTATTTTCTACAAGTTCCTTATTCGAGCTGCTGCTTTCCACAAAGCTACAGGATATACGTTGTTTGTATTAAATTCTTGTACAAATATTATAAGAGTACATCCTGCACATTGTTTTATTTCTACTATTTTATGGTATCCCAAAATTAGCACCTATGCAAAATGCATGAATTTGTTACTGCTTTCAAAAAATTATGTACATGCAATTACTTATCTTGTAGCTGGCTTGCAAAATATAACTGCATTCTGTTCAGGCACTTTCAGAAAGGACTTCGCCTTGATCCAGAACATAGTGAACTTAAGAAAGCATATTTTGGATTAAAAAATCGGTTGAAGAAGACCAAAAGTGTAAGATTTATCTAGAAATCATGTGCAGTTCCAAGTAGTTTCAATTCTTATCAATACCATACTGAGTTAAATTAACTTCTCATTAATGTGATACAGGCAGAAGATAATGCTTCAAAGGGTAAGCTACGTGTAGCTGTAGAGGACTACAAGGCAGCCCTTGCATTGGACCCAAGCCACAGTACACATAATGTACATCTTTACCTTGGTTTATGTAAGGTCTTGGTGAAACTTGGCAGAGGGAAGGATGCTGTCAATAGTTGTACAGAAGCACTCGATATTGATGGAGACCTTGATGAGGCCTTGGCTCAGGTTGATACTTCTACATGCGTGCTAAATTTTTTGTTTCGATATATGTGGTTATAATCGATGCATTACATCTGACCTCCCCTAGACCATGCATAAGCGGGAGCCTCGTAGCACAGGAACGCCCTTTCAGTTGATGCATCTATGATTCTACGTATACAAGCTATTTAGTTTTAATTCCTATCATGAATGACATCAACACGTTTTTAGGTTGGGATGCCAAGTTTTTCTTTCAATGATATATGTGGTTATATTAGATGCGTCTAGATAGGCCTTTGAATTTTAGATTCATGTCATGAATGACGTCATCATGTTTTAAGGTTGGCACTTGGCATGGACCTATGGTTTGCAATGTACTATATACCATTCCCTAAAATCAGAAATTGCTTATACTACATCTCTACACTTTTTGTGATCACTAGACGGACCCCATCTATCTGAATGGAACCATTGTTCACTACCATGAAGAAACATAAAGTATGCTGAGTAAGTTTATTCTGGAGTAAAGACAAATTGTTAGAAATTTCATTACAATAACTACCAATTCAAATAAGTTTGTCTATAAGAGAGCTGTATATCTGTTCAGGGCAACTTGTGTTTAAATTGTAAACTAAGGACATATACAAACATTCGGGCTTGACATGTCTGGTTAACAGTTAGGAACTAAGCTTACCTGTGACACTTTTAAACCCCATACAATTTGAAACTTTTTCTTTTCTTTTGGTACTCAAAGGTCACCACCCTTATGTACATCCGGAAATTAAGAAACCCGCAACGTTAGAAAGCTAGGTCTCTGTTCTGTAGTCTTTTAATTGAATCCATAAGTTTTTGACTCATATGGCTCTCACATGATTATATTTCAACAATTTATCGACATATTACTTATTATTCAAAATAATAAGAAAAATATTTTCAAATTCATTATCTTCATTATTCCTCCTTTTCATCATCTTCACCGTACATCATCACCACTGACATTTGCTGCCACCACCATTGCATTTTAGCCTTGGGATGTGGAGAAGTTAGGCAGGAGGAGGTAAGGAGACAAGGAAGGGGATTGAAGGGACCTAGTCTTTTCTTCATTTGACTTTTTCTAGGTCTCTCGACTTATTCAAGTTTATTTTATGACTTTTACATATAAAATATAGGCTAAACAATGGGTCTAAGGTCTTTTAACCAGCAAACATGATTCTAAAGACCACAGAAGCATTAGCCCACCCCTAACTTTAAATAAGATAGTTCATGGGAATTTCATAATTTCAAACTAAAGAATATGGTGGTCAAAGAGGCCTCTCATTTCATAAAAGCAAATATGTCCGAGATATAGCCAGCATTCCTGAATGTCTCCATAGCCTTTAAACTGTGCTAATGCATAGTAATCTCAAACAAAGAATGTGCCTATAAGCAGTGGCTGGAAATAAAAGGGTGTACGTTGATTGCATCATTAACTGCTAGCAGCATTACCTGACATTTCAAAGTGCCTAGTTAAAGCAGCTATGAACAAGTTTTTTGTGATGAGCTGTGACGCGGGACGAGACCCAAAAAACAAATTATTAGTATGAAATTAAGGATTTGAGAAGATTCGGGTGCGGAAGCTTTAATTGAAGAGTGAACAACAACTGTTATAAATTTGTCTAAAAAATTATAATAGAAATGCAAAATAATACTATGATTACCGTTGAAGACGTCAACGTCGAAAGCGGAGAAGCAATTAAGATAGAGAGATCCACTTTAAGGTTTTGGCATCGCACCATATAAACTCAAAATAGATTTCTTATTCTCAATTCTTCGTTCCATAACTTATGAATTTACAAACTATTTATAAACTACAAAATAATAAAAAGAAGATGAACTAAATTTCTAAGTTCTTATCCATAGGATATGTCAAACCTTAACCAACCCTAACCAACTCAAGAGATAAAATTTTCTTTATTTTGTTTTATCCTAACAAACAAACTAAAGAAATTCAAAATAACCGAAAATCCAAGTTGTCCATCATTCTCCTCGGCTTTGAAAAATTCACCTCCTGGTGAATCAAGTGTGAATCCGAGAATTATGCTCCTGTTGATGCCTTAATTCGGCCATGGCCGAGGCCTTTGCTTTGACAACTTAGTCAACATTGAAGCTTCTGACAAGACGATAAATCTCCATGGCGGTACTGAGGGTTGTGGAAGTGGAAGAAGTAGAATATTCAATATAGACCTATCAAACACTTTAACAACTTTTGAATGTCTCGATGTCTCCAGAAAAACAAAATGATCACCCCTACAATCAATTATTATTTTCTGCAAACTATTACAATTATTTGTAATAAACATATAATAGAAATTGTTCACATGTTCAATTATTGGGACACGTTCAAAATATTTAGGTGACTTAATAGGGTTTTTAAGTTATTGGGACACATGTTTGGGACACGTTCAAGTTGTCCCGGACAAGGAAGGAGTCTATGGGATGCGATAAGATGATAAGATTCGCTATAGGGAATCATATTCATGCCTCTCTCAAGTATAAATTCATATTTGTTCTAGGGAATTGCGTTCATTTCTCTGACACAATAAGCGAAAGAGCTCAATCGAATTTGGTTCTTATACTATTAGTTTATGTTCTTATGAAATACAGTTTGTCTATTCCATGTATTAGAGAATTATTTTCAAATGTTAGTATCAGATCCAGTTGTTTTATGTGATGCATTTTCTCTATCACAATTTACCTGAACATAAGGTCTATTATATGTACAAATTCATGTGTCTTGTCGTTTTGTATTGGCAACAACGAAATAATTTTACAGGCCTATTTCATAAGCAAACAACCACAACAACATAATCTTTATCCCAAGTCTTTATGATCGGCTATAAGAGTTCTTTTACCATTCTGCTCGAGTAAGGGAACATCGTGCAGGATACTGAAGCTCATAATATCCATTATAGTTTGATTAGATGGCGACTGCAATTTTCATAATATTCAAGATCTAATGATGGATTCCATTCACATATTATGTTGTGTTACAGTAACGATAGATAGTGCTATTTCACTAATTATATGTTTGACAAACTAGAAGAGGCGCATACACTTCCAATATTAGTTGTTCAATTAATTATTTTATTTTATTTTATTTTTATTATTTTGTTTGAGATAACGCCAGTCATTAATAACCTTCCTTGTCATGGGCTACTAGTGCCAAGACCCCCTCCCATTTAATTAAATTTTTGTCCGGTCTGGGATTCAAACCAAGTCACCCACGCCAACTTCTTCCCTCCTTTATCAGTGCTACCACTTGGACCTCCCCCTCGGTGGTTTTAATAAATTTTATTGACTTCAATGCTAGTTTTGGAGCCAAATATGACAATGACAATTTGAGCAAGTTACATAAGTGAATGTTGAAGTGTATAAAGTTGTTACTGATTGTTTCATCATGTTACACAAAAAACAAGTGGTAGCTTATACAGTGACCCACTGGAGAGCCCGTTGTTATATATGTTTTCTTTCCCTCTTCCCTTTTTCCTTTGGCACCTTTTGCCATTGTTTTAAGGATCTGCCTCTCAGATAGCTGTCGTGTTTTATCTTTTCATGTTGTGTATCTCAAGATATAGGTAGAGTCAATTGTGTTTGTGAAAGATGGTATATATATGGCCGATGTCAACTCTTCATTACTTGAGTAAGAACTTTGAATACTTCAAATGTTGATCTTTCTTTTGGTCCGTGTTCCTTCATTTTCTTTGATTAGATGCTAATTTTTCCTGTTATTGTACTAGGTATAACTATATAGGCTAAGCTGCTTCAAAAGATCTTATCATAAACTTGTTTATCTCTAGTAAAGGACACTGTCTAAGATTCATTTACACTTTATGGAGTCTTGTTTAACATATTAGTTATAACTTTAAACTTTTGAATCTTTATGACTTAAATATGGAGGAAGGGCTTAGGCTTGTAATCTTAAACATTAAACTGTAGTTCCAAGGCTACCTTTATTAAAGATGTAAAGTTTTAGTGTGAGACTGTCATCTGACAGTGATATTTCTCCCTCAACAGCGTGGTGAAGCAAAGCTGTTAGTAGAGGACTGGGAGGGAGTCGTGGAGGATTTGAAAGCAGCTGCACAAAAGTCTCCACAGGTTTGTTTATGTTACAACATTTTGAGAATTATTGATACTCTAGTAATATCATTTAACTTCTGGGCCATCTATCTTTTCTTCTTTTTCCATTATGTTGTGATATGCTTAGGTTTTAAGTTAATGTTTAAATATCGAGGAACCAGTTGGAAATGTGTATTTATTGTTAATTCCGCCTTTTGTCTGTCTGCATTTCATTGGTAGAAGATGCATAATAGAACTTAGAATGTGCTCTCTCTAGAAAGTAGTATACTAGTATGTACGTGATGATGTGAATACCTGGATTTGTAGATTCAGATTTTCTTTCTTGATCTTCTAGTTCATATGAAAAAATGTCTGTCTTACTTGGGTTCTCTCACTTGAGGCTACCCTTTTAAAATAGACAACATTATAAGAACAAAAATTCGTATGTGACACTTAAGATTTGTAAATTAAATTTTATTGTTTTGATGTTTGTATAATATATTATTGAAATGTCGCAGAAATATTCTCCACTAAAACAAAATATGCATATTTCATGGCACTTATTACTATGTTATGCCTTGAGTAATTGGAAGGTGAGTTGTTTCTCAGATATACAAGTAAATATCATTCTCATTATCATGATGACTGGTTATCATCCATTTTGCTAGTTGGTTCTCTTATCTACAATCGTAATTTTTTATGCTACATTAGTTATGTCCTTGTGTTTTATTGAAGATAACTTCGGCTACAAACTCATATTGTGATTACTTGAAATTGCAGGATATGAATATCCGACAATTACTAATGAAGGCTGAAAAATCATTGAAAGTAAGCAAACGCAAGGACTGGTACACTTTCCTTAAATGTGAAGTTTGTGCTCAAACAAAGATCATAAGGAAACCATTTCCTCGGGTTAATCGAAGCACAGATTTTCTGGAGTTGGTTCACTTTGATATCTGTGACTTCAAACAGTTCTCTACAAAGGTCGGGATGAAGTATTTCACAACCTTCATCGACGACTTCTCAAAGTATGTGTTCGTCTACTTGCTGAAGGCTAAAGACGAAGCATTCGAGAAGTTCAAGGAGTTCAGACCGAAGCTGAGCGGCAGACTGGACAATAACTCAAAAAAATAAGAAATGATCGAGGTGGAGAGCACTGGTCTCATGAATTCGCATCGTTCTACAAAGAACATAAAATTGTCAACGAGACTACGGTTCCGTACTCTCCTCAATCAAACGGAGTAGCAGAGAGAAAGAACAGAACGTTAACAGAAATGATAAACTCAATGTTGTTTACTGCGGGTCTTCCTAAGTGCTACTGGAGAGGAGCTGCATTGACGACCACTTTTATTCTAAATTGAGTGTCTTATGCAACTTCAGACGTTACTCCTCATAAACTCTGGTTCAAGGTCAGACCAAACTTGAATGTCATTCGAGTGTGGGGGTGTCTGACATATGTGAAGCTTCCAGATCTGAAGATTCAGAAGCTTGGGACTAGGACTACAAAGACGATCTTCTTGGGTTATGCCGAGAAGAGTGATGTTCGAAGATTTTTTGATATTGAGTCAAATTATATCATTGAATCTCGCAACGCAGAATATTTTGAAGACAAATTTGCAAGGCACAAGAAAATTGTTCTTGCGGATATTCCGGAGAACAACGAGGGTGCGCAGGAAACTGAAGTTTTCAACGAGGATGTAGTCCAAGAAGATGTTGTTGTTGAAACAACGGTTGAACCAGAATTAGCTGAGCCGTCAGCTAAGCGTGTGAGGAGGCCGAAGGACTTCAGAAATGACTTTGTCACATATCATGTGGAAGCAGATCCGCTTACCTATGATGAGGCGATGAAGACCAGAGATGCGATTTTCTGGAAAGAAGCGATTGACAATGAAATTCATTTCATCACCTCAAATAACACTTGGGTGTTGGTTGATCTTTCTGAAGGAGCAAAGTCCATCAGATGCAAATAGATCTTCAAAAAGAATATGAAAGTAGATGGAACTATTGACAAGTTCAAGGCTAAACTGGTAGCCAAGGGATTTTTTCAGAAGCAGGAGATCGACTATTTTGACACGTATGCTCCAGTAGTCCGGATGACCACCATCAGAATGTTGATTGCTCTCGCAGCAATACATAAGATGGTGATACATCAGATGGATGTGAAAACGACTTTCCTAAATAGCGAGCTGACCGAAGAGATTTACATGCAACAGCCAGATGGATTTGTCGTCAAGGGTCTTGATAACAAAGTCTGTAAGTTGGTAAAATTCTTGTACGATCTTAAACAGGCTTCCAAGATGTGTCACCCTCGTTTTTTGTTATACGTATTTTCAGTATACGTGTACGGATTTCTGACCCGTACTTTGACTTGTCTTGCTTAGCCTAGTCTTGGTTTAACCTTGGCTTGGTTTATTCTGGTTTAGCTCGGCTTGGTTTAGTTTGGGTTGAAATGGAGAGGCTTTGTATATAAACCAACTCCACTCTCTCTCCTCCATAACTTTTATTTACTTCTCAATCTTCTTCATTTACTCCTTCCCCACCTACCAAGAACCCTAGGCAAGTGCAACTTGTTTCATGATGGATCTCAAATTTTATTGTTTCATTGTCTTCCTTACTTGATTCTAAGCCTCTTTAGAACTTGTTATTTTTGGTTTTGTTGGATGGATCTTTGTATATCTAAGTTTTGATCTTTTTCGATTTTTTGTGGTTTTGATCTATTGTAACTTGGGATTTTCGAAAACTAGTTGCTTCATGTGGTAGAAAATTTCGTTCTACCCAATTTTGACCTTTGAAAAGCTAGATTTCGATTTATTTTGAGGGAGTTATGGACTTTTGAAGTTCATGGGTTCAACCAAGCATTTTTATGCTGGTTGGAGAAAATGAACAGTGGCTGTGCGCACTTTTTAGTGCCGCGCCATCGGGTTGCGTACACTTTTAGTGTCGCGCCATCAGGTTGCGCGGGTTCTGGCGCAACCTAGCGTGCACAACCTAGCGTGCACAACCTGACTTGGCACAACCTAGCTTGGCACAACCTAGCTTGGCGCAACCTAGCGTGCACAACCTGACTTGGCACAACCTAGCTTGGCGCAACCTAGCTTGGCGCAACCTAGCGTGCACAACCTGACTTGGCACAACCTAGCTTGGCACAACCTAGCTTGGCGCAACCTAGCGTGCACAACCTGACTTGGCACAACCTAGCTTGGCACAACCTAGTTTGGCGCAACCTAGCTTGGCGCAACCTAGCGTGCACAACCTGACTTGGCACAACCTAGCTTGGCACAAACTGACTTGGCACGACCTAGCTTGGCACAACCTAGCGTGCGCAACCTAGCGTGCACAACCTGGCGTGCACAACCTGACTTGGCACAACCTAGCTTGGCACAACCTAGTTTGACGCTACCTAGCTTGGCACAACCTAGCGTGCGCAACCTAGCGTGCACAACCTGGCTTGCACAACCTAGCGTGCACAACCTGACTTGGCACAACCTCGCTTGGCACAACCTAGCTTGGCGCAACCTAGCTTGGCACAACCTAGCGTGCGCAACCTAGCGTACACAACATAGCGTGCACAACCTGGCTTGCACAACCTGGCTTGGCGCACTCTTAACAAGTAACAAGTAAACTTGATGTGACATGTATAATCTTGATAGTGGTCCGTCGAGACGCACTCCTGACAAGTAATCTTGACAAGTTAAAAGTAACCTGACATGACATGATAATCTTGAACGATGTTGCGACAGCTACCCTGACTTGCTAAGTAACTTTTGTCTTGACACCGTGGTTGATTTTCTTGATTGTGCCTGTACAAGCTACCTGTCTCGTCTTGCATCATGTTTAGGACATGGATTCCTGGTTATCACGGTCAGGAATTCATAATGAATCTGACTAGGTTAATGACTAGATTGATCAAATAGTTCATACAGAGAGATTTTCTCAGTTACAAACGATCTCGTTATCTTGGCCATACTAGAGGGACTTGTAGTCTGCCGACGAGTAGGACACATTTCCAGCTCACTGTTATGTGGGGCACTTCTTGAAAGCATAAGTACTGAAAGTACACCAGTAATCTTGATAACTCTTATAAATCACCTCGTCTGGATAACTCGGATAGCTGCAGGGCTTGTGACTGTGGGAACATCTCATTGCATCTTGCTAGTAATTATGCTTGTGACAACCCTAGTTAGTTAAAGTATGAAGTCGTACTCTTACTTGGCCGTGATTGATGGATGGAGTCCAGCCTAGTCTTGTCTAGACAATGCCAGTATATGGTTACTTCAGTGTATTATTGTTTATGCTTTACTCTTGTCGATAAATAATTAGAGACTAAGTTCTGTTCAAGCGAAGGGTTACAACCCCGGTCCTTGTTTGGTTTACGGGTTGTAACTTGGTTTCCTGATTAGTTTCTTAGTTTTATTATCATTTGTCGCCCTATTTTCCTAACTCATGTCTTCTTGTTATTATTCTCCCCTTTATGTTCTAATATGCTGGTTTTAGTTCCTTAATGAAGCCTTCATTGTGGCATTTGCTCTTCTGGGTTCTGATCCAGCTGGTTTTGTATGGCCAGATTTCAGAGTAGCACCCGAAGATCTTCCTGCTTTCCAGCCAGATGGTGAGCACCAGGCGTAACCCTGGCAACGAGTGGGTTTCTTCTTTTGCTCTCTCACTCTATTGTAAATTATTCTTTTGAGGCGTTTAGCCGCCGAGCAAGTGTTAGCTCGTGTTGGAACTTACTTTCTGTCTGCCTAAGGGCTGTAACATGATTGACAAGTCCTAGGGTTGATCATGTATGACTCAAACTCTTGCTAGTCTTCATATTTTGTATGATTAGTTTCATGATCATCTGAATATGTAATATTTTGGACGCCTTACTTTATATGTCTGATGATCTAACATCTTGTAATAATTACTTGGTTGCTTGAGATTGAGACACTAGGCTTATTCTTGACCATAAGAGACTGTTGGCTTGTAGATAAACCCTCATGCATCTAGACAGCCGTGGCCGTATTGCGAGGTGGGTTATACTTCAATGTACGCAGCTGGCTGTGTCTGTCCCCCGCTCTCCAGTATTCTGGTTCTAGGGCGTGACAAGATGTGGCATGAGAAATTTGATAAGGTTATAAGGTCAAATGGCTACATGGTCAGCGAGACGGTCAAGTATGTTTACACAAAGTTCGCTGATGGAAGAGGTGTGATCGTTTGTCTGTACGTGGACGACATGCTTATCCTAGGTACGGATATTGGATGTGTCACGGAGACAAAGAAGTTCATCTCGAGCAAGTTCAGTATAAAGAACTTGGGGGAAGCTTATGTGATCTTAGGGATCAATATCATCCGGACAGACACTGGATTAGCGCTGTCACAGTCTCATTATATTGAGAAGATGATCATACGCTATGGGTATCAGGATCTTCCAGGGATCGATACGCCTTACATGTGTGATCTGAAGCTGAAGCCTAATTCAAGGGAAAGCGTCAGGCAACTGGAGTACGCATACGTAATCGAGAGTTTAATGTATGCTACTACTGCCACAAGGCCTGACATAGCTTCCGTCGTGGGAATGCTGAGTCCTTTCACGAGCAACCCAGGCATTGAGCACTGGAAAGCTGTGAAACGAGTTATGAGATATCTCAAGAAGACTCAGACATATGCACTGCACTACAGCGGAGATCCGTCCGTAGTGGAAGGCTTCAGTGATGCCAGCTGGTGCTCAGAGGTGGAGAGTGAGAGGTCCAAAGGTGGATTCATTTTCATAATTGGTGGAGCTGCTATATCGTGAAAGTCGAAGAAGCAGACTATGCTCTCGCGGTCATCCATGGAATCTGAGTTCTTTGTACTTGATACCGTAGCGGAGGAAGCAGAATGGCTTCGAGAGCTCATGTATGATCTTCCAGTGGTTGGGGCGCAAATACCAGCAATATTGATATACTGCGACAACCAGGTGACTGCGGAGGTGGCATCAACTGACCTCTTCAACGGAAAGAAGAGGACTGTGCGGTTGAAGCACAGGGCAGTACACGATCTCATCAAGGGGTGTTATTGCAGTGATTGATGTTCGGAGTCAGGAGAACCTAGCGGATCTGTTCACCAAGGACCTCAAGCGCCAGCTGGTCGATGACACAACATGTAAAATGGGTTTGAAGGCATTCTGATATTGTGTTATTGTATTCATACTATAAAGTTTTATACTATTAGTTCAAAGAGAAATCTACTAGGCATCTAGCTTTTGGTTCAAAGGATGACCATTAACCGAAAGAATATCAGGAACAGTGGGTACATGTCCTATGTGGCATGTAGAGGTTACGGACCTACAACCACTGTTGTCTACTGTATATTTTTTGCGAAAAATGGATCATGTGGGAAGGTTGGCTTAAACGCCTTAATGAGTTCTCAGGCAGAGTGAATGTCTGGTATGCTTTATAGGAAGCACGGTAACGCAGCACTACAAGGAGTGAAACTCCATGCTACAGTGGGGTGACTCTACCATGAGGTTCCCGAAAGGGGTAATGCCTCGCTTGTATGAGCCAAGTCACAGCAACGTAGCACCGCAAATAGGCAGGTAGCCTAATGTTGTTTGTTGAAATTTAAAGAAGGTGTAGTCAGCACTACAAACAGGAAGGGTTCCTCATGTTACAGTGGCACGACACCACGATGAGGTACTCGGATAGGGGTAAAGCCTCGTGTCACGACCCGCACCCGCTATAAGGGCACGTGTACGTGACAACGTCCAGCCCTCACCGTAAAAACGGCGTGGAACGCTGTAGATTTTCTACTCTAACAACAGTTTATATATAATATCAAAACCTGTCGAGAATATGGTCAACTCCGAACGGAGGACAAGCAATGATAATATATGAATACTCAATCACAACTCTAAGATAGTAAAGTAAAGACTGAAAGATAAAGACAACAAGACGATAAAATATAACCTGTCAAGTCCATCACAAATAATATACAAGTCTAAGTCCCAGTCTCTAATACAATCCCAGAATATAATAAAATAACAAGTAGCAAGCTGGAGACAAGGTCCAGTCCAAAATGTCTAACCTAACTAAACTAAGCTAAAGGCTCGTCGGGCGGAGCTAAGCCCTGCTGAACCAAGGTCTCCAAGTCTACGCCCACTACGTCAACCGGACCGTAGTAGGTAGGACAATCCTCCTCGCCACAATCTGTAAAATTTTGTCAACATATCCAGTCAGGATGGAACGAGCACAAATCTCCATAACAGTTCTAGTTAGACGATATTGAAAATGTAGCAGTAAATAGAGAGAATCTATGAGATAAATAATGTGTACATGAATCATGGTAAGACATATCAAGACTGTAATCTGAATGTAAGAACAGGGAAAAACAGTATAAATCATGTACAAGAATCTGGAACTATATCTATGTGAGTTTAGTATTAGTTTCAACATGTGATCGGCTTAGAACTTGATACAATGTTTGGCCTGGCTAATCATACGTGAGTGTATGATTAACACTATACAATGATGATACAATAATATCTGTGGGGTATTGATCACATATCTACGCTAACACCCCCATCCCTGACTAATATAGTGGATCCAGTCATGACATGTCATGATACATATTCTCTGAGAGGGTAGCTAGCCTTCGCAGGAATCGTATCTATACAATGAACAATAAACAATGTAGACTTGTCCAGTGTATACCATATATAAGAGGAATAACATCTTATGACGGGATCCAGACAAATATCAATCCGTGTGAACAATGTGTCAAGAGAACGAGGATAATCTGCACTAAATACTAGAAACAAAGACGATATCATAAAACAGAAATATTATCAGAGAATGTACTCGCCTGTACTGTGATAGATAAGT
>JANAVB010032220.1:12741539-12849039 GCA_029216955.1 Iris pallida
GGGCGTGATGCGGTGCCATAGGTGGCCTACCCTGTGCTCCCTGAGCTGCACGGCGATGGTTCGAAGGACAATCCCTCGCCTGATGCCCCTCGGTGCCACAGTATAGGCACAATCCCAAACGTCTCCTGCAAACCTCCCAGAGATGTCCGGACCTCTTGCAGTAGTGGCAAGTAGGTGCCTGCTGCGTCGGTCCCTGCTGCTGCTGCCGGGGCACCTGCTGAACTGGTGCCCTGATCGGAGCAGGAATCTGCTGTGAGCGTTGCGGAATAGAATGATGCTGGAGTTGAGGACGCTTAGCAGCCCCCGCGCTGCTAGTAGTCCCCGAAAACAGATCACGGTCCCTCTTGGGCTTCAGGCCCCACTCCCGCTCTACCTTGCGGGCCTCTGCATAGATCTGGGCATATGACTCATAGAAGGAGGGAATGAGGTGCTTGATATCCCAAGCGAGTCCCTCCCTGAACCGGCTCGCCCTGATCTCCGGGTCTCGAACCATGTACTCTGTGTATCGGCTCAGACGGCCGAACTCCGCTGCGTACTCCTCCACCGATAGACTGCCCTGCTGCAGATCTTGGAACTGTCGCACCAGGTCAATCTTGTCCGTGGGGGAAAAGAACTTCTCCTTGAAGAGGAGCGTGAACTCTGTCCAAGTATGGCCCTCTCCAGCTAGGGCTGGCTCGTTTCTGAACCAGGTGCGCGCAATGTCTAGCAACTGCAAACCTACCGCCTCGACCTTCAGGTCGTCTGCCAGGCGGCAGGCCCTCATCTGCCGCTCGATATCCTCGAGCCAATCATCTGCATAGACCACACCCTCGGTCCCGCTAAAGTCACGGGACCCGAGCTTCTTGAAGTCCTGGATATCTCCGTACCTCGATCGCGTCCCCGGATGAGGAGCCCTCTGCTCCACGGCTGCAAGGGCCAACTGATGGGCATCCTCCATGCTCTGACGCATCGCGTCTGTCTGCCTCTGCTGAGCCTCGGTCTGGGCTCTCTGAGTCTCCAGTATCTGCTGGAGGAAAGTAAGCATCTGCCCCATATCTGTAGGCAGAGGAGGTGGAGGTGGAAGTACATCTGCAACTAGCGGAGGAATCCGCTGCGCAGCAGGAGGAAGAACGCCCCCGACTGCTCCCGTCATAGCCCCGGGCACTGCGGGAAGAGTACCCGCAATGACCCTAGGGACAGTCATCGAGAGCGCTGGAGGAGTACCCCCGAGAATCCCAACTGACGTCCCGACTGCAGGGGAAGTGACCGGAGCCTGTCCGCCAGAGGTGGCAGACCTCTCCGTCTCCCCGTGCTCCTCGCCAGGAGAGTGAGTCATAACTATCCTGGAGACAGATTGAAAGGAAGATATCAATATGGCACAAGAAAGATTATATCAAAGGAGGAGAGCAAGAATGCATGAATCAATATCAAAGACGGTAAGCAAGATAAGCAAGGAAAGATCCTACTGTAATTGAGTACTCTTAGCCTATAGCCTATCCTAGATACGTACCGCAGGCTCGTAATAGCACTCTAAGTCGAGCGCCACTACGACATCGCACTAATTGCGACTTCAGGACCTGCATGGGCCACCACTAAAACGTGTCACGACCCGCACCCGCTATAAGGGCACGTGTACGTGACAACGCCCAGCCCTCACCGTAAAAACGGCGTGGAACGCTGTAGATTTTCTACTCTAACAACAGTTTATATATAATATCAAAACCTGTCGAGAATATGGTCAACTCCGAACGGAGGACAAGCAATGATAATATATGAATACTCAATCACAACTCTAAGATAGTAAAGTAAAGACTGAAAGATAAAGACAACAAGACGATAAAATATAACCTGTCAAGTCCATCACAAATAATATACAAGTCTAAGTCCCAGTCTCTAATACAATCCCAGAATATAATAAAATAACAAGTAGCAAGCTGGAGACAAGGTCCAGTCCAAAATGTCTAACCTAACTAAACTAAGCTAAAGGCTCGTCGGGCGGAGCTAAGCCCTGCTGAACCAAGGTCTCCAAGTCTACGCCCACTACGTCAACCGGACCGTAGTAGGTAGGACAATCCTCCTCGCCACAATCTGTAAAATTTTGTCAACATATCCAGTCAGGATGGAACGAGCACAAATCTCCATAACAGTTCTAGTTAGACGATATTGAAAATATAGCAGTAAATAGAGAGAATCTATGAGATAAATAATGTGTACATGAATCATGGTAAGACATATCAAGACTGTAATCTGAATGTAAGAACAGGGAAAAACAGTATAAATCATGTACAAGAATCTGGAACTATATCTATGTGAGTTTAGTATTAGTTTCAACATGTGATCGGCTTAGAACTTGATACAATGTTTGGCCTGGCTAATCATACGTGAGTGTATGATTAACACTATACAATGATGATACAATAATATCTGTGGGGTATTGATCACATATCTACGCTAACACCCCCATCCCTGACTAATATAGTGGATCCAGTCATGACACGTCATGATACATATTCTCTGAGAGGGTAGCTAGCCTTCGCAGGAATCGTATCTATACAATAAACAATAAACAATGTAGACTTGCCCAGTGTATACCATATATAAGAGGAATAACATCTTATGACGGGATCCAGACAAATATCAATCCGTGTGAACAATGTGTCAAGAGAACGAGGATAATCTGCACTAAATACTAGAAACAAAGACGATATCATAAAACAGAAATATTATCAGAGAATGTACTCGCCTGTACTGTGATAGATAAGTCGACTGAGTCCAAGATCAGTGCCTCGAGGACCTATAGATGGAATACTGTATCAATATAATGGTTTGGAAGTAAAATTAAGTCATACTGAGTCAAAATAGGTCAAGACACGTCAAACTAAGTCAATCTAGGTCAAACAAGGTCAAACTAGATTGTACGGGTCAATCTAAGTCATATTAGACCTAACAAAGTCATACTAGGTCAAGACAAGTCTAGCTGGGTCATACTTGGTCATGGGAGGACATTGGAAATCAATCCGAATCAAACTAGGTCGAAAATTGGCTTACCGTTGACTTTTGGTCAACGGGTCAACTCTGGTCAACTCTAGGTCAACCCTAGGTCACTGGTGACTAATAGTTGACTTTTGGTCAACTGCCTAAGTTTAATGGAATTTGGGACTAAATTGGGTAAAGTGTTGATCCATAGTTGACTTTTGGTTTAAAAAAAGTCAACCGTGGTCAACCGGGGTCAAGACTAGGTCTAGAAGACTATTTCTAATCATTACCCACCTCTACAACCTATATCCAAGTCCATCTTGGACTCCTATTCTTCTCCTTCTCCTTATTCATATTCATTCTCCTTCTCATTCTCCTCCTCATTCTCATTCTTCTCCTCATTCTCCTCCTCATTCTCCTCATTCTCCTTCTCATTCTCCTCCTCATTCTCCTTCTCATTCTCCTCCTCATTCTCCTCCTCATTCTCATTCTCCTCCTCATTCTCCTCATTCTCCTTCTCATTCTCCTCCTCATTCTCCTCATTCTCCTCCTCATTCTCCTCCTCATTCTCATTCTCCTCCTCATTCTCCTCATCCTCCTTCTCATTCTCCTCCTCATTCTCATTCTCCTTCTCATTCTCCTCATTCTCCTTCTCATTCTCCTCCTCATTCTCCTCATTCTCCTCATTCTCCTTCTCATTCTCCTCATTCTCATTCTCATTCTCCTCCTCATTCTCATTCTCATTCTCATTCTCCTCCTCATTCTCATTCTCATTCTCCTTCTCCTCCTCATTCTCCTCCTCCTCCTCATTCTCCTCTCATTCTCCTCCTCCTCCTCATTCTCCTCATTCTCCTTCTCATTATCCTCCTCATTCTCATTCTCCTCATTCTCCTCTACGTACACACACAAATATATATATATATATATATATATATATATATATATATATATATATATATATATATATATATATATATATATACAGACACACACACACACATATATATATATATATATATATATATATATATATATATATATATATATATATATATATACAGACACACACACACACACACACACACATATATATATATATATATATATATATACACACTCTCAACACATACACTCCCAATACCACCATCACACCCTCTCTACCACTCTCACACACAACCACCACCTCTACATACATATAAATACCAATACTTATATTCAAATACATACACGTATATATATATACATACATACATATATATAGTAATATATATATATATATTAAACTCCTAATTAACCCTCAACCTAAATTCTAGGAAATCCTACAAAATTTATGGGCAAAAGGTGGAGAATCTCATCCTCTCTAACTATTGTAAAGACATTAAATGAAATAGAGTAATAAATGAGGAATTAAAATCATACCTAGGTAGGTTTCTTGGAGAGAGAGAGAGCTTGGAAGAAAGAAAAGATTTTGAAAGAGAGAGAGAGAGATGTTTACTTTGTGGAGAAGTAAAGGGGGGGCTCTACTCATGGCCGGCTGTGGTGAAGGGGTTATTTGTCACGCCCCGACCCGGAATCACCCGAATCATCGTCCTCGCAGGGGGCGTGATGCCGCACGAGCCTGGAGTTGCGCTCGTGCAAGGCAAGATGACAAGTTCTCAAATGGTTATCTTTTGATTCGATATTAACAACGAAAGGAAAACAGAGTATACGAAACAATTCTCTTTATTGATAATCGAAACTGAGATTACAATGGCTTTCGATAGCCTAACAATATATGCCAGATTGGCTACAATACTCAGGTTCTCTCTTGCCCACAAAGGATTTCACCGTTCCATACATGATGTCTTCTATATCTCGGCCGCATCAATCCAGCTGCGTAGTCCGAGCGTCAATGCGATAGCACGCTTCAATGCGCTTCGGCATTCCAAGCCTTAACACGTTCAAGCAACGCTTCGCCGCGAGCAATCCATTCCCTGCACCCTGCATGAAGCTGGTGGGGGATCAGTACGTTCATCCTCGCATGTACTGAAGCAAAGATCATCTTTCCAAACCGACATTTTTAATCTTTATGTTGAATCATGCAACTTAGCTTATGATCTTGCTATGTTCTCTTTAGGGTCAATTTCATGGCATCTTCGAAAGCGTAAAGCATGTTATCATAGCATCATGTTATCGAATTGAATGTACAAGCAACAAGCATTCTCGTGTTTGATTCGTGGCTTACCAAGTCGACGCACTCGCCCTTGCGTCCCTTGCACTGACGCAAGGTGAATACGCCCCATTTCTTCCCTGTCATGTTATATGTGCATCTCTAGGCAGGATCTATGTGCGGGACGCATTCGCGCCTACACTTTCAATCCATCGTTCCTTAACTATATGAGGGCCGTTGGCGTATCCGCGCCGGAATGGACTAAAGGAGTTCCTTTTTCATTTCTCTCCTTTTCTCATCGTTTGGTCGGGCTGCCCGACGTTTCACGGGTTGGGTCACATCCAACAACCGAAACGTTCCCGCTGCATACCATCATTTGCGGCTTTTCCCATCTTGTTTAAGGATGTGCGCCTACAAAGATTATTCGAATCCGTCCTAGGTCAAGCGGTTCCGGGGCGCATCCGGCATTTAACCGCTTGGAGGAAACACCCGTGCACGGGCGATATCGCATTAATCTCGAGTCCATTCCAATCGACCGTGCAACGCCCTATCATTCAAGCAATTAACTTCAAACAACCAAACATAGTCTTGAGTCCGAGACTCAGACTTATCATCTCGCATCTCTTTCGTTAGCTTTCTGTGTTCTTACATTTCATACTTCGTTTCAATGATTCAATGGCATCGTGCCTCAACTCAATGCTCGTCAACCGAACGACCCGAAGGTCTTGAACACCTTTCGAGGCACCATGTCATATCCGACAGTTCCGCCACATTCATGCCACAACTGTATTCTCTCGCAACGAAGCCATCTTTTATTATCCCGTGCACGTAGGCACGTTCCGACCATATTTCCATGTTCTATAACTTAGCATTCAATGTTCGGGGCTTGCGCGCTAGGGCACTCGCCTATTGTCTTTCAATGTTCTAGCCGTTCTAACTCGTGCGCAAAGGCACGGTAAGGTTCATGCACTAAGGCACTTGCCGATTACAGTTATCCCATGTTCTTACGGCTTGCGCACCGAGGCGCTCGCCTTAGCGATATCCAATGTCCCATAGCGACTCGTGCATATTGATGCACGTTTCATTTCAATTGTTCTAACTTAGTGTTCGACTCACACTATGATTTTATCTCCGATCGGCCCACGCCCGTGGCGTCGATAGGTTAACTTTTAGCATACAAGAATATATTTGACTTATCGAATGAAGGAGTAAAAAGAAATCAATCCTCCCACCTTGAGTCGATATGCCTTCGTCGTTTCGCCGAGCCGATACGGCTCGATTTCCCAA
The DNA here is from genome assembly GCA_029216955.1 of Iris pallida. Taxonomy (NCBI): domain Eukaryota; kingdom Viridiplantae; phylum Streptophyta; class Magnoliopsida; order Asparagales; family Iridaceae; genus Iris; species Iris pallida. The sequence goes on from JANAVB010032220.1 coordinate 12,747,931, forward strand.
CTTTGTTGCACAGCCACTCTCCTGACTTAGCCATTCGAGCACTTCGTGCTTCATTGAGTTATACGTCCGGTTTGCCTTAGCGTGCCCAAGTCTCGGCCCGTCGCAAGGCGACGATTTGATTTCGCGGACCCCTTACTAAATATTGCAAAAGATCGACCTCTAATATTTTCCCGTCAAGGTATAACCTGCACACGAAACCAACTAAAATCAATACTTCAACGATTCGGACTTGCGCCTTGGTCGATTCGATTTCTTAGAATCTTCGAGCCGATTCAACGCACTCATCCTTCGGGGCAACGCGGCGCTTCGTATCGATTCAACTCGATGCATTCTTTCGGGACAAGGCAACTCTTCGCATCAATTTAGTTTGATGCATTGCTCGGGACAACTTAACTCTCGTATCGTTTTGCATCGATACATTTCCTTTGCGTCAGCGCGACTCGTTGAGTCAACGCTTCAGCGTAATGCGCCGTGCGGAGCGGGGCATTACAGAATATACCACTCAAAACAAGGTTCGTCCTCGAACCAAAACCAACACTCCGACTAAGTGTCTTTCAGATCGTTTCACGATCTCGTCCCACCAATGTTGTTCGATTTCATACTATCTCGCAAGCTTTTCACTAACATTTCCAAGTCCTCCCTGCAGCTCGATTTGAATTTGGATACAACTCGATTTGGATTCGTACCTATATTCAAGGCGTCCCGAAGATATGTGTATTTCGACCAAGTCCAGTCGTAGCAAATTGGAACAAAGCTGACAGGTAAATTTCAATCCTATGCTTGCCATCTCCGTACTCTCGATCGGACTTATCCTCAGCAACCGTTCTCGAAATTCTATCGCATACGTATATTCAATACATACGTGATTCATTCAATAAAGTCACTGCACGCGACGCGATTCAAAATTGCCTTTCTCGTTTCGTATGTTTCATCGGGACTATCAATTCTACGCATTGCGTCCAGCCGTCGCGCATCCGATCGCAACGATCCTTCGCAACGCCTTGCGTTCGATATCGCCACCCAACTATTTCCGAAGTCTGGCTATGCAATTTATCTCGATACGATTTCCTTTGTTGACTTGCAAATGCATCAACATTCAGGGCTACGCCTGCTAGGTTACTTACATAGTCCCCGTGCTTAGATTCTCCCGACGCAAGTTTAAATTGACATTGCACAAAGGCCACAATCTATCCGACATGAAAGTTTACAACAAGGCGACAGTGCTCAAGGCAACGATCGCCTTAGCACGAAGGTCTTTACGACACGTCTTACATTCAATTTCCTAACGACTAGGAATTCACTAGCCAAATTCCCAACTTATCCATCGTGCAACATCGAATGTAAATTTCGATTCACGCAAGCTAAATTGCAATGTGAATCAGAATCTAACGACATGACTCGTAAGTCATTCCCTTATCGTTCCCTCTCGTGCATAGCACGTTTCTCGCAATCGCCTATCCGAATCACCAAGTCCGTTGGTGAATTTCAAGTTCTATCGTCGACCAACATAACCATTCAAGCATTCATCCGACGAATACTCAAAATCCACCTATATCATACTCAATCGAAAGTTGTTCCAACCATTCTCGATCGCCTAGACTTACCGTCAACATGCACCGTGTTATATTTGTTATCGGTGCAATCTCATATGCGATATCGCATGGGTCATCTTACGGTCTGCAGCATTCAATTTGATTTGGCGGTCAAGTCTTCTAGGGTCAGCTGCCCCGAAGCTACGCTCGATAATTGTGGATCATCACCGAAGGACAGTTTAATACGAACCATGTTATATCTTATTTCGGAGCCAAATCACGTTCCGACAATTCTATGCGACTACCCAATTTCGGACAAACCATTTCTATCGGCGCAACTGATGCGCAACTATCCTCCGAGTCAAGTCATGCACTGCCGTCGATGATTCCGCAATTTACGAAACATCTACTCGCATCAAGTTCGAGTCTATCTTATTCACGGGTCGACACACGAGATGTTATACGCATCGAGCAATCGTCGATGACTTATAGTCTCGTCTTGATTAATTACAAAATTTACGATCAACCAATTTCGTTCATTCTCGTATCGTTACTTACAAAAAAATTTTGACAGCGCAAGGCGCACTCCATTTTGTATTCTCACATCGTGCTTATGTTTTCTTGCGTATCGATCTTGATAGTTCATATCAATTTCGATAGCAATTAGGTCGACTTCGAATCCGTTTCAACGTCGAGTTAACTCGCATCGCATATGCCCAAGTTCGCCACAAACTTTTCTATACGCATCAACTTGTTTTCCGATTTGTCGCATCCCGCTATACTTTGATTGCGTAACTGAGTTACCGATTATCCAACATCGAGCCCTCAAGTTATACGATCACGCCCTCTAAGTTTCGTGTGTTTTCCAGTCGTACTCAAATGAGTGTCGCCGTAGCGTAACCAACTATTTCTTAGGCACGATTACTCACGTCAACCAACTTTCTTACCGAAGTCGCACATCGTGCGATTCACTTTCATTGTTTGTATCGCCTAACATTTCTATCGAGATCGCAAGTCGTACGATTCGATTCGTCTCGTCCAACGTTTCTACCGAGATTGCAAGTCGTGCGACTCATTTGTAAGCTCGAGTATTCCTTTCTCGTTGATCCGATTATTGCGTCAAGGCAAAAATCGTTTTGCTAGTCTCGGTCGTCCGACCGACTTATAACTTTCGTCCGACGTATCGTTCATCGATACGAGTCTCGCCTTATCGTCCCAACCGATTTCCGAAGAACACTTGCATCAACATATCGCCATACAAATTTTCAACGAGTCTCGGTACTCTTCCGTCCGTTGCGGACAAACCTTCCGCAATTCTTACAACGTGTCAATGAAATTTATCGCACAAGTGCTATACCATATACCACTCGAAATCGAGTCATTCATCGCCTACGTGGTATGGCATATACCACTCGGAATTCAAGCCATTTCCCTCGCGTTATACTTAGTATAGGCCAACGTTCTCTTCCGACTTACGATTTTCCGCAGTGATCGTGCTTGATCACAACCGTAACTTTGATTCTATCAAAATCCGACACGATTCGGTCAATGTTCTCGCTTGCCAACATAAGTTTGGTGTGCAACCGAACGATTCGTTCTATCGATTTACGATTTCAATTCTTTCCTTACGTTGCATCTCGTGCAACAATTTATTTAGATACGCGTTGCACCCCGTGCAACAAATTTCACTTTCGATATGCATTGCACATCGTGCTACGATTTATTTCCGACACTTTTATTTCACTTTGTACAACGATTCATTTCCAATTTTCTTTGCACTTCGTGCAACGATTAATTTGATATGCGTTGCACCACGTGCAATAATTTTTACTTTCAATACGCGTTGCACATCGTGCAACGATCATTTCCGACATTTACCGCACCTCGTGCAACGAATTACTCTCGACTTTCCAAGTCAATGCACAATCCGTTTTAACACATTCGGTATTGGCTTATCACTTCTCACTTTCATTTTATCGCATATTCACATTAACTCGCTGCACTTCGTGCATCATTTTATTTCTCATTCAACATGTTACATTGCGACATCATCTCAAATCGTATTTCACAATTTGTTGCGCTTGCAGCAACTAACATTTTTACGGCTCGTTTGCATTCAATGCAATATACCCCTCGCGACTTCCTTAGCAAACATCGTGTAATTTCCAAAACACATGCGGCAAAATTACACGATTTGTATTAGACTTATTGTATGGAACATCCAGTGCGGCATCGAGTAGAGTCAAGAGTGATATCAAGTGGTGGTGGGCAACTTTTCGAATTGTAATGAAGCAAGCGTCCAGAGGAAATTGAGCCTAGAGCTCTGATACCAATTTGTCACGCCCCGACCCGAAATCACCCGAATCATCGTCCTCGCAGGGGGCGTGATGCCGCACGAGCCTGGAGTTGCGCTCGTGCAAGGCAAGATGACAAGTTCTCAAATGGTTATCTTTTGATTCGATATTAACAACGAAAGGAAAACAGAGTATACGAAACAATTCTCTTTATTGATAATCGAAACTGAGATTACAATGGCTTTCGATAGCCTAACAATATATGCCAGATTGGCTACAACACTCAGGTTCTCTCTTGCCCACAAAGGATTTCACCGTTCCATACATGATGCCTTCTATATCTCGGCCGCATCAATCCAGCTGCGTAGTCCGAGCGTCAATGCGATAGCACGCTTCAATGCGCTTCGGCATTCCAAGCCTTAACACGTTCAAGCAATGCTTCGCCGCGAGCAATCCATTCCCTGCACCCTGCATGAAGCTGGTGGGGGATCAGTACGTTCGTCCTCGCATGTACTGAAGCAAAGATCATCTTTCCAAACCGACATTTTTAATCTTTATGTTGAATCATGCAACTTAGCTTATGATCTTGCTATGTTCTCCTTAGGGTCAATTTCATGGCATCTTCGAAAGCGTAAAGCATGTTATCATAGCATCATGTTATCGAATTGAATGTAGAAGCAACAAGCATTCTCGTGTTTGATTCGTGGCTTACCAAGTCGACGCACTCGCCCTTGCGTCCCTTGCACTGACGCAAGGTGAATACGCCCCATTTCTTCCCTGTCATGTTATATGTGCATCTCTAGGCAGGATCTATGTGCGGGACGCATTCGCGCCTACACTTTCAATCCATCGTTCCTTAACTATATGAGGGCCGTTGGCGTATCCGCGCCGGAATGGACTAAAGGAGTTCCTTTTTCTTTTCTCTCCTTTTCTCATCGTTTGGTCGGGCTGCCCGACGTTTCACGGGTTGGGTCACATCCCAACAACCGAAACGTTCCCGCTGCATACCATCATTTGCGGCTTTTTCCATCTTGTTTAAGGATGTGCGCCTACAAAGATTATTCGAATCCGTCCTAGGCCAAGCGGTTCCGGGGCGCATCCGGCATTTAACCGCTTGGAGGAAACACCCGTGCACGGGCGATATCGCATTAATCTCGAGTCCATTCCAATCGACCGTGCAACGCCCTATCATTCAAGCAATTAACTTCAAACAACCAAACATAGTCTTGAGTCCGAGACTCAGACTTATCATCTCGCATCTCTTTCGTTAGCTTTCTGTGTTCTTACATTTCATACTTCGTTTCAATGATTCAATGGCATCGTGCCTCAACTCAATGCTCGTCAACCGAACGACCCGAAGGTCTTGAACACCTTTCGAGGTACCATGTCATATCCGACAGTTCCGCCACATTCATGCCACAACTGTATTCTCTCGCAACGAAGCCATCTTTTATTATCCCGTGCACGTAGGCACGTTCCGACCATATTCCCATGTTCTATAACTTAGCATTCAATGTTCGGGGCTTGCGCGCTAGGGCGCTCGCCTATTGTCTTTCAATGTTCTAGCCGTTCTAACTCGTGCGCAAAGGCACGGTAAGGTTCGTGCACTAAGGCACTTGCCGATTACAGTTATCCCATGTTCTTACGGCTTGCGCACCGAGGCGCTCGCCTTAGCGATATCCAATGTCACATAGCGACTCGTGCATATTGATGCACGTTTCATTTCAATTGTTCTAACTTAGTGTTCGACTCACACTATGATTTTATCTCCGATCGGCCCACGCCCGTGGTGTCGATAGGTTAACTTTTAGCATACAAGAATATATTTGACTTATCGAATGAAGGAGTAAAAAGAAATCAATCCTCCCACCTTGAGTCGATATGCCTTCGTCGTTTCGCCGAGCCGATACGGCTCGATTTCCCAACTTTGTTGCACGGCCACTCTCCTGACTTAGCCATTCGAGCACTTCGTGCTTCATTGAGTTATACGTCCGGTTTGCCTTAGCGTGCCCAAGTCTCGGCCCGTCGCAAGGCGACGATTTGATTTCGCGGACCCCTTACTAAATATTGCAAAAGATCGACCTCTAATATTTTCCCGTCAAGGTATAACCTGCACACGAAACCAACTAAAATCAATACTTCAACGATTCGGACTTGCGCCTTGGTCGATTCGATTTCTTAGAATCTTCGAGCCGATTCAACGCACTCATCCTTCGGGGCAACGCGGCGCTTCGCATCGATTCAACTCGATGCATTCTTTCGGGACAAGGCAACTCTTCGCATCAACTTAGTTTGATGCACTGCTCGGGACAACTTAACTCTCGTATCGTTTTGCATCGATACATTTCCTTTGCGTCAGCGCGACTCGTTGAGTCAACGCTTCAGCGTAATGCGCCGTGCGGAGCGGGGCATTACATTATTGGGTTTGGGTGAGGCCCATTAAGCCCCCAAACCCAATAGACTTGGTTTAGGTTGGTTCGGTTCGATTCGGTCGAATTCTAATCAACTAATTAAGCTCTAAAATGACTAATTAAGCCATGGAAATAGGGTTTATGGTTTCTAGCCTAATTATGATGGTATGTGGGCTAAGCCCAGCTAGTATGGGGGTCCCACTAGGGTCCAGGCTACCCGGGTCTCCAATTTGAGTCCGAATTGGATAAAATCCAAACCAACCCAAATAAATCCCAAAAAAATCACATAAAATAAATAAAAATTCCTAAAAATTATATAACTTGAAAAATGACGAAAATACCCCTAATTTGAAAACTGGGGGTGACACCTTGGCCTTGGAAGCCATGTCGTTGCGACATAACACCGCAAGGGTGTAACTCCACTTCTCAAATTCCTAACTAATAATTTTTCATAATTTTCCATGTATATAAAATCTTTTGGAATATTAAACAATCTTTTAAAGTGTTTCCTTTTGAGCCCAATTTATTTTGGCCTTATTATTCCTTGTGGGCCTTTTCCTAAAGCCCATTCTTTTTGAAGAAGTATGTTGATAATTTAATCTAAACATCACTGTATCTGGAATTTCAAATTCTCTAATTTTTTCCTCCATCTCCCTTTCCCGAACCACCCTGGCTAACTGCCTATAAATGGCAGCTCATCCACCTCTCCTTTTTGTTATAACTGATAAATTCTTTTCCCTCCCATTTTCTTCTTCATTCTTGAGTGTTGTTCGAACCCTAATTCCAAGGAAGCAGCAGCCATGGCGATAACGACGCGGTGGACCCTCGGCGACTGAGGACCTCTCCTCGACAATTCTCTTCCTCGACGGCATCGTATCAGCAACACCCTTCTTCCCGGCGAACTTGCGGCAGCAAAGGCGAGGAACTTGTTCTTCTTAATTTCGACTCGTCGCAATCGATCGACTGACGTGTGGAGGCTTCCGGCTAGTTCTTCTCAGCAATCAGGAGCTTCATCGAACTCCACCATGGATCAGATCTAAGAACAGAGGTGAGTTTTCTTCTGATCAGATCTTGATTTCCCGAATTGCAATCTAAATCAATCTGATCATTCGATCTAAATTTCTAGATCGAGCGTGTCGTGGTAACTCTTCAATTAGAGTGATCGGACCAGAGTTCGTTCTCAAATCGGATCGATCCTTATTCGTCAGTGAGTTTTTCATCACTACATTTTGTTATTGATGAATTTCTGAATCTTGATTGATCTCAGACCCTTATTTCAATTTTGTTAGATTTGTTGGGATCGATTTGGTTTAGTGAAACAAATTGAGAAGTTCTTCGATCCATAGCTGAGTGGTGAGAATTGATCTGAACTTTATTTTCTTCATGGAACTTTCGACTGAACTCTGAAACCACTCCAGAACCTTTCGATCTAACCGCCTGTGATCTGTTCGTCGAAATGCCGCAGGGAGCTCGAATTCATAGCTGAACACGTGAAGCTCGTGTCCGATTCGGTGGGACGTGTATTTTGGTTTGCGAACAACTCAGGTAATGCCTAATTTCTTGTCCTTGATTAGTCGATGACTGTGTGATTAATTTTAGACGTGCCCATTGATTATGTCTGGTTTGGAATGTTTTGGAATTGAATTAATGGTTCGAACTGGGAAACAAGGAGATTGAACTGGGGTGTATGGCTGTTAGAAGGTTCACTAGCCGTTGTGTTTAAATGTCTGCATCCATTTAAGTATTCTCTGTCATACTATATTTTACTGGGTTATGGTGGGTTATCAATGTGTAGTATGATTACTGGGATGTACAACAGGTAATGTTGTTCTGCACACCTAAACAAGTGATGCAGGATGAACTTCTTTACTATGGGGTGGTTGACATCAGACGAATAGATGGGTGTTGAGCTGGAATGTTGCTCACTGAGTGCTGCCAATAGAAGTTGTATCCAATTGGTATTGGGTTTCCTTTAGTCGAGTTTTCTTATAGATGGTGTGCTCCAGGGATTAGTGTTCACGTATGCAGACTACCTGTGTCTGTGTCCAATTAAACCTGTGTGCTGTTGGTATCAGTCCTACCCAGGACTGATATATTGGGAACTGAGAATTCTATAAATCGAGTAGGCAGTGAGTTGAATTCCAGGTTGGGTTAATATCTGAGTTTTAGATATTTCAAGTTGGTCGAGTATCAAAAGATAACCTGCAGTAAGTTGTTCAGTTACTCTTAATGCATAGTAAGGATAGGGGTGCAACTTGGGCGGGCTAAACCCGAACCCAATCGGATAAACTCGTTAATGGGTTGGGTTAGGGTTGAAGATACTCGGGTTCGGGCTCGGATTTGGGTTAAAATATTTGAACCCGATCAACAATCGGGTTGGGCTCGGTTTCATGTGTCGGGTTACCCGACGAACCCGAAACCCGACTTATATATATATATATATATATATATTATATATATATATATATATATATATATATATATATATATAGTTTCATACTTCTTAAATAAAAAGTTTAAATCTAAATTCTCCACACAAACTCTTTAACTCATTATCCTGAATCTTATTTCAATTTGTATTTTGTAATGACCAATACTTGATTGCTATTTGGTTGTTTTTAATATTACTTTTGTTTAAAATTATTTCAAATATTATATTAGAGCCCGATAAACCCGATGGACCCGACCCAACCCGAGTTCAACCCGATCCTCCGGGCTTGGTCTTGGGCTTCATATGTTGAACCCGAGGTCGGGCCGGGCTTGGGCTCGGATTAGGCTTATGATTCATCTGGTTGGGCTCGGGTTGACCTCAAGCCCGACCCAACCCATCCGAGTTGCACCCCTAAGTAAGGATGAGTGTACCAATAAACTGTAGAAGTTGTTAGGAGTACTCTTTAGTGTCTAAAAAGCTGAGAGTATGTTTAAAGTTGTTTTACTGAGAACTTTTGAGTAGTTAACTTGGTAGTCCTATGTAAGCCAAGGTAGCAATGAGGATTGATTAATTTCTTTTAAGTTATCCAATTTTATACTGTGAGTTGCAGTGAATGTTGAGTTCAATACTGACCTGAACGAATTGTTTGGCTTTTTCTGTAACAGAGGGTTTGTGTATATATGAGAGCTAGGTAGCTAGGATCATGTCCTGCTTAAACTCGAGGCTGCAGTAATAGGTTAGGAAGGTTGGTGATTGCTAATGTTCTTCTTCTTCCTGTGAGCAGTATGCAGGAACTGAGCTGTAGACTGTGGCTTGATCTTTGATGATCAATTAGGTACCCAGTTGGACCAATAGACCATATATCAATACCTGAACAAGTAGACCAGTGTATCCTTGTTAAGATTTTAAAGGTTAAGTTGTGTTTCAATTTTCTAACAGTTAGGATCCTTTCAAAACCCGTGGGAATACTCTGTTAGTGTAAAGAGAGCTTGAGTAAGAGTCCTCTGTGATTGATTAGAGTGGTTTATCACCTGAAATCTTGGTTGAACTGTAAGAGCCTCTTTTCAGTCCTGAAATAGGGGCTGATTAGTGCAGTCTTAGTTCATGGACTGTTTAGTAGCAGTCCTGGTAATGGACTGATATTTTTGGTGGCTATCAACCTCCTTGTATATGTAGCTAATACTTATAGTGAGTTGGATATGTATAAGTACATATTGGTACTTAGATATCTGTTAGTTTATAGTATAACAATTTAATGAACTCTATAGTTAAGCATGTTAAGATAAAATCAATAATTAGAACTGGTATAAATTTTAACCTTGTAATCAATTTAACAGTAGGGCATCCAGTTTTACATTCCACTCTCGATCACCCTGAGCAAGGCAAGTATACTCCTCGGATTTGCTCATTTACTTCATTTCTTGTGCATCGATTTTATGCTTGTACCTTCCTGTTTGACACGATATTACACGGTCTTGTCTTATGTCTTGTTCCATGAGTTTGCTTGTGTCTGGAAGGAAAAATACTACAGATGTGTGATCACACCCGAGTTACAATTCATGTTAATAGCTTAGGCCTCGCACTGTGCACGCGGGCCCTAAGCCGTACCCTCGTGCATGTGCTATGTGCCATGTTCCATGTTCTACCCAAGCTGATCACACACTCTGATGTATTTCGATATATTGCACATGTCAGGTTCCTTGTACATTTCATATTCAGGCTTCATTTCATGTTCCTTGTATTTACTTTTCAGTATTCATGTTCTTATTTTCGTTCTTTATATTTATGTTCTCATGTAATCATTTTCATATCATGATGTTCTTGTTCATTTTCTTGGATATACTTAGCTCCGCTCCTGACTAGGATATGTTGCAGGTGAGATGGAGGCTATTTGTGACACTTACTACGGGCAGGAGCCCGGAGGTACCTTTGAGCTAGCTGGTGTTGCTCTGGACTTAGAGGCCGAGGAGGCTTAGCATCTTCTCTTTAGTCTCATTTGGACTTTGTATTAGAGACTTCAGTTTTACATTTTATTTGCTGGAAAATGTAATAATTTATAGTTGCACATTGTTTCTGGGATTCGATATTATAGATGTTGTGGTTTATATTCATTCTTATTTGGACTTGTAGTTTCCCTAGAGTTTGATACAGCTTACTTCATCGTGTCTAACGACGAAGGATGGGCGTGTCCGACTTGTGTCCGATTATTCGGGAGCGGGCCGTGACAAAGGGAGCCTAAGGCTTCATGCTAGTAGTATGGCACTACAAAGAGGCGGTGACCTCATACTACAGTAGTATGACACTACGATGAGGTTCTCGGTACGGGGTAAGGCCTCGGCTTTAGTCCATGTCATAGCGGCGTATCACCGTAAGGGAAGCGCAAAGCGCTTCATGCCATGTCTCTTTAACAAAGAACTCACCTATAGTGTATAGACAAAGAAATATAAGGCCGCCTCTTGAGGGTAAACTTGTAGACGGCCAAAATTATACACTGAAATCAGGCTGGCACATGGCCTTTAATGTGTAGCCAGAAGCACATGTAACTACATTATGTGAGTAGGAAGAATTTCAGCTATGATGCAGAATTCAAGGTTTAGTCCATTCTTGTATTATAGTCTGTTGTTTGACCCATGCGGGAAGATTCAAGTTGTCAGCGACATCTCTCCTAATGCATGATGGACAGTTACTGTGGGGAATACTCAAACCCATATATATAGAGATATGTGGGAGATTGTTGGAGTTTGGCCTTTGCATTTGGAAACTTTAGTCCCACAACGGCTAGGCCAAAGAAGTTGTATCTCTATATATAAGCTATACTTGTTTAGAGATGCACATGTGGTGTGGAGGTGCACATGGGTGTGCCATGTGGGGGTATTTTTCTAATGGGAAAAAGGCTAAATCAAAAATGAAAGCATTCATGATTTTTGCTCTTGGAAATTAATTTCCATTGGAGCTAATCCCCGTAGGGGCTTAGCGACTCGGACTCGGGCTCATGAGACGTAATGTGGCATTTTGTTGGTGCACTTTGCACTTATCATCGCTGCCGCCTTTAGCAATTCGTTTAGTACCTTCTGTTTAGAAGTGCTACTTTCGTTTGCTACTGTTACGAATTTTTTTTAGATTATCGCAATCCAGAATCCTCCTAAGATCTCTGTTGTGCATCTTCTTTGAAGTGTTGCATTGAAACGTTGTCTTCATAATTGTTTCATTTTCTCAGATTTACATCGAAAATTGTGCCCCGGCAATAACATTTTTGTCATGTTTGTTGTTTTTTGTCGATTTTTGGTCATTTTTGTCGTTTTTTATCGATATTTTGTTTTTTAGTATATTTTTGTCCCCTTTAGTCTTTTTTTTTGTCATTTTTTGTTGTTTTTATCTATTTTTTGTCGTTCTTATCGTTTTTTTGTTGTTTTTTATTTTTATTTTCCCCCTTTTTTGTCGCTTTTTACCAGTTTTTGTCGTTTTTAGTAAATTTTTGACTTTTTTGTCGTTTTTGTTAATTTTTTTCCTTTTTCATCTCTTTTTGTCTTTTTGGTCATTTTTACAGGTTTTTGTCGTTTTTTGTTGTCTTTTGTTATTTTTAGTAATTTTTTGTCGTTTTTGTTGGTTTGGTCTCTTTTTTGTCGTTTTAGTAGTTTTTTTCGTTTTTTCATTTTTGTTACATTTTGTCATTTTTGGTCATCTTTTGTCTTTTTTGTTGTCTTTTGTCGTTTTTTGTCGTTTTTTTTGTAGTTTTTGTCGTTTTTTCGGTTTGGTCTCTTTTTTGTCGTTTTTAGTAGTTTGGTTGATTTTTGTCATTTTACCCTAAGGATACATGAGTTACCTCCTCCAATTACAACCCGTTGCTTGGTTGGATGTATGGAGCTCAGATGGTTGCACTAAATATGCAGGTATTATTTCTTGTACCTAGGATTTCATTCATTATGCACTTGCAAATCTGCGTTTACTTTGTAGTTAAAGAGTAATCTAATTCTTGTACCTAGGATTTCATTCATTATGTTCTTAGTATTATATGAGCATCATTAGTAAGGTCCATCTCATTTTCTAGATTCTAGATTTAGAATGTATGAGCTCATTTTGTAGAATAGTAAGTCACATCTCCGGTCCCAATTTCTAGAATTTCGGTTCTATCCCACCCATAGGTGCTAAGGGTTGGGCCTCCCAATTTCTAGATTCTAGATTGTATGAACTCGTTTTGTAGAATAGTAAGTCCAATTTAGAGCCCAACTTTCTAGATTCTAGACTTTATATTATTATTTTTCTACATCAATTTTTGACCACACAATCTTTGGGACCGGAGATCACTTTATCATTTTTTACTATTTGTAGAATTAATGGCTCGGTTTCTTCTTTAATGAAGCCTCTTGGTTTTGATCTCCCAGAAGAATATATGCACATTAATTGGTGCATTTGGATGTTATCTTCTTCAAAGCATTAAAATAAGATTAATGCAATGTGTTGCATTAATCGATGGTTTAATGCATGTGTTTGGGATAGCCATGTCCTTGGCTATATAAGGAGCCACGGTAATGAGATTTGATATATCAATAGTTTGAGAGTTGTAACATTGTTGAGAGAAAGAAGCTTTGTAGCATTATGTGAGCTTCCATTTGTGAGAGTTTGAGAGCTCTCTTGTACCTTTTGTAACCTCCAATGATAGAGTGATTTTGAGTAGTTCTTGCTACTCCGCAGACGTAGGCTTTGCCGAACTGCGTTACCATATTGGTGTGTTCTTTACTTTGTTCTTGCATTATTTGTTGCACATATTATTATTTGGTTTCTCCGCTTGGATCGTCTTGATGCTCGCAGGCACAACAAATGGTATCAGAGCGGGTTTTAGATCCGACATACGAAGATGACTGACGAACATGAGGGAAACAATAGGGTTGCAAGGACTACGGTACAGAATGCTAAATTTGAGGTAGAAAATTTTGATGGAACTAACAACTTTGGTATATGGCAGTGTGAGGTTGAAGATGTTTTAGCTCAACAAGATTTGGATATGGCATTGGAAAATAAACCAGAGACTATGTCAGATTCAGATTGGCAAAAGATAAATCGATTGGCTTGCTCGACAATTCGTTTGTGCCTCGGTAAATTCCAGAAGTACTTTGTGATGCGAGAGACGTCGGCCAAGGAGTTGTGGAGAAAATTAGAAGACAAGTACATGACAAAAAGAATTGAGAATCGTCTATACTTGAAGAAGCAGTTGTACCGATTTCAGTACAAAGAAGGTACGAAAATGATTATACATCTTGATGCATTTAACAAGTTAATTGTTGATCTATTAAATTTGGATGAGGATATTAAGGATGAAGATAAAGCCTTAATATTGTTGAACTCGTTGCCCGACTCATATGATCACTTGGCCACTACATTAATTTATGGTAAAGACACAATTAAATTTGAAGATGTGTCAAATGTATTGATGAACCATGAAGTTAGACATATTGATAAACAAAAAAATACTTCAGATGCTCTAGTTATTAGAGGTAGATCAGTTAAAAGAACAAAATTTGGTAGAAATAAGTTCCAATCTCATCCAAGAGGACACTCCAAAAATATGAGTGATTTAGAAAAAGATGAATGTGCCTTTTGTCATAATAAAGGCCATTGGAAAAAGGATTGCCCTAAGTTGCAAAAGAAAAATAAATCTTCTACTAGTGCTAATATTGCATTTAGTGATGATGAATCTATTTTTGCTTTGGCTGCTGCATTTACTTCTAACTCTGATATGTGGATTTTAGATTCTGGATGTTCACAGCATATGTGTCCAAATCGTGATTGGTTTACTAATTTAAATCATGATATAAATGGAACTGTTTTGTTGGGTGATGATTATGCATGTGGTAAAAAAGAAGTTGGAACAATTAAGTTGAAACTCCATGATGATGTTATTAGAGATCTGACAAATGTGTGGTATGTTCCTGATTTAAAAAAGAATTTAATTTCTTTGGGTGCGTTGGAAGCTAATGGTTTTAATATTAATATGTCTAATGGTGCTCTTAAAGTAACTAAAGGAGCGATGGTTGTGATGAGGGGAGCCAGGCAACAAAATTTGTATTTGTTACAGGGCAAAACAGTTGTAGGTGAAGCAGCCACCGTTTCTAAAAGGACATATGATATTACAAGATTATGGCACATGAGACTTGGGTATGCTGGTGAAAAAGCTCTCCAAGGACTTGCAAAGCAGGGGTTGTTGAAAGGAGCTAGAACTTGCAAGCTTGACTTCTGCGAGCATTGTGTTTTGGGCAAACAAACCAGGGTAAATTTCGGCAATGCTATACATCGGACTAACGGTATCCTTGACTATGTGTACTCCGATGTCTGGGGTCCTACAAAGACAGCTTCAATGAGTGGTAAGCATTGGTTTGTTACTTTTGTTGATGATTACTCTAGAAGAGCTTGGGTTTATACGATGAGGCACAAAGATAAGGTGTTAGGCATTTTCTTAAATTGGAAGAAAATGGTTGAAAATCAGACTGGTAGAAAACTTAAAATTTTGAGATCTGACAATGGTGGTGTAACTCCACTTTTCAAATCCGGGCATTTTCTATGA
This sequence comes from Iris pallida, assembly GCA_029216955.1. Classification (NCBI taxonomy): domain Eukaryota; kingdom Viridiplantae; phylum Streptophyta; class Magnoliopsida; order Asparagales; family Iridaceae; genus Iris; species Iris pallida. The sequence continues at coordinate 12,763,158 of JANAVB010032220.1, forward strand.
TTTTATACTTAAGAGCATCATTAGTAAGGCCCATCCCATTTTCTAGATTCTAGATTTAGAATGTAGGAGCTTATTTTGTAGAATAATAAGTCTCATCCCTAGTCCCAATTTCTAGAATTTCGGTCCCAACCCATCCATGGGTGCTAAGGGTTGGGCCTCCCAATTTCTAGATTCTAGATTGTAGAAACTCGTTTTGTAGAATAGTAAGTTCCAATTTGGAGCCCAACTTTCTAGATTCTAAACTTTATATTATTTTTTTCCTACATTAATTTTTGACCACACAATTTTTTGGGACCGGAGCTCACTTTATCATTTCCTACTATTCTCATACAAACCCAACACATTCTACATTTACCTTTTTTTAAAAATTTTGGGCTCCAAATTGCATTGGAGAGTCCCAACTACTAATGATGCTCTAAGAATGGTTATTTTGATTTTATTAACTACCTTAAATTGGAATTTATTACTGATTATCTTTTTATTCCACTTTATTTTTCCCAACCATAACCTTTTGGGCCGAGAAGGCACAACAGCTAATTTATTTAACTTCCTTAGCCCATCATCATCGCTTGGGCCCAGCAACCCAATTCGAGCCCAAATCAGCTTCGGGCTAAGACAGCCCGTTACTTATGTCCGGACCGTTGGGTTTAAACCAACCCCTCACTCGAACATTCATTCATTTTTATCCATTCAAATTTTCACTTCGGCTTTTCCCTCCCTTCCTCTGTCACTGGAGCCGACGACGACAGGCTTGCAATGCCGCGCGGAAAGAGGGCGACTTCCAGAAGCTTCTCCTCCACCTCGTCCGTCCCTCATCCTCACCGTCCTCCACATAGGATTTCGACGTGGCGGACCAATCCTCGCCGTCCCCTTCTTCCCATCGGCGTGGTCGACCGACCACCGCACGATGCTAACCACCTCCGCCCCTCTAATCGCCTATAAATTGACACCCAGATCTCCGTTCCCTCATCGTCTTCTTCCACAGCGGAGCTCTGGCAAAATCCCTGCTGACCGTCCCTCTTCTTCCTCCTTCAAGCTCTCCAACTCGCAGCAATAGAGATCGGAGTTCCGGGCGGTACATCGCAGTGAAGACACGACAGTGGTGATGGCTATGGCGATCAAAATCACGAGCGACGACCCGAGCCGTCTCCTCCCGCCGGAGATCAATTGATCTCGACGACTACAAGATCAGTAAGTTCATTTCCTCTCTGACGAATTCTTTGAGCGATCGGTTTTCTGAACAATCGTTTGGTAAATTATTTGACATGAAACAATTTTTGTGTGATCATCTGAATTTGATCGTTTTTTTTTTTTTTGAAGATTTTGATCGATCGATTGTGTTGGTGAGTTCTTGATTGATTCTTGAGAGATTTCTCCAATTTTGGAGTCAAAACAATTCGAGTTAAACTCACGAATGTTTCCTTTCGTTTGTGCACGTAACATGTTCGATGAATTATCCAAGACAGCGGGATATTCGAACCGGACACAGAAAAGAGCGTGTCCGACTCAGAAGGACACTGTAACCACAATCTTTGCTCAGCGAGAGAGGACACTGGACGCGGGGGAGATCATGTCGAACACGGGGATGTGAGTCTGACACTCTCACTTCTTGTGAAGCAACTCTATGCAGGTACTCCTTTGTTTCCTTCTCGATTTGACGAAGTATCTAGGGTCGGGGAAGTCCATGCAGTGGTAGCAAGTGGAAGAAAAATGGGTTTGATGTTTGGATGGTTGTTAAAAGTGGAGAAAAAATAAGTTCGGTTGTTTGGATGGTTGTTGAAAGTGGATATTGGAATTGTAGATATGATAACCCATAATTAAATTAATTATGGAATATTTTCAAAATAAAAATTATCAAATAACTATTGATTATTTTAATTGATATTTTAAATTTTATAAAATAAAAGAAAATCTCATAAATTAACAAAAAATATATTAAAAACAAATTAAATTAATGAAAACATTAATAATAATAATTATTATTACTGTTATTGTTACTATATTAGTACTATTTACTAATTATTAGCATGGTGGGTTAAGATAATAATAATAACAATTATTATTATTATTTTTATTAAAATTTGTTATTACTATTTAAATCTAAAATATCTTCTCTCTCTCTCCTCCCAATCTAGATCTAACCCCCCATCCCTCTCCTCCCAAACCCATCTCATTATTTTCTTCTCCCTTTCGTTCCTTTCCCTCTCATTATTTTCCACCTCTTCTTCAACGTCTGTTGTATGCTACCCCACCCACACACAAACCATATCTTCTCCCATTCCTTCTCTCATTCTTTTCCTCTTCTTCTTCTTCAACGGCGCCGACGACTTTCTCCTCCTCCCTCTCAAATTCGTCACTTGACATCTTTTTTTCGTCGACGTTGAGGACATTGACCTCTTCATCAAGTGCCTCCCCCTCCGCAACCACGCACCCGCCGTCGGCGCCCACATCGCCGAGGACTGCGGTGAGTACATGCCGTCAGGTTCCGTGGATCCCCTCAGGTGCACGACGTGCGTGCCACCACAGCTTCCTTTTCCCGCTGTTTTGAGTTCACATTTGGCACCTTTTGGAGTTGCAGCAAAGTTTCATCCAAAAAATCATGGATGTGAAAAGTGTAAAAAAGTGTGGGGGACAGGAACTGCCTTCAATCACTTTAGAAGAAAATTGGACTTTCACAAGATGCTTACCAAACAGGGGAACTCAAATGAGTTCGACAGAGTTTCATTTTTTGGGACAGTTTCAGTGCTGTTTCGGCCATCCAAACAGGCCCTAAGAAGAATGGAGGAAACACAAGTTTTGAATTAGGAATTATTATGCCTAGTCGTTGGTTGGCTGAGTACAGTGTTTTATGATTTAAGTATGACTATTATTGAAGGACTAAGAAATGGTAAGAGGCTGTGATAGGCTTGGTTAGTAGTGACTTTTAATTGTAGTTCATAGTGAGACCTGTTACAATCTTGGGCTTTAGGGCTCAGTTCGAGTTTGGAAATCATGGGCCTTTAGAGATTACTTGAAGTTCCTGTTGGGCAAAACATGATGCCTTGCTGCATTATGCAGGTTTGAGCTTTAGTCTTTCATGTTTGGGCTGAGAAGAGGAAATTGCTAGATTAATGGGAGTTATTGATAGATTAGATTGAGCTTATTGAAGAATAGGAGATTGTGAGATAGGGCAAGTGTTATTTTGATCAATAGGGTTTAAGTAAGAGAAACATAGTAATTTTTTTTGGAATATTTCCTAAACTCTATTTTTCTTATTAGGTGATTTAGAAGACATTGCAAAGCCCCGGAAACAAGGCAAGTACATGTACTCAGTATTACCATCATTGCATGCATTACACACATTGACTTGTTTCATGATTGTACTTGTTCCCGATTGATTGCATTGCATTGTTTCTCGTGTCGAGTGCATGTGATTTACTAATATTGGACAAATATTGCTTGATAGCATACACCGTAATACCGTATGCCAGATGTCCATTTCATGCGTGACTGATAGCACTGTCGTCAGACATGCCTGATTATTGATTGTCTGATAGCATTGTTGTCAGACATGTCTGATTATTGATTGACTGATAGCATATTTATATGCATGATTACATATTAGTCCCCACATGTTGATAACGTCCAATTTGATAGAACTGGGGATTCCCAGGACCCTTCCTTTGGTGTGCGTATTGATCGATAGAAAGTTAAACAGATCTAATACGTGTTCTAACCCTTCATAGGCGGAAACTAGGGTTCACGAATTATACCTGCGGCGGAAAGGAGACAAGTAATTCCTGGCAATCTCGAGCGGACGACCCCAAGATCTTCTGCACGTATTCCTTCCTCGAGTTTGACGTCGTGTGGGCGACGATCTCCCAACCTTTTCTTCTCCTTGGCAGCCCTCTCTTTTTCTCCTTACGTGAATCACGAATTTAGAGAAAGTTTCTGATTTCTGATCGGTAATATGGCGGCCAGAGAATAGAGGATATATATAGGCTACGGCAGGGACCATGAGGAGAAATTAGGGTTAGGCCTCCTAACGGATCTGGATATCCCGTGTTCAGTCCGATCACACAATCCAGGCCCATTAACAATAGCTCGGTCCACTAATGAGCTATTGTTGCACTACCTCCCTAATCCCAAATTATATTTGTGGGCTCCTTTTATTATATGCTCGTTTGGCTCCCCATGTTAAGATATTGTATGTCCGTCGATCAAATTAAGTTACTGACAACTATATTGATTCGACATCTTTTATCCTTAAGTAGTACTGCTCAACTTTATTTGTCATGTCGGATATAATCCACCTGCAGGGTTTACATGACAATCCTTATGAGCTCCTTAAGGGGACATCATCAACCCGATGTATCGGGACATGGATTCCATTTATAATCAACAGCCCATCATACATACAATGTTATTACCCAATTCATAGAGATTGTCGATTCATAATGAATCTCACTCTTTTATGAGTCAAAATAATGCACACTGCATATACATGTCCGTTATTATATCCGGGTTAAGAGCACAAGCATCCATAATAACAGAGGTGTTTGTTCTCTTATGTAGTCAGTACAAAGAGAACAACCTCAAGTGGTCCTGTTCAATACACACAAAGTGTACTAGTGTAAACCTATAGTCAAGATAGACTAATACCAGATTACACTACAACATTTCCAATAGATTGTCCAAGTCCATCTAGGTTGTGAACTATTTATATACTCCATAGGGAACTGATAATATGATCTTCTTTGTGACATCACACACCATATTATCTACAATATAGAATATCAGACATTTGCATTAACACTTGCAACAAATACAATATGCAAACATTTGCCCATATGATTCTCATTCAAAATTTAAGGAAATAAGGTTACTAAAAAAGTGATGCTTTTAGTATATAACCCTAACAATCTCCCACTTATACTCAAAGTATTGCTTTTCAGTATATTGTTACAAATCTCCCACTTATACTTAAAGCCATGCTGCTATACATCTGACTTCCATTCCCTCAATATGACTATCAAAAGCCTTGGCTGGTAAGCTCTTTGTAAAGGGATCAGCTAGGTTGTCGGCTGATGCTATCTTGATCACAGCAACTTTTCCTTTCTTTACGAAATCTCGTATCAGGTGGTACTTGCGCTCAATGTGTTTGCCAGTCTTATGGGCTCGTGGTTCCTTCGAGTTTGCAACTGCACCACTATTATCACAATAAAGTGTAATAGACTTAGGCAAACTAGGTACCACATCCAAGTCCAATAGAAAGTTTCTGATCCAAACTGCTTCTTTGGCTGCCTCAAAAGCTGTCACATACTCGGCTTCCATGGTGGAATCAGCAATACATTTTTGCTTGATACTCCTCTACACAATGGCTCCACCTCCCAAAGTAAACACATAACCTGAGGTAGATTTCCTGGAATCCCTATCTGACTAAAAATCTGAGTCTGTATACCCCAAGGGAACTAAATTATCTGCCTGGTAAACTAGCATATACTCTTCAGTCCTTTTCAGGTACTTCAAAATATGCTTTACGGCAGTCCAGTGCTCTTGTCCTGGGTTAGACTGATATCTGCTGACCATGCCTACGGCAAAGCAGATGTCTGGTCTCGTACATAGCATTGCATACATTAAGCTTCCTACTGCTGAAGCATAAGAAACTGCCTTCATGTTCTATATCTCTTTAGGTGTCCTCGGACATTGTTCCTTTGATAGAGCAATTCCATGTCTAAAAGGTAAGAAACCTTTCTTAGAATTTTGCATACTAAAACGAGTTAGTACAGTATCGATATAGGAAGCTTGGGATAAGCCCAACATCCTTTTCTTGCGATCTCGTAGAACTTTGATCCCAAGGATGTGACTTACTTCTCCCAAGTCCTTCATATCAAACTGTTTGGATAACCATACCCTTACATCAGATAACATATTTACATTGTTTCCAATGAGCAAGATGTCATCCACATAAAGTACTAGGAACACCACCACGTTTCCGTCACACTTTCTGTATGCACATGAGTCATCCTGACATTGATCAAATCCATAGGATTTTATCACCTGATCAAAACATATGTTCCAAGATCTGGAAGCTTGCTTAAGTCCATAAATGGACTTCTTGAGCTTACAAACAAGATGCTCCTGGCCCTTTTCAATGAATCCGTCTGGTTGCTTCATATAGATGTCTTCCTCAAGACTTCCATTAAGGAAAGCTGTCTTGACATCCATTTGCCAAATCTCATAATCGAGATGAGCTGCAATAGATAAAAGAATCCGGATAGACTTAAGCATGGCTACAGGAGAAAAGGTTTCCTCATAATCGATACCCTCTCTTTGAGTAAAACCTTTTGCTACAAGCCGAGCTTTAAAGGTTTCAACCTTACCGTCTGATTCTCTTTTTCTCTTATAGACCCACTTGCATCCAATGGCTTTTACACCAACGGGTGGTTCTACAAGCTCCCAGACCTGATTAGAATCCATAGATTCTATTTCAGATATCATTACTTTTTGTCAAGACTCTGCATCTTTATCTTGGAGTGCTTCATTGTAGGTACAGGGATCATAATTTTGTTCCTCAGGGACGAAGTCTGACGACTCTCCCAAGAACATATATCTATCAGGTTGTATCACAATCCTCCCACTACGACGAGGCACTATCGGTTGTGGTGTAAAATTTGTGACATGTTGTGCAGTTATTTGTGGTTCATCCTCTTGTACTATTGGTACTGAAGTACTTGGTGTCTCACGTCTCAGTTCTTCTAGAACAACTGTACTTGTGGGTTTATGGTTCATCACATAGTCTTCCTCTAAGAATCGGGCATTGGTGCTAACAATGACCTTCTGATCCTTAGGACTATAAAATAAACCTCCTTTCGTTCCTCTTGGATAGCCTACAAACAAGCGTACTTCTGTACGAGATTCCAACTTTTCTGCTTTTCCATTCAGCACATGTGCTGGACTACCCCAAATGCGAACATGTTTCAGACTAGGCTTACACCCAATCCACAGCTCTGTGGGAGTAAGAGGTACTGACTTAGAAGGAACCAAGTTCAAAATATAAGCTGCAGTCTCTAAGGCATATCCCCAAAACGAATCTGGCAAATCCGAATAACTCATCATTGATCTAACCATCTCCATAAGAGTTATATTCCTTCTTTCGGCTACACCATTCTGCTGGGGCGTTCCAGGTGCAGTCAATTGGGATGCAATTCCAGCCTCTGATAAATAATCCCTAAACTCTCCAAAGAGGCACTCGCCACCACGATCTGATCGTAATGACTTGATACATTTTCCATGACGTTTTTTCGTTTCAGCCTTGTACTCTTTGAATTTCTCAAAGCACTCAGACTTACGGCGCATCAAATAAATGTATCCATACCTTGAATAATCGTCAATAAATGTGACAAAATATTCAAAGCCACCTCTAGCTTGGATAGTCATGGGTCCACACAAATCAGAATGAACCAATTCCAACACATCTTTGGCCCTATACCCCTTTGCCGTAAAAGGCCTTTTGGTCATTTTACCTTCCAAGCAGGATTCACAGACTGGTAGTGTCTCCACTTCCAATGAACTCAAAGGTCCATCTTCAACCAGTCTTTGAATCCTTCTTAGGTTAATATGCCCCAATCGCAAGTGCAAAGATATGTTTGGTTCATACAAGAAGGTTCTTTTCTCTTATTTAAGTTAGATGACATATTATTTATTTCCATAAGTTGCATTGTGGGCGAAATAGGATTAATGACATACAAATTATCAACCAATGCACCAGAACAGATAAAATATTTATTCTTTCTAATAACAATATTGTTATTAAAATAAATTGAATATCCATCCTTAACTAACATAGAAACAGAAACTAAATTCCTTCTAAGTGAAGGTGCATAAAGACAATCTCTCAATGTCAAAGACTTATTTCTACCAAAAGATAAAGTAACATCTCCTAATGCAACGACCGATACTTTTGTAGCATCACCCATGAACAAGCATATCTCTTCATCACTGAGTCGTCTGGTTTCCTGGAACCCCTGCAATATATTGCAGACATGATTAGTGGCTCTTGTATCTACACACCAGGTGCCGGTAGATAACACCGCTAAACATGTTTCAACTACTAGTAAATGAGATATACCTTCTTTGTCCCCTTGTTTGAGAAGTGGACAATCAGTCTTCCAATGCCCTGACCCTTTGCACTTGAAACATTTGCCTTTTGGCTTTTTCACCGCACCTTGAGGTCCCATGCCCTTCTTTGCTGAGTTTACCTGTTTCTGAATGTTATTCTTTTTCTTACCGCATTTTGGCTTAGAAGTAGAAGCCTTTTCAGAAACAAAAATATGACCACTCTGCCTAAAGAGAGATTCAGCATCCTGTAGCTCTTTTGCAAGTTCTGCCAAACTATACAACCTTTTGTTCATGTTGTAATTAAGGCAGAAATTGTCAAAACTTTTAGACAGAGTCCCGAGAATGATATCGACCTGGAATTCTCTATCGATTTCAGCTCCAAGGATCTCCATCTCATTCAGATGATCCATCATCTTGAGAACATGATCCCTTACTGGTGTACCCTCAGCCATTTTTGTATTCATCAAATATTTCATAGCAAACTGCCTAGCTGCTCTACTCTGATGTCCGAAGAGTTTCTTGAGGTTATACATCAAGTCATAAGCAGTGGCCATGGCCTGATGTTGATGTTGCAGTACATTTGACATAGATGCCAGAATGTAACACCGTGCCATCTCATCTGCCTTTTTTCACTTCTTATAAGCCTCTTTGACCTCTTCATCAGAGTTAGTATCAGGCTTATGTGAGCATTCCTCAACAAGTACATATTTGTACTCTTCAGCAATCAGAACAATATCCAAATTACGTTTCCAGTCAATATAATTAGGTCCAGTAAGTTTGTTTTCTTTAAGAATCATCATAAGTGGACTGAAAGAACCTATTTTTGAAATCATGAGAATCACATAAATAAAATTATGTAGGGCAAAAAAAACTTTTTGAATTAACTAAATATTGATTCCCTCAAAACAATAATAAGAAATTCACCAACACCTTGAAGACCATAAATTTAGCATGCCACGATAGTGTGGACGTATACAAATTCAACTTTGTTCAAGTAAGTTTTTCTTATTAATTTTACTATCATGTCAACATAACTTTATGACAAATAAAATTAATATGCTGGTCTTGCTCTGATCATACAAATAATAGCAGTGACTCCGATGGGGAGGATACCATTATTTGTATCTAAGTGTATACCATTACTTAATACTAAGTCCATTACCTTGTAATGAGTTTCTTCAGATGGAGAAGTGAACACATACTAGGTAACGTTCTACAATTATTTCTAAGGAAGTTTGTACTGGTGATCCATAATTATACTCATCCGATATGGAGGAAAGCACTATAGCCAACACGCAAGTATAATTACATCACCTACAAATCAGTAATGGAGACCATAGGATTTAAACTAAATAAATATCCTCTCCCACTTAGTTATTTAACAATGATGATTTTTCTACTAGTTGATATTATGTCCATGTTGTCCATTATTAATGTAGGCTTGGTTTTTCAAAAAAAACAACCATACAATAATAAAAATGCATAATCAGAAAAAGCAAAATGATAAAAATAAGAGAAAATATTCAACTATTATGGTCATCTTTGCTGCTCCGTCCTCAACTATCCGAATCCAAAATCTGGCGCTGCACAGATCTACTCGGAGTTCGACCAGCATCTCGTCCGACGTCAGAAAAAGCCACCACCGCCATCACGATTGATCAAAAATAATTAAAATTATATCAATCCTATGCCTCCCGAAGGAGTTCACACATAATCTAAATTGCAAAATTAAAATAATAAGCACGATCAACCCTCGTGATTTTAATTACATCCACAGCAACAACAACATCCACGACATGTCCGTGGTTTAAACAACACAATCAAAAACATGCATTGGACCATAATAGTTGGATCTAAGATGCATGTAAAACCGAGTTAGAACAGATCTATATCTACCGATTATTACACAGTGCAGGTTTTATTGGACAACATGGACGTATCAATCAATACGTAGATCCAAAGTGGCTCTGATACCAATTGATGGAACTGGAGATTCCCATGACCCTTCCTTTGGTGTGCGTATTGATCGATAGAAAGTTAAACAGATCTAATACGTGTTCTAACCCTTCATAGGCGGAAACTAGGGTTCACGAATTATACCTGCGGCGGAAAGGAGACAAGTAATTCCTGGCAATCTCGAGCGGACGACCCCAAGATCTTCTGCACGTATTCCTTCCTCGAGTTGGACGTCATGTGGGCGACGATCTCCCAACCTTTTCTTTTCCTTGGCAGCCCTCTCTTTCTCTCCTTACGTGAATCACGAAATTAGAGAAAGTTTCAGATTTATGATCGGTAATATGGCGGCCAGAGAATAGAGGATATATATAGGCTACGACAGGGACCATAAGAAAAAATTAGGGTTAGGCCTCCTAACGGATCTGGATATCCCGTGTTCAGTCCGAACACACAATCCAGGCCCATTAACAATAGCTCGGTCCACTAATGAGCTATTGTTGCACTACCTCCCTAATCCTAAATTATGTTTGTGGGCTCCTTTTATTATATGCTCGTTTGGCTCCCCATGTTAAGATATCGTATGTCCGTCGATCAAATTAAGTTACTGACAACTATATTGATTCGACATCTTTTATCCTTAAGTAGTACCGCTCAACTTTATTTGTCATGTCGGATATAATCCACCTGCAGGGTTTACATGACAATCCTTATGAGCTCCTTAAGGGGACATCATCAACCCGATGTTTTGGGACATAGATTCCATTTATAATCAACAGTCCATCATACATATAATGTTATTACCTAATTCATAGAGGTTGTCGATCCATAATGAATGTCACTCTTTTATGAGTCAAAATAATGCACACTGCATATACATGTCCGTTATTATATCCGGGTTAAGAGTACAAGCATCCATAATAACAGAGGTGTTTGTTCTCTTATGTAGTCAGTACAAAGAGAACAACCTCAAGTGGTCATGTTCAATATACACAAAGTGTACTAGTGTAAACCTATAGTCAAGATAGACTAATACCAGATTACACTACAACCTTTCCAATAGATTGTCCAAGTCCATCTAGGTTGTGAACTATTTATATACTCCATAGGAAACTGATAATATGATCTTCTGTGTGACACCACACACCATATTATCTACAATATAGAATATTAGACATTTGCATTAACACTTGCAACAAATACAATATGCAAACATTTGCCCATATGATTTTCATTCAAAATTTAAGGAAATAAGGTTACTAAAAAAGTGATGCTTTTAGTATATAACCCTAACACAATTGCACATGTACACGTAGCTAGTGCATGCTTTATATTCACATTACTTCTCTGTCTTTCAGTTTTACTTGATATACTGCTCCATTGATCTTCCATGGTGAGTTTTATTGAGTTACATTGTGCTTTGCTCCATCCTGACTGGACTGTTGATTATAGGTGAGATTGATCTTGTAGACTGTCATGGCCAGCAGCGGAGCTCACTTCGGACATTGAGATATAGATTCATGTATAGGAGATTGATTGGATGTATCTGAATATGTGTTGTTGTTGTTGTAGCATTATCTTTTACTGGCTTTGTACCCGGTCATTCATGTATAAGTTGTAATAATTGTATAGTGATCTGTGATGGCTAGTATAGTACATTCGTGATAGATGCTGTGATGAGATTATTACTTGCTATTGATGACTAGACGGCTCACTACCGCTGTCAACGACAGTGTAGGCCAGGCATGCCTCGACTTGTACCCGATTATTCGGGAGCGGGGCGTGACATGTTTTTGTGGTGGCCCACGCAGGTCTCTATCTAATGGTGCTTAGGATTAGAGTACCATTGAGAGCCTGCGGAATAGGAAACTCATCACAGTATATGATCGTTATGATGTTGCTTACTTTTCTATCTTTTATATATCTTGTTACCACACACAGTACACCTACGAGTCACTGATGGTTCTCCTCCTACAATTCCAGAGATGGCCAAAGGAAGGAACCTCATCCGCGAGGCCGCACTCTGAGTGTAGCTCATTCCGAGAGAGGATTATCTGCCCTACCTATGGTAGACCTAGAGCACTTCGGTACTCATGTACCACCCGTCACGATAGCTTCTTCACGACACTCCATCAGTTCCATGGGGAGCACACGGATGTATGAGCTAGTCCATGGACTACTAGAGGCCCAGAGAGCCCAGACTCAGAGCCTGTTGCATGCTCAGAGGGAGCAGATCACTATATTGCGGGAGGGTATTGAGAGACTAGTTAGCCCATTCCCACCACCACCACTTCCACTTTCTCAGACTACTGCTCCACCTACATCTCATATTCCACCTCCATCGATTACCATACCGACTTCAACATACATCCCACATCCACCATACGCTCCACATCCATCACCTGTTCCACCTCCACCACCCACCCAGGCTCCTGTACAGCCTACTACCACCACTTTTGTTCAGCTTGAGCCTATTTCTTTCATTCTGCCTTCCATCCATACACATGCCCCTCCCACTTATACTCACACTACTCCTACCTACCACCAGAGAGAGGGGTCTATCCTAGATTTTAAAAGGATGGCACCTAGAGAGTTCCTAGGGATCGAGGGTATACTCTACGCCGATGAATGGCTAGAGAACATGGAGAGGGTGATGCGACTATCTAGGCTCCCAGAGGACCTTAAGGTGGAGGCAGCCGGCGTGCAGATGCATGATTTGGCACGTACCTGGTTTAGGAGCGAGCCTCAGCTCGCAGTACCTGGACTAACTTGGGATCAGTTTGTGGAAATCTTTAAAGAAAAGTTTTTCCCGACTGTGGCAAGAGAGGCTTTGGAGCGCCAGTTTCAGACTCTTGAGCAGGGGACTCGTTCGGTTGATGAGTACGCGACATAGTTTGGGCGACTTAGTCGGTTTGCAGAAGGTAGAGCCAGAGATCTAGTCGTGAGAGCCACGAGATTCAGGCAGGGTTTGAGCTATGAGCTTCATTACTTAGTCACGGCTAACGGAGCAACTGCTTATGCTGGGATGGTCGCTCTTGGTCAGAGGTTAGAGATTGATCTGAGCCTCCGACCCAAGAGCGACCGTGACACTAGTGGAGGCAGTCAGTCGGGACCACCCAAACGTCCCAATAACCAGCAGACGAAGACCTTCACAGCCCAGCCTCCTCAGAGGACTCAGCAGCAGCAGCAACCAGTTCAACAACCTTGTGGATATTGTCAGAAAGTGGGCCATACCTGGAAGGTGTGTAGGAAGAGACTTGGACAGTGCCTTATCTGTGGAGCAGCTGATCATCAGGCTAGGGAGTACACTATTGCTCGTACAGCAGCTGGACCTTCTGGACTTCCACAGTAAGAGGGATAAAACTTGTAATCAGCAGAAATATGACTTTTGATGAAGCCAGTATGTTAAAAAATAGCAATATATGACTAGTAATGAACTAATTCAGGAAATTAATAAAGTTGTTCAGCATGTGGCGATTGAAAAAGTTGGTTTTCATGCTCCTGAGACTACTCAAACTGAAGCTGAAGAAAATCAAGAAGAAGATAAACAAGAAGAAGAAGAAGAACCACCTATCGAAGATGATTCCGCTTTGCTAGAAGAATCCATTGCCACAAGAAGAACAAGAAGAATATTACAAAACCTGCAAAACTTCGAGATTGTGTTGCTTATGCTTTTCCCATTGTTAATGCAGATATTCCAACTAATCGTAAGGAAGCCATGACAAGCTCAGAAATGGATGATTGGAATAAAGCCATGGATGAAGATATGAGCTCTCTTTTGAAGAACAAGACATGGGAACTAGTTCAATTGCCTAAGGGCAAGAGGGCTATTGGTTGCAAATGGTGTATACCAAAAAGGACGGTGTCAAAGGACCAGGAAGTGTGAGATATAAAGCAAGATTCATAGCAAAAGGGTATGCACAAAAGGAAGGTATTGATTACAATGAGATATTTTCTCCTGTTGTAAAACATTGCTCTATTCGTGTGTTGTTAGCTCTTGTTGCACAGCTTGACCTTGAATTAGTGCAACTTGATGTCAAGACAGCTTTTCTGCATGGCGACTTAGATGAGGAGATCTACATGTCTCAGCCCGATGGGCATAAGGTAGAGGGAAAAGAGAACTTTGTTTGCAAATTGAAGAAGTCATTATATGGCTTAAAACAGTCTCCTAGGCAATGGTATTTAAAATTTGATGATTTTATAGGAGACCAAAATTATTTTAGAAGCAAATATGATCACTGTGTTTATTTTAAGAAGTTACATGATGGGTCTTTCATATATTTGTTGTTATATATCGACGATATGTTAATTGCTTCAAAGAATGTGAGGGAAATTGGAAAATTGAAAGCACAAATGATGGAGGAGTTTGAAATGAAGGACCTTGGTGAAGCAAAGAAGATATTTGGAATGGAAATCACTCGTCACCGCAATAAAGGTTTGGTATTCTTGACTCAAAAACAATACATACTAAATTTGCTTCAGAAATTTTGGGTTGATAGTGCAACCAAATCAGTTAGTACTCCTTTGGCTCCTCATTTCAAACTCAATTTCCAACTATGTCCTAAAAATGAAAAAGAAAGGCATTGTATGTCAAATTTTTCGTACTCTAATTTGTGTGGATCTCTGATGTATGCTATGGTTTGTTCACGACCGAACATTGCACATGATGTTGGTATGGTGAGCCGTTATATGCACAATCCAGGAAAAGAGCATTGGAAAGCTGCAAAATGGATTTTGAGATACTTACATGGGACTAGAAATATTGGTTTGTGTTTTGAGAAAAAATATTCTATTGGAAATCTTGCAGTGGGGTATGTTGATTCTGACTATGCAGGTGATTTAGACAGAAGACGGTCTACTACAGGTTATTTGTTTACTATGGCTCAAGGGCCAATAAGTTGGAGGTCTATTTTACAAGATACAGTTGCTTTGTCAATAATAGAAGCTAAATATATGGCTGCAGTAGAAGCCGTAAAAGAGGGTCTATGCTTACACGGGCTGATTAATGAACTGGGGGTTCATCAGAAACAGGTGGAGGTTTATTGTGATAGTCAAAGTGCAATTAATTTAGCAAAGCATCAGACATATCACTCAAGAACCAAACATATAGATGTTCGATTTCACAAGGTGCGAGATGAAATAGAAAAGGGGAAGGTAATCCTTCAGAAAATTGATACTGAAGATAACCTAGCAGATATGTTGACTAAAGTAGTTACTGCAGTCAAGTTGGAACATTACCTGAACTTGGCTCATATCATGCGTGCTTGATAAGCAATATGGAATGGCTTGGAGGTTTTGTGATAGTTGCTCTATTTTGGTTACAGCTCTCTCTTGATGTTTTTACAAATCTCGCCAAGGTGGAGATTGTAGAATTAATGGCTCGGTTTCTTCTTTAATGAAGTCTCTTGGTTTTGATCTCCCAGATGAATATATGCACATTGGTAGATGCATTTGGATGTTATCTTCTTCAAAGCATTAAAATAAGATTAATGCAATGTGTTGCATTAATCGATGGTTTAATGCATGCGTTTGGGATAGCCATGTCCTTGGCTATGTAAGGCGCCACGGTAATGAGATTTGATATATCAATAGTTTGAGAGTTGTAACATTGTTGAGAGAAATAAGCTTTGTAGCATTTTGCGAGCTTCCATTTGTGAGAGTTTGAGAGCTCTCTTGTACCTTTTGTAACCTCCATTGCTAGAATAATTTTGAGTAGTTCTTGCTACTCCGCAGACGTAGGCTTTGCCGAACTGCGTTACCATATTGGTATGTTCTTTACTTTGTTCTTGCATTATTTGTTACACATATTATTATTTGGTTTCTTCGCTTGGATCGTCTTGGTGCTCTACATTTACCTTTTTTTTGAAATTTTGGGCCCCAAATTGCATTTGAGAGTCCCAACTATGTTTTAAGGGACAGTTTTATTTGGGTACTGTTACTTATTTGTAGATACAAATTTGATTAATTTTTTTCATGTAAAGCTAAGAGAAGTTGCTTTCTATCTATTTTTCCTACGCAATGTGCCTATTTTTTGCAGGTAGTTTTTTTTCTAGCAATCAAAGCGATTGGTTCACTTTTGGATATGTTTAATTATAGCATTTCTTATAAGACTTAGGACTCGTTTGGTTCCCTGTAATGTAATCGTAATCGCAATGTAATCAAATGAAAATAATTAAAAAAATTTCATTTGATTACATTGCGATTACGTTTACATTATTACAGTGTACCAAATGAGGCCTTAGTAAATTATGTACTTGAAATTGGGTAGATTGTTCTTAATTGCACAATCGTTCTTGTCATTGATCTTCTTATGCCATCATGCTTCTCAAGATATTGTCCTCAAATCTATAGGATCATTAATCGTTTTTTTCGTTCTTATAGTTATCAAATATCCAACAGAGTATACGGCCTATAATTTGTCGTCGCAATCAAAATAACAGCTCAAAAACCTGAACTTTTTACATACTAAAATGGCTTTCTGTTTAGAGTGAATGGAGGTTGCGGTTATGTAAAGAAACCTGATATTCTCTTGTTTGAAGGTCCAAATGGTCAGGTTTTTTATCCTAAGGCTAAGTTGCCGGTTAAGAAAACATTGAAGGTTAGTGCTTAAAATCCTGTGGTTAATTGTTGAAGGTTAGTGCTCCACCCACCCAAAAAATATTTTCATATGGTTTTTTTTCATATCCGTCAGCCCACTCCAGTTCGAATTTTTGGTTCCGCCCTTGATTCTAACCTGACGTCCTTAACGGGGTCATTTTGCCACAGGTGGGAGTGTATATGGGAGACGGATGACGCTTTGATTTTAACCAAACACACTTTGACAAGTATTCTCCCCCAGACTTTTATACAAATGTAAAGTTTGTAAGATTTAAAACACAAATCGCTGCATATCTTCTTCTTGTATGGATAATTACCACGTCACATCCTGTAAATTTGATTGAGTGGCAATATATTAGAACTAGTAGATGCACGTGCTTTGCACGTATAAAAAGAATATTATTCAATTATAGTCAAATATTTCTTCCAACTCATGTGGTTAAGATGAGAGGTATCCTTCTTGTTTAGTTCAGTTCGATTCCTAATGTTGAAAATATATTAAAAAAAAAAATCAAACTTTTTTCAACAACATTTTACATAATTTAATTTTTTTAAATTAAATGGTTGATGATATACACACGGCTTAGACGACTCAATCTTGAGCCGTTTTGAAGCTCCCTTATGTGAGATACATTATGTAGATTTTGGTTGTAGATGAATTAATGATTTCAGAATAGGAAGTGAATCTAATTTTGGTCCCACACACAGGTGGGGATAAGCGGAGTGGCAGTCGATACAAGCATGCAGAAAACGAAGGCGATCGAGGACGACTGTACTCCGTTTTGGGACGAAGAGTTCACGTTTCCGTTGACGACTCCGGAGCTGGCTTTGCTTCGGGTTGAGGTCCACGAGTACGACATGAACGAGAGGGATGACTTTGGCGACCAGGCGTGTCTGCCCGTCTGGGAACTGAGACCGGGGATCCGTTCGGTCGTGCTCTACGACTGCATGGGGGACAAATTTAAGTCTGTCAAGTCCTCATGCGTTTCGATTTCGTATAACTCTCCCACTTCTTCTTCGCTTCGCAATGGGAGTGAGACCAATGTATGTATGTATCTATTATACCAGGAAAAGACTATTTTGTCCGTCCGTGGGGCTGGCCCGCGTCCATGTGGCGGACAACCATTGGCCTCCCTGCTAACTTGGGCCCACCCAGACGGGGGAGCCAATGGATGCATGCCACGTGGTGGCGGACCAACCCCCGGACGGTCAAAATAGCAACTTCCATTATACCAACGTTTAGCCTTCATATAAGAACAAACATGGTTTCATCAAGGCTGTTTCAAAGAAACTATCAATGTTTCATCTTATTTATTCAAATATTACATTTTCGAACGGTCCTTGTCAGCGGTATGAAAGTAAACTTTTGTACGTATGATTTTGAGTTTCATTTTGAAAGTGGGTTTTAATGTTTGGATATGTGATAAATTCCAATATTTGGATGGCTATGAAAATGTAAAATAAAAAAATATATTATAACAACAACAACATAATTAATTAGCTAACAAAGTTAATAATTATTCATTGATGCCATTATTTATTTTTTCTAAAAATATTAATAATTAGTATCATCAAAAAATGAAATAATTTATTGGTTTACTTGTATTAATAACTAATTAGTGATAATGTCATGACTCGCACCCTAGAGTAAGGGCACGAGAAGTGGGTACGTCCAGCCTACGCCGCAGTGTCGGCGGTAGAACGCTGTCCTTGGTCAATCATCTAACAATATAAGATACATGTACAGTATATACACTCTGAATGGAGGTGACATAGCAGAATACAGTCTCAATCACATCTAAGGTAGAATACGATAAGATAGATAGATAGATAAGAAATAAAATCCACAGAGAGATACAAACAGATATAAGTCTAAGTGTCTAAGATATCACAAATCCAGATAACATCTCAAATCTCAAATACAGTGATCCATAGAGTAAATACAATAAAAAGACATCCTAGACTAAAGGTGTGTCATCCACTGCTAAGGGGTCCTGCTGCTGATCTAGGTCATAGCAATCCTCTAGGGTAGTCCCATAATAGGTAGTACAGAGCGCCTCGTCCTCATCCTCTGTAATATTTTCAACATGTCCAGTCAGGACAGGAGCGAGCACAATACATCTCATACAAATTATAACAGGTTAGAAAATATAAACACGCTAGAGAGTATGATACATGAAACTGAAGAACAACATAATGTAAAAGAGAGACTGTAAGTAAAAAGCTACAATATATAAGAGAACTAATCAGTGCTAGTGATTCAGAGTACAAGATGAACATGTGAACAGCTGAAGGGTGATTCATGACTATACTAAAGAGGTGATTCATGACTATTCTACTTTGGAATTATTCACATGTTCAGTTTCTACTCTCCCATCCCCAATCAATACACAAGGATCCAGTCAAGTTACGTTAAGATTCATGACTATACTACTTGGCCCATAAAGGGTGATTCATGAATAGATTCGTGAAGGCTCTGTGATTCATAAGAGTACAGGAATCACAAGCTGATACATGAAGATTCATGATAATAGAAGCATAAGATACATGATGTAAGTGAAACACATGAGACATGAGTATCTGATGCTCCCGAGAGGGATAACATCTCATGAAGGGATCCATATAGTACTAGTACGTGTTACCAACGTGTCAGCATCAAGTAAAGTAATCTAAAACAGGAAATATAATTCTAAACAAGATATGAAATGATCAAATAATGTACTCGCCTGGTATCCTGAATATCTGAAGAGAATATACTATCCGAGGAGTGTTGTCTGGCTCCTATAGAACAGTACAAGTCACTACATGTCTAAAATAGTAAAATAGACTGCTACAATGCATCTACATGATGTTTGGGGTCAATCTAGGCTAAAGTCAACATTGGTCAACTCTAGTCAACTCTAACAGCCAAACTAGGTCAACTCTAGTCTACTTAGGTCAAACAAGGTTAAACTAGTCTAGGTTGGTCTAATCTAGGCTTAACAAGTCAATTTAGGTCTCTAACCAAAATACAATACAAGCCACACTAGTCTAGTACCATAGCCTAAACTATACATCACATTTAAACAAAACCATATATGCATATATTATACAAGCCAATATATATGTCACATTCACATTTATATATATACATGTAAATATACATATAGGGTAGCTATATATGTATAGGTACTAGATTAACATATATATATATATATATATATATATATATATATATATATATATATATATACATGTAGAGGGAAGGAAAGAAAGAAGAGTGAATCATGAGTGTGTGTAACATATATGTGTGTACATGATAAAAGTGTGTGTGTGTGTGTGTGTATATAAGTGTTAACAGGAAGGTGAAATCAGTGATGTGTGTCAATAGCTAGGAGAGTGTATCTCAGATTCGAATTGTGGGTGTACCAACTAACATGTGTGTCTCAGGAAAATTCAGTGTATAATATAATGTGTGTGTGTATGTGATAGGTAATAACAGTTTTCAGGAAACAGTAGGTAGCAATGCAATGTATCAATGTGTCTCAGTTTTGTAATGTGTGCGTGGATGTGTGTAATGGAGAAACAGGAAAGAGTGTTCTCAGAATTCCAGTAGGGTGTTGTGTAATAGAAATTATCTAATCTCAGTAACAGTAAAATGCACATGTTCTCAGGAATTTTAAGTAAAATGACAGTTTAGTATAACAGTTAGCTGTCTACACCTTCAAAACTCATTCGAAATCCAATTTCCTTTGATAACATCCCATCCTAACATGTAACTAATACTCAGACATATGTAGGTGAATTAACATTTGCAAAAATCATCAAGAACAATTTGAAATTACAATTAAATCCAGAAATCAGGAAACAGTGAATCATGTATCAGTAAATTGGGGAAAATACAAATCGATAATTAAAAACATGTTAATAACCTGATTTAATGGTTGGTAAACCATGTGTTATATGTGTATGTGTCAATCATAGTGTCTGTGTCCAACCAAGTGGACACAGACGTGTCAAAACAAGCAGAACACACACTCGAACACTGCTGAGTGCACAGCCTCGTGCATGTGTTCACAACATTCGTGGACACGACACGATGTAAACTAGGACACGTGCTCGTGTCTGGGGGTTCGCCTAGGATAGGGCTACACTCCAGGCAGTCTGCCACGTGCTTCCATCATGTCCACAACAGACACGAGACCCGTATCCGATGGCCAACGCACGCGTACGCGCGACAGTGCATTCCCCATGCACGCGACCCTGCGTGTCCAACACGACGCCATTGGACTCGAGACTTGGGGGCTAACATGTCAGTCAGTGCCCCCTCGACGTCAAATCCCAGGCCGCCACGTGCCCTGTGCAGTGAGCACGAGGCCCCGAGCAGCAGGACAGTGCGCACGCACTGTAACAGCAAGTTCGTGTCCTCGTGTGGACACGATACGACACGAAAACCATAGACCAAGGACACGAAATTAAAGACAAACCCTAGATCTAGAAATCCATTCAAAAACATTTATAAAATTAGCACAAAATATTGGTTGTGGTATTTCATCAAACACCTAGACTAAGAAATTGATACGTGTCCGATACGGACACGAAACCACATGCAAATGACACCAAACCTACACTACAGCTAGGGGACACCTAGATCTAGGCTACCATGCAAGAAAAATAGAATTAAAATAGAATTTGAAGGGTTTACCTATAGATTGCAAGGATCAAGAAAAAGTCTCAAATCAAACGGTTCCCGTTGCTTACCAAATCCTCCAAATTGCACAAAAACTGAAATCACTCTCCATGAACATCAAATAGAGGGTGATTAGAACTATTGCAAAAGATTTGGATGAAAAAAGAATTAAAAATAGATTTAATAGGAATTTGGGAAGTTGGGGATTTACCTTTGTCACGACCCGATACCCAAATTGTTGGGCCGGGCCGAGCCATGTCCAGCCTACGCTTGGTTAAAGCGTAGTAAGCTGTTCTAAGAATAGACAATAAAGGATCTAAGCTGCTAACAGTTCTAATATTAAATTTAATAGGTTCATCACAACACATCATCTATAAGCGAAGGGAAAATAAGCACAGACTAAATAATACACTTCCAAAGTATCTAACTGGAGACAAAGTCCAGTAACTACCAAATATAGTCTAAACAGTTCAATAACTAAGCCAAAAATAATCTAAGCAAGACTACTAAGCGAGGTTCCCTGCGGGGACTTCCTCGGGAGCAAAAGTCTGGTCCTCTGTAGTGGGTCCATAGAACAAATCACAGAGCAAATCTTCCTCCGAAAGTATTCCTACAACATTATCCTGTCAGGACGGAAGCAAGTACAACCTCTACAACTAAAGTACTAAATATATAATGAAAGAGATATACAACAAGAAACATGGTGTGATAAGTCTATAAAACAGAAAATACTGGAAACATGGCCTCATGGTACAACTGGGATCATAGTATCATAGTAACATAGGGAACATGGCATATCTGGAATCATGGTATGACTGGAATCACGGTAAAATACATTTGTCAAGGTGACACATGTGTATCTAATGTTTGAAACTGAAGCAGGTACGTGATCGGTCAATAGGTGCTGTAGGTGCTGAGACACCCGGTAAGAACAATATGTACTTCCGTATATGCCTAAATGTACACACGTACAAGTGCCGCGGGATATTGGCCTATGGCAGGGTCTACATGCATAATGTCGACCTTACACGGCTCAAGGTCGCAGCGTGGGGGCATGATCACGTACTCAACTATCAGTTTCCCCATAACCCATATTCTAACATGTGAGAGATACGAGAACAGTAAAAACATGTGAGAGGTACGAGAACGATATAAAACATGTGAGAGATACTGGGAGCAGTATAAGCATGGTAGGTACTGGGAGCAGTATAAAACATGTGAATACTCAGAGCAGTATAAAGCATAGTGAAACATGTACTGAGAACCAGTAAGAAGCATGTGAAGATATAAGAACTGTCCTAAGCATGGCAGGTACTGAAAGTAATACAACATGTGAAGATTTAACTTGCTACCTCAAGGATCAGTATTTTAACAGGGTTAATACATGTTCTAGCATTAAAAGACAGTAAATGAGTTTGTAGATGTACTTGCCTCGAGCAAAACAAGAATACTAGTACGAAGATATAGATGTCCGGTGTCCTGTCAATAATGATATACAAACTCAGTATCTAAGTTATCTTCAAGATTACACTAGTGGTGTGACACGACTCCAAACTGGATACTAGCCAAGTAGAGACCTAGCATAAAAGTCCAATGTGGGGTGACACTATATCCAAACTAACTTTCTAGAGTCTTTACACTAGAGTAGGGTGAGGTCCAATACGACTATAACTCAAAACAACACAAAATATTGCAAGTCGTAACTATTCAATAAATAAATCAAATTGTACACTGTGTTCCAACAATTTTTGAGATAGACAAAAAACTGAAATATACATAAAATAAAATACCAAAATGATCCTTGTTAATTATAAAATTTATACTAATTTTTCTGGAATTTATAAACCCTCATAAATATTTATTAAAAATCAGCAAACATATGTATCCTGAAAATGAGTTATATTTTCCTATTTTTATACAATGCCAAAAGTACTTATTAAATGCTAAAAAATTATAATAAATTGTCTAAATTAACATAGTATTTAAATAGAATTTTTCCTAGATTTTTACAGCACTTAAAATATATATAAAAATTTAAAACAGCCTAACCGGATTAACCGGCGGATTACTGCGGATTACCGACGGATTTTCCGATCCGTCACAGCAAGTTTGTGGTGCAAGTTCGGATTTTTCGACGGATTTCCGACGGATTTTTCGAACCGTCACAGAAAGTTGATTTTTGAACTCAAAACTTGTTTCGGCCATAAAAACTTTATTTTAAATCGAAATTCGGATTTTCAAAAGTCAAAATCGCATGAAATTTAATTTCCTACAACATGGGAGTATTAGTTTTCACAAATTCAAAGATTTGATAGATCAATACCTCAAAATACTCCAAAATCATATATAGAAACTTAGATCTACGCAATATTACCGATCAAAACCAAAAGTGCTATATACTAAAGATGTTAACAATTTAGAGGAGCATATTATAGAACAATAAAACTTCAATTTCTATGGAAAACAAAATTATAGCATGGTCATGACACTTATGAGTAAGATGTACTTGCCTAGGTTAAACTCCAAGCCTAATCTTCTACTCCACCACCAAGAGGGGTACGAAACCACACTCTAGACCTCAAGGCCAAGCTCTTGGCAAGCTCCAAGGGAAGAGAAGGGAAGAAGAAATGAAGAGAGAGTGAAGAGAATGAAAAAGAGAGAGGAGAGAGAAAGTAAAATGGTATATATAGAAGGGGAAATTAATCTTAACCGTTGGATCATGATCCATGTGAAAGTCTAGGTCAATCATGGCCATTCAAACAAAACCAATTATCCATTGGATAATAGAGTGCATCTACACTATTCACGAAAATATCTTAAACATTATTCACGAAAATATCTAAACACTATTCACAAAAATATCGGAAACACTATTCATGAAAATATCTGAAACACTATTCATGAAAATATCAGAAACCGAAAATATCTAAAGTGTAGAAAACATGTCCGGGCGGTATGCCGTCGGTATACACCGGTATACCGGCGGTATGCCGATCAAGGAGAAAACCTATAGTTTTGGGAAAATTTAAAGCATTCCAGAAACCAAGAGAATACGAAATACGCTACAAAATACGTATTTAAATACTTATCGAAAATAATTCATTTAAAAATTTTAAAATAGTCCTGAAATTCAGGGGGCTTATAAACTTTCCTTCTAAAAGTTGGTTGAGCACAAAAGAGGCAAGAACAAAGAAAATGATATTATATAGGGAGATTTCCTATGTGTGGCCAGCCACTAATGGCTTGGTTAGGGTTAGGGTTTCAAGTTATGGGCCAATGGCTAAGTTACATAAGTCATGAAATCAAATCCTTAAGTCATAAGTCATTTCACCTATTCTTAATCCTCTTATTTCAAACTAGTTTCTAATGACTAAGTAGAGGTTAACTTAAGTTAGACTAGGGTCACACCATTGCCTACTAAGTCACCATAGCTAGGGTTAGCTTCTAGGTCAGTCTACAAAGTCTCAATTAGCCCAAGTCAAAAATCACAATCACCAATTCAATAAATAAAAATAAATTCAAAATTCAACAAATGATCAAAATACCCTCAAGCTAAAAATGTGGTAGTGACACATAACCTTAATTACAAAAAATTAAGAGCAGAAGTGCAGAAAATGACAAAAGTACATACTTGGAAATAAAAAAAAATATAAAAAAAGAATGGATAATATAATGGTTATGAAGTAATAGAAAAAAAAAAGTGTCTGCACACGAACTAATAACAAAAGAAAATCAAACTTTCTCCAACATCCGTGTTAAAAATACGGATGTCAAAAGTGCATGCTCCGCCAAAATTAACTGGCTAACATGAACTGGCAACTCACGCAACATTATATAAGTTAAATTTGATAAAATTTTCTTACCTTTGCAAACAAGCAACTAGTAAGCATTCTGAATTATGCAATTTAGCTCTTTCTAAACTTTATCCAAGTTTTCAAGAAAATAAAATTGTTAGCATCACAATAACGACATCACACACTCTAAATATTATATGTTTTGTAGTAATGATTTAATATTATTTACATAGTAAATCTAATTATCCAATCCAACTCGTATTTACTTCGTACCATATTTTAACTTTTGGAAATGCAAAATGAGATTTAATAAGGAAAGTTTATAAGTGTGAGGTTACCCTAACACACGAGTACCTTTAAGCACCCATTTAGCTAATTAAACATACTAAAATATGATAATTAAGGATAATTTATAAAGTGGACAGAATTGAATTAATATGTTAATTTGTCAACTCTTCAAGTTTTCACATTCAACATTAACCCAAGTATATTCATATCAAACTAGTAATATAAAATCCATAAAGATTTGCCTTACAATGTACAAGTTGAGTTTCCTAAATTGATCCCAGACTTATAAGAGTCCACGGTGATATAAATTCATAAGTTCACGTCCATACAATATGTCAAGGTATAAGTGTATGTATCTATACATTTAGGTGTAAATAATCATATATATATTTCTCTTGGGTTATAGTCCTACATTATTCACAACAAAATCTGAATTCAAAGTGTCCATTCATGTTGTGTCCTACACTTTGTGTCCAATACATACATGATTGTGTCCTTAGTAGATTTCTACCAAATTTTATGCCTAAATAATATTACATTTCTCATGAAATTGGATTTATCATGAGTTTCAGAGAAATTCAAAATGTATATCATGCTAATACAAGAAAATTTGATGGTCAACATGAGAAAATTCAAGAGGAGGAAGGAGAGAGGACTTGCCTTGGGTTCTTTGAATGATTCCTAAGAGAATCATCTCCTAAAATTCAAGGTCAGAACATAATGACACAAAAATGGGATTGGGGATTAAGAAAATACTTAGAAATAATTTTTGAATTGAATTTGTAAGAGGAAGAAAGGAAAAAAAGAATGGAGGATGAGGAGAGAGGAAGTCGGGGGGGCGGGGTCACCGACGGCGGCGGCGGCCGTGCGGCAGCAGCAGCGACAGCCATGAAGAGTAGGGGGAGGGGAGGAGAATGAGAGGAGGAAGAAGAAAGAAGAAGAAAGAAAAGGGAGGAAAGAAGAAGAAGGGGGGAGGGGGGGGGGGGTAAGAAAGTTCACCTGATATGGAAAAGGGGAAGGAATGAACTCTTTCTCTCTTCTCTTTTCATATAAAAGGATGACAAAATTTGGGATTGACTAAATTACCCCTTGGACTTAGTCATGAGAATGAAAAATAACACTTGTCCCCCTTCTCATGCTTGAATGCCACATTGGGGGGTCAACAAAAATGCAAAATTTGCATTTTGCAAGAGGGGCAAAGTGAAAAGAAAATTAATTTATGAAAATTTAAAATAGTAAAAATTTAAAAGGGTGAAAAATAAATAAACAAATAAAAAATATATATGCTATGACACGGGGGATTGGCACGGTTCGAATCCCCTTATAGGCGTTGCTTGTCAGTCCGAAGAAAATGACACCTCAAAAAAATAAAAATAAGAAAATAAAATTATACAAAAGGAGACGAAAATGGAACAAATTAGTATAGGCCAAAATCGAAAAAAAAAATTATATGCCAAACAATACCAGAACATTACCATTATGCGATCGTCGTTTCTTGTCTGCCGACTTTCAATGTTTGATTGAAAGAAGAAAAATTATATTTTTGGTTATGACATGACCGTTCTTGAAAGTGGTTTGTTCATGACATAATCATACAGTTTCATGTCTTGAAAGTGGAAAGTGGTTCATTTTTTTGTTGAAAGTCCGGACTCGGTCGAGTTCGGACGTTTCGTTGCAAGAGTGGGAAAGTGGGTTTTTTTTATTTGACAATTTACAGTTTCGTGTCGGTTGATAAAATGTTAGTTGTCACATACAAGAAAAAAAATGGAGGAAGAAGGGGGGTTTGGATGCTTGGTTGCACGAAAGTGGGAAAGTGATTTTTTGAGTAAACTAAAAAAATATGTAACAAAATTATTTGTTACGAGTAAATTAATTTTACAAGAAGATTATTTTTTTGAGCAAATTAATTCGCATTCATATAATTTTTGTTCACTTAGAATTTTTTTCGTTTTGAAAATTTACATTCAATAATTATATGTCAATTAAAATAAAAAGTAATTATTTCATAAAATTTATATTAGAATATGTAAATTTAAATAACAATTATTTACATGTAAAAAATAAATTATGGGTAACCAACATCTAATTTCAATAACTATCTAAATAATTGATTTTTTTTTGTCATTTTCAACAATTATCCAAATAAACGAACTTTTTTTTTCTACTTTCAACCATTCAAACAACCCAACTCCTTTTCTTTTTCACTTTCAATTCGTTCAATCAAACAATATTTTAAAAATCAAAACCTACTACATCACCTACATAAATTCCTCTTTTTCCACTTTCGTATTTTCCTACACTTTTTTCGTGCAACAAAATCGACCCCAAACTAAAGCCCATATTAGTCCCAAATCCTCAAAGGCTTTTTCTAAGGGCACCCCAACTATTACTAGGGGCTATCACTTACTAGGGGACAGCCCAGGTTTGAGAAACTTTTACTGGGGACGTCCCGAAAATTACTTGGGGCTATCCCACCTCCCCCCCCCCCAAATCCTCTCTTTCATTTCATTTTCATAAAAAATTCTCTCTTCAAAACCCTCTCTCCAAAACCCTACTCTTCAAAAACCTCTCTCCAAAACCCTACTCTCCAAAATCCTCTCTCCAAAACCCTATCTTCAAAGCTCATCAATGGCACCAAAGAAGAAACCCTCCTCACAAGCTAGGTACGTTTTTCCTAATTTTTGTATATTTTATTTTATAATTCAAAGAATCTTTGAGAAATCTCTTAAATGTTATGATAAATTAGGTTAGAACAATTCAAAGTACTTTTCGAATTCGACAATGCTCCATTTTTTCGTTTAAACCTAACCCTAGAACACGAAATGGCCGTTCGGCTGCTGCTCGTGGTCGTCATCCCTGAGGAATGTCGAAGAATGGGCAGTCCTACTGCAAAAGTGGATTGCCATGTATTAGGCAGTCCTATTATAAAACATGACTGCAGGAAGCCTGACAGTCCTGTTATAAAACAGGACTGCCATCTCTCTGGCAGTCCTGAAAGAATGATGGACAGCCAGGATCATGGCAGTCCTTAAGGCCAACTTCATAATTTTATTTACATCCATTAATTAATGACTCTAACCCTATAATACTAACCCTGTGTTGTCCTGCAGTCCTGTGGCCGCTCCCAAAAGAAAGTGACCCCCCCACCGCATCCTTGCGCAGGGAACGTAGTGAGTGGCCTCGTCCTCTTGAGAGACCAATAAGAATTTCAGAACCGCAGCGACAACGGGAACAACCACACCCCCATAATCGTTCGAAGCAACGAGGTACTCCTAGTCCTCCGTCTTCTTCCGATGACGACGACGACGTACCTATCAGCCAAATTCTAGAACGAGGTGGTTCTGGTGCCGGTCCTTCTGAGGATCCTATCCGTACGCCCGGTGTCGGTCCTTCTGAGGATCATGTTCGTTCGCCCGATGTCGATCCTTCTGAGGAGGAGGAGGCCGTCCATCCGCCGGGTTGCTCAATGTTGTTGTCGTTCGACAACCACATTGCTTATGAAATATGGAAGTGTAGAAGCATGGAATTTCACAACCAGAAAGCCCATGCGCCAGGCATTATATGCGCCAGAACTCAGACAGCTAATCAAATAAGCCATAGACATTCGAAGAAGGACTTTTTATTTATATATATAAAAGTCTATTACATGTCTAGAAAAGGTTGTACAAAGGAGAATAGGATCCTAGATCTACAGCCAACAGCCACCATGCGCCTTCCAGATAGGCGCAGCAGTCACCATGCGCTGTCAGCCAGGCGCAGCAGATGTCATGTGCCTCCAGCCAGGCGTATCCTACCATCTCTTCAGCAGCTCAGTTATGTGCATCCAGCTCAGTTATGTGCATCCCTTCAGCAGCTCAGTTATGAGCAACTCTTCCAACCAGGCTAACCTGGCCGAGCAGAGCCCAGTTATGTGCCGCTCTTCCAGCCAGGGTCACCTGATAAGTGCTTCGTTACACAAAGCATTTAACCCTCTGGCTGGAACCAAGGAAGAGAAGAGCACGGCAAAGCTGTGGCCAGGGGAGGCTTCGAAAGAGCCTCCAAAGACCAAGGAAGACCGTGATCGAAATCATGGCACAAGGAACTTTCAACACAATCAAAGTGGACGGCACCCACTTTGAAGGAAGAGAGAGCCTAGCACCGCCATTCCGATCTACGGCTCTTCCGGAACAACGGAGACGAGGCCCGAACATCCCTATCTTTGGATGCAACAGGCACCTTCCGCCTGCCTCAGAAGCCCTCGACTCCGTCTTTTGGATGTAACAGTCACCTTCAAGTGCATCGAAGACAACACGACGTCTCATCTTCACCTTCGGGAGCACTTCGTCAACAGAATGCACCCGCATATCCAAGTTCATATTAGAAGTACGTGAGGGAACGAGGAGCAAACCTTCTCTCCATGCCACTATTTATAGGCCGGGCAAATCAAACCCATACGCCAAGTGGATGACTCTCCGAATTCTGTGCAATGAATTTGCATTAAATGGATGAACCGGACACCTCGAATTCAGCCAAACGGCTATTAGCACTCGAGGAGCGAGACAGCCGCGTCATTAAAGGACATGTCGGATGCGCCAGCCAAACAGTGCATCACACGGACGCGCCCTCCAGCATCAGGCGCATCACACAGACGTGCCCTACAGTACCCGGCGCATCACAGAGGATGCGCCCCCCCTCACATCTCTATGCCGAGTGGAACACCAACCAATGTGCCCACTCAGCTGTCCATCGAACGTCACAAATATTAAATGTTGAACTGACACCAGAGTTGGCAGCACGCTTCCCAAAGTCTGAACAGTTGACAGCTTTTTTCAGAGAACGAAGCGTCGGCAATGTCAGCATCATCATGACTCTATTCCGACGGCTACTGCCACGTGGCCATCCGCATGCGCATCTACGGCCATGCGTCCAAACCAGCATGCGCCTCAGACCCTTCACTGATCCCTAAAGATAGAAGAAGAGTCTCCAGTTGAAGCTTTGCATGCGCCTCAAAAGCCATGCGCCCCAGACTGATCTCTGATCCCGAAAGACAGAAGGAAGGTCACCTGCATGCGCCTTAAAAGCTATGCGCCCTAAATGGTTTGTAACTCCTAAAGGTTATGAGCCGCAGCCTCCTCCTGCGCCCAGATCCAAGGCGCAGCTCACCAGATCACTACCCCCCCAAATCCGAGATCTTCAAGCCATGGGTCGATGACACATGTCCTTTGACTCAACTCGTCCAAGATTTCAGCAACAGAAAGATCTTCTCCTCTGCTACGTGCCGGCTCACAACAGCAGTATGAAGAGTTCTCCCCCTCAATCAGGGTGCATCATCTACGCGCCTCCATCAGCAACCTCCACGTGGCGTCCCCACACACCGGCGCATCCTACATGCGCGCATGAGCAGCCAGCCTGCAAAATTATAAATAGAGGGATCTTCTCCTTCACACACACACAGAATCCACAACGAACATACAAGGAATCATCAGATAGGCAGATACAGACACTCAACGTCTTCCTCCTCTCAGCAAGCTCCAGCACCCAGAGCAATCCACACCTTCAGAGAACCGATAACCGTCGTCAGCCGGTCAACGGAGTCAACGCATTACCACTCGCTCCATTGGCACTAAGGACCCAGCTTAAACAAAAGTGTACTCCTAGGACTACATCTAAGTCCTACATTGTAATACTGTTCTGTTTGTATTAAAGTTTTCAATCAAACAATTTAATGGCAAACAAGCTGGCGACTCTGCTGGGGACTTCTTTCTCCTCTTCCGAGAAAGTCGTGTCACAGGCCGACGACGTGAAGGTGGGCTCCTCCCACAAGACGCTTGTCGTGCGCCTCAATCAACAGGCGCACGAGGAGTTCATTTCTGAAGGAAGTGCGAGTCCTTCGAAGCGGCTACCAAAGCCGAAGAAGATCCGCACGGCCTGGGTGCGCAAGGTCGACGCCTCGGGTACCACCAATAAAGGGGATGCAGTAATCCAGCCTTCCCTTCCTGCTGACGTTCTCAGCAACCAAGGTGCGCCCGCCGATGCAGCGCATCTCTTGGGGAAACGTGCGGCTGACCACGTTCTCCAGCTATCTCCCTCTCATGCGAGGAAGATACGTCGACGGAGCAGGGGTGCAGCCAATGCCCCGCGCATCACCTCTGATGCATCACAAAAAGTCTCTGTCTTTGACAGACTCACTCGCTGTAATGGCGAGAAGAATTTGGATGCTGAGTACTATGCGCCCCAGCGGGCTGGTACGAAGAAATCCAAGGCGGCACGGGCCATGCGCCACAAACGTGCTATGCCAGCAGCCAGCCAGAGGCACGCGCTCGTCATCACGTGCGCTGCCGATGGCAAGCTGTACAAGGTTGACTCAAGTGCTTCTGCACCAGCAACGAGTCGATCTTCAAAGTCCTCATCTCGCTTGGGCGCATCTACTGCGTACACAACCAAGTCGAGAGAGGCAAACTCAGTGGTCTTGAACTCCCGCGCCTCCTCTGGTTGTGCGTTTGAGGTCCGTTCAAGTCACTTCAAATGTTGTGGTTCCCCCACTACTGATCGTGATGCCTGCTTGGTATTAGATCAGGGGGCGCAGCACTCACCTGGCCACCCCGGCGTTTGGCCTTGCCATACGTCTGAAGGGGGTGTGAAGGCACCACTCTCCTCTAATGAACTGCGCAACGTGATCACTCACAAGCGCCGGTCAGGAGAGTCGACCAACAAGCACGATGCGCCTCTCACGGGGCATACTTGTGCGGTGGTCACCATCAACGGCTGTTGCAAGGCGGCAGCTCCACCAAGACAGTCCGTCTTCCAACGACTGCAATCATCGACACCTTTTCGACGTCGCCTTGGGACAAAGGTGTCAGCTGAAGAGGAGCCAAAGGTTGCTTCATGCAACGTGGTCTCCAACTCCTCATCAATCCGGAAGACGACTGCCAATTCCTTGTCTTCATCCAAAAGCCAGCCGAGGAAAACCAAGGCAGCTGTCTCGACCTCTGGAGTGTTTGAAGGCACTCGGTCGAGGAAGAAGTCCTTGGAGGAAGCTGGGGGTAGCCAGACCCTTGTTGAGCCTCCTTCCGAAGACGGAGATGTCCAAAGCACAGCTGCGGCGGATCTTCATCATCAAGGTGAGATTACTCTCCCTGAAGCCCCTCAAAATGAGGATGTCCTCCAGGACACCGCCGGGGGTAGTTCTGGAAACAAAGAGGTCCTTCAAGACGGAGCTGAGGGCAATCAGACCCTTGCAGATGCGCCTATTGAAGATGAACTCCAGAATATGGCTGGGGGTGGCCAAACACCAGGAGAAGTAACCCCCCCGCATGAGAGTGAGGCCGAAAGCGAAGCCTCAACCAATCCATCCACTCCTGGCCGTGTCAGGACAGTATACATGGCTGGGGATGATGTCGAGTCTGATGCACCGTCACAGGACATAGTCCAGCGCATAGACTCATTAGAGGGAGGTCTCAAAACCCTCTCTGCCTCTATGCAAGCACTGACTCAAGCGGTGTTTGAGATGCGGTCGGCCTTGATCAGGACACCTGTAACTGGTCCTGACCCAGGAGCTAATGGGGAGTCGAGTGTGCCCCTCCAACAGGCGCCCTCGGATACAGAAGGACCTCGGACCTCGGAGCCCTCGAACGCTCCAATCCAGATGGTACCTCCTTTCCCGACTCCTAGCTCTACGGAGGATGTGGTCGAAATGATCAAAGACCTGCGGGAGCGCTTCGAGTCCAAGAACAGGCAAGAGGAACGCCAGAAGATGGGCATTCCCCAGCCTTATTCCCTCGAGTGGAACAAGGTGGTTTATCCCCCAAAGTATAAACCACAAACACTCATCCCATACGACGGGAAGGACTCTCCGCGACGGTACCTGACGTACTTCCAGTCACAGACAGGGCATCTTCCGAAGGAGGACGCGCTCCTCACCAGTATCTTTGTCGGGGCCCTGAAAGAAGTGGCGTATGACTGGTACTGCAGCCTCCCCGACAATTCCATATCGTCCTTCGACGACCTGACGCGCCTCTTCCTCGACCGCTTCTACGACGGCGGAAAGGACATGACGATGGCGTCTCTCATAGAGATATGTCAGAAGGAGAAGGAAACGGTTCGGGCGTTCATCGAACGCTTCCGACAGGCTTGCTTCAGGCTACCTCCAGGCATGCCAGAACATGCGCTCCTCTCCGCTTGCAGCATGAACATGTTGCCTGCAGTAAAGCTCTGGCTCAACTCTACTCCCCCTCCTGACTGGAGCTCCCTGATCATCGAAGCTGAAGCTGCAGAAAAGAAGGCGGCCAATGCACGTCTTCTGGGTGTCAGCTTCCCCGCCTTTGACGATAAGGGAAAAAGTCCGCAGCTAACAGCTTCGGACGAGAAGCAAAGGGGAAACATGCATTGACTGTTAATGCCTCAAAAGGCGCATCTGCGCCTACTCAGAAGCCTCCACTGGCACCGAGACCCAAGGAGGTTTATTCATTCAATGATGACGACACCCTGCAACTTTTCGAGATACTGAAGCAGGGTGACAAGATCAAGCTACCGGACCCAAAGCGGCCCGATGAAGTTGGGAAAGTGGACAACCCGAGGTACTGTCATTACCATCGGTTTGTCGGACACCCGACCAAGGACTGCTACGTCCTCAAGAATTACATCCAGCGCATGATCAATCCGGATGTAATCTCCGTCGACTATGAAGAGAAGACGGTGTCGGCCAATGTGATTTTGCTTCAGTTCGGCACCTTGCCGCCAACTACCACACAAGATGGCGTCGTCCCCATCCCTAAGGCGACAATGGAGGTGGTAAACTTACCACCTACTCGTGACAATGTGAGTGGACTCACCCCGCTCAGCACATCTCGAGGAGAGGTCCTCTGGGTTCACCCCGACCTCGTCTCCGAGGTGACTCAATCGGAGGTACGCCCTACCTCCAAATCAAAAGGCAGGAAGATCAAGTCTTGCCGCACAGTCTCTTCTTCAACAGAAGAGGCACTTCCAGTGCAAACACGTGCACAACTGAGCTCCCAATCCGGCGAAGCCGCCGCCGAAGTGGTGCCTCCTAGCACCATCCCTGAGGAGGGTCCATCTAAGCCCTCAGCAGCCAACAAGCAGAAGCAGGTGGAGGCCCGTTTTGACAGACCTCTACGGAAGGAGAATGCTTCGGGGCTGTCCAAGCCTCACAACTTCGACATTCTGGCACAATTAGCCAGTACACCTGCGCGCCTGTCTTTGTTCGAGCTCCTGCGTCTTTCTAAAGATTCCCGAGAAGCTCTCTGCGAAGCTCTGAAGGACGCTGAATCCTTTCTTAGTCAGGTCAAGCAGCCTGAAGACCTCCCAACTACTTGTGCGCACTGTCATTGTGCGGATGAAGTTATCCCAAACATAACTTTCACCCAACAAGACATGCTGCTCAAGCATCACCGACATAACCGACCGCTGTATTATACAGGGTACATTGGCTCGGTCAAGGTGAGCCGGATTCAGATCGATCCTGGGTCTTCCCTAAGTATCATTCCGAAGACGTTGCTATCTAAGCTGGGGATCCCGATGTACCGGCTGGCGCCCTCCAATACAACCATCAGTGGCTTCAATGCTAGCAAGAGCGCGCCATTGGGCAAGATCCGACTGAAGTGTCACATTGGCAGCCTCAAAACTGAGGTGACTTGTTATATGGTAGATGCCGAGGTCAACTACAACATCCTGCTCGGTCGACCATGGCTGCATGAGTACATGGTGGTGCCCTCCACGCTCCACCAGTGCATGAAGTATGTATCCACCAATGGCGTCATCTGGACGGAGTTTGCAGACATCGATCCTTTCAAAGGGATTGAAGCCTACTTCACCGATTCCGACTTGTACAAGCCCATTGACGAGGAGGAAGCCAACGACGCTGATGATGAGGCAGAGACGACAACAGAACCGGACATGGAGCCTGAGACGACTCCCGACGCCCCCTTGAAAATTCGACTGAAGGGGAAACCACCCCAGAAGGCGCCTCCAATGAGCATCAAGCTATCAGGGAAAGCGCCGGCTCGCGAAGCACCCCTGAAGATATGTCTCAAGGGAAAGCCACCTCAAACATCGGCTCCCCTGGTGGCAAAATTACAAGGGAAGGCACCACTCACCGGAGGCGCAGCCCAGGCACCTCTCAAGGTGCGTCTCAAGGGCAAGCCGTCGCAGTCATCCAAGGTGTCAGAGAAGGCTCATATAACCCTCTCAGACCCCAAAGCTGTGGTGGACTCTCCTAGTCTACCCCCAGTTCTTACAGACGAGGAGCTTGGTGATTATATCTCGGCTGACGTAGAGGCACCCTCCTTTGACAATGTAATCCCACGGGATAAGATCTCGTATTTTATCAATAATAGAGTGTCTTTTAATTATTCTTGTCTTCCACACTGGAATGCCATGTATACATTAGATAACGCTCTACGGTCGTTGCAAACACAAATAACGACCGTCCATCATAATCGAGTAGTCCCGTCTCAAGGAGTCTTCATAGTCCCTCCACGGAGCCGAGACCAAGACACCATCATCTCGGGCAAAGTCGAGCGTTATCGGGACCTCCCGTCAATCGAGCCCGAACCTGATACCGGCAGAGTACAAGTCTATCGGGACACGGATGCGGCAAAGTACATCATCCAAAAGATGGGCTACGACCTGAAAAGCAACAAAGGCTTAAACTACGGTAAGGGTCGGCATCTCCCTGTCCGGCTTTCGATGCCCAATGGAAAGCCACAGGACTATTATAATCGGACTGGACGAGGGCTAGGCTATGTCACGTCGCCATCAACCCCAGAGAGTTCAGATGCAGAAGACATAGAACATTCCCACTCGTCCGAAGCATCGACTTGGGATTCCGATACCAGTATCGGGTCAGTCTTCAGGAAAGTGCTGTCAGCTAACATGACGTCAGCACAACCTCAAAAAGGTGAAGGCGAAGACCAAGCGCCAGAACCCTTCGAAGAAGAACCCTGGGCCCAACGCCTAGGGGAACAATGGGAATCTCGTTTTGAGCTTCGTGAACCTTCCACCAAAGACGAAGTCGAGCAGATCGACCTCGGGGAGGGGTCTTTTTCCAAACCCATCTTCATCAGTAAAAGCCTGGAAGGAGAAGATCGAGAATCTTTAATCCAACTGGCTAAAGAGTATATCGACGTCTTCGCCTGGAGCTATGAAGACATGCCGGGACTCGATCCACAGATCGCAACGCATAGGTTGAACATCTTACCTGATGCCAAACCTATCAAACAACAGCAGCGACGCTTCCGTCCGGACATCATGAATGCCATCGATCAGGAGGTAGACAAACTCTTGACCAGCGGCTTCATCCGTGAGGAACAACACCCGGATTGGGTAGCCAACGTCGTTCCTGTCACCAAGAAGAACGGGAAGATACGAGTCTGTATCGACTTCAGGGATCTCAACTCTGCTTGCCCGAAGGACGAATTCCCGCTTCCAATCACTGATGTGATGATCGACAACACATGTGGCTTTGAGCGTATGTCCTTCATGGACGGGTATTCAGGCTACAATCAAATCAAGATGTTCCCCGATGACGCAAAATACACGTCATTCAGGACTCCAAAGGGTGTTTTCTGCTACACAGTAATGCCCTTCGGCTTGAAGAATGCCGGTGCGACATACCAGCGAGCTATGAGCACCATCTTCCGTCAGCATCTTCGCAAGACGGTCGAATGCTATGTTGACGACATCGCAGTCAAGAGCCGCCTCAAAGGAGATCACCTACAGGACCTGAAGACGGTCTTCGATCTCATGCGGGCACATCAACTCAAAATGAACTCCGTTAAATCCTTTCTGGGGGTTTCTAGCGACAAATTCTTGGGCTTTGTCATCACAGCGAAAGGCATTCATGTTGATCCTGAGAAGACCAAAGCCATCCTCAATATGGACCCTCCGAAGAACCTTCGAGAACTTCGGGGCCTACAGGGACGTCTGGCATATATCCGGAGGTTCATAGCGAACCTCTCCGGTAGATGTCAACCCTTTACTCAGCTCATGAAGAAGGGAGTCTCTTACGTCTGGACAGAGGAGTGTCAAAAGGCTTTCGACGACATCAAGGCTTACTTAACAAGCCCACCAGTCCTGGTAGCGCCAGTCGCCGGCAAACCATTTCTCCTCAACGTCCGTGCCATGGATTATTCTCTTAGCGCTCTGCTGGCTCAAAACAGCGATACAGGCTTCGAGCAAGCAATCTACTACCTCAGTCGAACACTCATCGGGGCCGAACACCGGTACAACCCCGTCGAAAAGGAGTACTTGGCTTTGGTGTTTTCCATCCAGAAGACTCGTTATTATGTCTCGGGTCAGACAATTCATGCCATTTCCCGAGTCAATCCGCTCAGAGTCCTCATGACGAAGCCAGGATCATTGAACTCCCGGCTGGCTACATGGGCGATCTTGCTAACACCATACAACATGGTGTTTGTGCCACAAAAAGCTGTTAAGGGTCAAGCTCTGGCTGACTTTTTAGCTGCACACCCATCCCAGAATCCTCAAAACTCTATGAAGATATCCCGGATGAGGTCCAAGAATCCAACGTCACCGAAGGAAGCTCCGTTTGGCGGATGTTCTTCGACGGCGCTTCGAGAACAGGCCCCAAAGGCCAAATCATCGCAGGAGTGGGGGTAGTCTTAGTCTCCTCCGATCAGCTGGTCATCCAGCGTGCGTACTCTCTTTCGAAGCCATGCTCCAACAACGTTGCCGAGTACAACGCACTCGTCATGGGACTCCAGCTCGCACAACAGCTGGGGGTCGACCATCTGGAAGCTTACGGCGACTCAAAACTCGTCGTAAACCAGGTTCGGGGACAATACGAAGTTCGCCATGAAGATTTAATCCCTTATCATGAAGTCGCGTTGAACATCATTTCAACCTTCACCGGGTTCTTCATCGAACATGTCCCCCGTTTACAAAACTTGGAGGCCGATGCTCTGGCCGGCCTCGCAGCCTCATTAGCGGCGCCCTTTGGGACTCAACACTATATCACGGTAACAGAACGAGATCTGATTTGTCTCAGAAACAACCTATGCTTGCGGGTGGCCCACGCCATGCCGACGAACACTGGGGTTAATGTCCGGGACTGGAGGTTCCCGTTCATCGACTTCGCTGTCTACGGAATCCTTCCAGAGGACCCGAAGGAAGCCGTCTCAGTCAGGAGACGCTCTCTTCGATTCTACTACGATACAGCTACCAAAACGCTGTACCGACGCTCCTTCGATGGGCTCCTCCTTCGATGCCTGTCCAACGAAGAAGCAGCCGAAGCTCTTCAAGAAGCTCATGACGGAACTTGTGGAGCTCATCAACCCGGTCCTAAGTTGCAAGATCGACTGCGACGTATGGGCTACTACTGGCCAACCATGGCTGCCGACGCTGTCGAATATGCTAAGAAGTGCCACGCGTGCCAACTTCATGCAGACTTCATACATACACCATCGGAGCCGCTACATCCTACAGTCGCCTCCTGGCCCTTCGAAGCCTGGGGCATGGACATTGTAGGGCCAATCACCCCTCCTTCATCGAGAGGACACCGTTTCATCCTGGCCATCACCGACTACTTCTCCAAATGGGCGGAAGCAATTCCACTAACAGAAGTAAAAAGCTCCAGGGTGGTCAGCTTTATCAAACATCATGTCATTTACCGTTTCGGAGTACCCCGGCGGATCATCCATGACAATGGTCCTCAGTTTATCAGCCACATTTTTAGCAGGTTCTGTGACAAGAATCGCATTCAGAACGTGGCCTCAACCGCCTACAATCCGGCAGCAAACGGATTGGCTGAGGCATTCAACAAAACTATCGTTAGGCTGCTTAAAAAGGTTGTGTCATCCAACAAACGCGACTTGGACGAAAAGCTTGCCGAATGCCTTTGGGCCTACCGCACAACGGTACGGACCCCAACAGGCAACACTCCATTCTCCCTAGTCTACGGGAGCGAAGCAGTACTGCCTCTCGAGATACAGATACCTTCGCTCCGCGTAGCAATCACAAACAAACTCACAGAAGAGGACAATCAACGTCGTCGTCTGCGAGAACTAGAGGCACTTGACGAAAAGCGTCTCCTAGCTCAACAACGCATCGAGCTCTACCAAGCCCGAATATCACAGGCTTTCAACAAGAAGGTCAAACAGAGGACTTTCCAAGTTGGCGACCTGGTTTTAGCAGTCAGAAGACTAATGGTGTTGACCCACAAGACACCAGGAAAGTTCGAGCCCAAGTGGGAAGGACCTTTCATCATAGAGACGGTATACTCAAACGGTGCTTACCGCCTCGCCAAACCCAATGGGGACTTGTTCATGATGCCCATCAACGGCAAGTTCCTAAAGAAGTACTATTCTTGACATCCTCCAGACATGTACTTCCTCAAACAACCTCTTTCCACAAACTCATACGCCTCCGGAACCCAGCTGTTCCGCGGCATCTTCCAGTAGAAAGATAACCACGTCCATATTACCTCTGAGTTGTCTCTACACCCTACAAAGCAGAATCTTACACTTCGTAAGCCTATGCTACCCTTCATGTTTACCACGTCCACATTACCTCTGAGTAAACATCTTGTACAAACAACCCCTGCGTTATTGTACATTTATCGCAGAACTTCCACGTCCATATAACCTCTGAGTTGTTCAGCGTATCCCCCAAGATCATTCCTACCACGTCCATAATACCTCTGAGTAGGGAGATTCTATCATTTCGAACCCAATGATTGCCATGTCCACATTACCTCTGAGCAAACATAATGGTTCCTTCAAACTTATTATCTGTACCTGAAAACCAAGGTGCGCAAAAGATAATAGGTCCACACAAATCATCAAGTTCATGACAACAAAAGATGAACACATCACAAAAAAAGGTTGTAGACTTCTTTATTCTTCTGAAAAAGGAGTACAAGAAACTACATCATCCCCCAGTAAGGGTTGCAAAAGAACACAAAAGAAAAAGGAAAAAAGCTATGGTCCCTGAATCTCCCCAGGATGGGCTGAGAGCTCCCTGACTCGAAGCTTTAAATCGACTGCGCGGGCCTCCACCGTCGCCAGGACTCGTCGCTCTGCTTCTTGGCACATCAATTCAATGGCCCCAGCGGAAGTATCACTTGCATGCTTCTCATCAAGCTGTTGTCGTTGCTGCGCCAAGGCAAGAGTCCGCTGAGTAAAAGTCGCTTCATCCTTCTTAAATGCTGCATGTTCAGCCCGGACACGCTCGACCTCTAACTGGAGTCGGACCCGTTGGTCTTCAAGGCGGCACATCTGGGTGTCGATATCCGCGATATTAGCTTCCAATGCAGCTCGAGTTTCCACCGTCGTCTTAATGGACTGAGACAACTGCTCTACCGCAGCCTCAGTCTCAGCCACCTCGCGCTCCCAAACGCCCACGGTGGCCTGGTATGAAGACTCGATCTCGGCGATCAGCTTCCCCTTCTCTGCATCTATCAGGACAGAGAGGTCGTTTCGCCGGATGCGTTGAAGTTCCGTGAGCCGCTCATCCAGCTCAATCACCGAAGCCTCCAGAATTTCGGCCATATGGTCGTGGCCTTGGTGAATACGAATCAGCTCGATGCAGGGCATGGCCAGAGCTTTTGCCGTCGCAAAACTCCCATTGGCATCCATCACAGCAGATACACCCTTCTGCAATATTTTGTACACCCCCTCGACGAGGAATTTCACATACTCGTCTGCATCCGCCAGGACCTGCGGCGTCATCGCAGGAGTTGGAGGAGCTACTGCAGTTTACAGACCGGAAGAAGATCTGCCAACCTCAATCAGCGAGGCTTGAACCTCGGCATCAATGGACTCTTCATCAACAGGGGCTGGACTGCTAGCCCGAGGAGCCGAAGCAACAGAAGGGGCCGGCACAGGCGTCGAGATGGTCCCCCAAGTAGAAGGAGCGACACAGGGTTCTACACCCTTACCCTTCTCAAGCCCGGAGGAACCACCGATGTCAACGGCCACCTCTTCTACCCCCAACGTCCTATCAACAGTTGGTACCTCCCTTGGCAGAATAGGGAGATTATCACTTGTCTCTTGACCCGTCGCAGCGGTCTTGACTGACAGACGGGTCTCATCATCGAGTCCCTCAACAGGGACAGAATCTGTCGCTACCTCTTGAGTGGTAGCCGCCTCAACTTCCACGGTTGAAGCCGGGGTAGGACTCGGCAATGATGCAGCCGACCTCCCCTCATCATGATAAGGAGGGGATTCAACCCTCTCCTCTGTCTCAACTACATCTGCTGTCCCCGCAGCAGATTCTTGCAAGACCGGAGGAACGTCATCGGAAGGCGACGAACTCCAGTCCACTTCATCATCAGGATACCTCGAGTCCGCAGGACCCTCAGCATCCAAGGCCTCCACGGCAGATGGTGCTCTCCCAGAAGTTGTTGCGACCTCGAAGTCAGGAGATATTAAAACCTCCGCAGGAACATCTTCAGGACCTTCCTCCACGGGAGACATTAGCATCGGTGGAATGCGCTCATCAGAAGAGCCTGCCACCTCCTTCGGTTTACTAGCGCCCGATTTTAAAACACGGGACTTCTTCTTCAATCCCTACAAGAAGAAGAGCATAAGTCGCCACAATGACAGAATTGGAATTAGAAATATTCCTTACCTCAGCAAGGATTGATCCTGCTGGCATTATAAGTGGCACTTTCGTAACCTTCGGGGTCGGCGCCTTTCTCGACCTTTTCGGTACAGAAGAACCAGCTTCTGTGTCAGCACGCCTTTTCCCGACAGACGGGTCTCCCACTGGTACTGCAGCAGCAGCCCGATACCCCCCAACTCTGGTGGACGATATAATCGGGCTGCCATCAACATATTCGCTGTCGCCTCCAGTTGGGTTCCAATAATGAAACTGGTCTCCTTGTCATAACCAGGAGACATAGCAGTCATAGTGCAATACAGCTTGGCGGCCGGATATAGGATCGGCGGCCGAGGATTGCGAACTGGCGTGGTGAACTTAACGCTAGTGCATCCAGCGTTATAATATTGCCAGTCCCGGGCTCCATCCAGCAAACTCCCGATGAAGCCTAAACTACTACTGGGATTCCGCAACATTAACTGGGTATAGCCAAACTGACGAGCAAATCGGCTTGGCAGATAAGGCTCCAGATAACACCTATTCTGGTTGCGGTAGACCAGGTGAGAAGGCCGGATACTCTGCAACCAACGAAAACTCCATTTCGGCAGAGTGACCGCATCTTCGCCAGAGTCAACTAAATCTTGGTCGGCCTCGAAATCTTTGAAGATCGGGCCAACCTTGACAATCTCCCACCCCTGAAGGTAGGACAAGACTCTCCTGCAAACGGGGACGCCAGTGTAAGACCACTTCCTCTTATAGAAGCGG
This sequence comes from Iris pallida, assembly GCA_029216955.1. Classification (NCBI taxonomy): domain Eukaryota; kingdom Viridiplantae; phylum Streptophyta; class Magnoliopsida; order Asparagales; family Iridaceae; genus Iris; species Iris pallida. The sequence goes on from JANAVB010032220.1 coordinate 12,805,878, forward strand.
CGAATGAAGGCATCTCCTTCGACATGGTCCTCCTCCGGACCGGGACTCATCACGTTCGGATGATGCAAGATTAGCCACCCCATAAGATAATAGAAAGGCAGCTCGGCCCGGGGAAAGTTATCATTACTACCTCTCTCGTGGATCACATCATCGGCAAAGGACCTCAAACCGCGCAACAGGTTGCACACCATCGCGGGGAGGAGAGCCAAAGGTCGTCCACAGGCCAACTTCACCGCAGGCAAAATGAGATTCCGATGTACCATCTCGACGGCACCGGATCCACCTGCAAATACGCAATCCCGGAGCCATATCATCAAGTAGGACGTCAACACTGCCTTGGATGACATCCGGTGCCCGCAGTGCCAGAAACAGCTGTACGTAGCCTTGCCGCCCTTATTAGAGTGTGGGGTCCTTTCGTCCAGCCGGCTTATTTCAGAACTCACTTCCGCGGGCTTCAATCCCTGCGGAGTCGCAAACCGAATCCTCGAAGGATCCGTCAAATCCTGTCTGAAGACGTAGTCCCTCCAAGCAGTCACATGAGGCTGGATCTTGCCCTTGTCCCTCTGGTGCATCAGATAATGATGGCTTGTCACCTCTTTGAAAACAGCCATCATCTCCGGATCCTTATCCTCCAGAACTTGGATTTCTTTATTTGATGGAAAATATTCCTCGTACGGTTCCGAGCCCCAAGGAAGCTTGGACACTTCGTACATCTCATGAAGGGCCAATCCCAACTCCCCCACCGGAGTAAAGAAGCTACCAGTCTGGGCATTGAAAAGCTCCAAGAGCGCAAGGAACATAGGCTTATTGAGGTCCACGCCTGCCTGCGTGGCCCGAATGGCGGCTGTCAGCCCGATCTCTTTAAGCTCAACCTCGAACCTTGAAAGCACCCAAGTGGTCAACTCGTCCCACTTCGGGATGTAGTGACACCAGCCTTCGACTCTGAAGCTACCTGTCGGATACATCACCTTTGATGTCAGCATCTGATTTGCAAAGATCGGGGCACTGAAGGGAAACGTGTCGTTTGGGACCTCACTGTAGATGCTCCCAGGACGCAAGGCTCGGTAACTGAAAGAAGAACCGGCTCGTGAAGCAGTCAAAGTATCTCGCTGGTTCGAGGAGGTGTCAATTGAGAGGGTACCTCCCAAGGCCCCTCCTTGAGAGGGATTAAGTTCCCAACCCATCCTTCTCTTCGAAGCTAAACGATAAAAAGCCGTCAGCGGCAACTGGCGGTCAACCTGCCGCATGTACAAAACCATGCCTTTGGCAGAAAAGAACCAGTCTTCTCTAATCCTCAGTATCTTCGCTTCGGAAGAGACTAGTCGGTCGCCAAACAGAAAGGCAGGTTTTAAGAAAGTTACACTTTCGGATTCAGCAGACTTCAGTTTACCACTCTCCATCATACTCTGGAGGAAAAGAGGCAACTGGGTCTGGATTTGTAGCATTCTCTCACGAGGTTGGTCCTGTAAGATAGCATCCTTCGCAGGATTGATCACCGCCTCGTCAAAATCAACTCCCATCTAACAAAGAGAAGCGTCCAGAAGGACCTCATTCAACAAAGGGATCGTCATCGACACTGATACAACAAAGGTGGAAGTCAGGCAAAAATGTCAAATAGCTTCGGCGCATCATCAGGGCGTAAGCCCATGCACGTCAGCATTGGAGCTTCGGCGCATCATCAGAGCGTGAGCTCATGCGCGTCAGCAAAGGCTTCGGCGCATCATCAGGGTACGAAACCCATGCGCGTCAGCCATTAAACCTCGGTGCATGATAAAGGTGTAAACCTATGTACGTCGGCGGGATAGAACCTCGGCGTATCATCAGGACAAAAGTCCATACGCGTCAGCAAATCTGAGTTAGGGCACAGTCTGGCCCAAAAGCTTATGTGAAGGAGATGAAACCCACCCGTCACCTCAGGACGAACGTCGGCCGGAGTTGCAGGGGTGATAGGTGGATCCTCATCAACGAACTCCTTCGCCTTCTCCTTCCCCTTGCCGGCACCACCGCGAGGAGTCTTGGGAGCCATTCTCTCAGAGAAGAAAAAGTTAGGGTTTTGAAGAAAAACTCTAAAGAAAGCAAAGGCACAGAGCAGATGAACTCTCTCTCTCCCCAACCCTTACCTATTTATAGGGCTTGGTCGCACGCGTGAACCGATGACGTGTAATCTCAGCCGTCGCTTCGGGTTCCGTGAGGAGATAACAACAAATACAACCAAAAGATCATCATTAATCTTTTGGGTTACCAAAGTGTCATCATCATCAACTGAAAGGAGCATGCGCCCGAACAAGCATGCGCCCAAAAATCATGCGCCTGACCTCCATGCTTCTTATTCAAAGTATTCCAAAACTTATTCAAAAGTTTTGAAAACTTTGAAGGGGGTCTTGTAGAAGCATGAAATTTCACAACCAGAAAGCCCATGCGCCAGGCATTATATGCGCCAGAACTCAGACAGCTAATCAAATAAGCCATAGACATTCGAAGAAGGACTTTTTATTTATATATATAAAAGTCTATTACATGTCTAGAAAAGGTTGTACAAAGGAGAATAGGATCCTAGATCTACAGCCAACAGCCACCATGCGCCTTCCAGATAGGCGCAGCAACCACCATGCGCCTTCCGATAGGCGCAGCAGTCACCATGCGCAGCAGATGTCATGCGCCTCCAGCCAGGCGTATCCTACCATCTCTTCAGCAGCTCAGTTATGTGCATCCAGCTCAGTTATGTGCATCCCTTCAGCAGCTCAGTTATGAGCAACTCTTCCAACCAGGCTCACCTGGCCGAGCAGGGCCCAGTTATGTGCCGCTCTTCCAGCCAGGGTCACCTGATAAGTGCTTCGTTACACAAAGCATTTAACCCTCTGGCTGGAACCAAGGAAGAGAAGAGCACGGCAAAGCTGTGGCCAGGGGAGGCTTCGAAAGAGCCTCCAAAGACCAAGGAAGACCGTGATCGAAATCATGGCACAAGGAACTTTCAACACAATCAAAGTGGACGGCACCCACTTTGAAGGAAGAGAGAGCCTAGCACCGCCATTCCGATCTACGGCTCTTCCGGAACAACGGAGACGAGGCCCGAACATCCCTATCTTTGGATGCAACAGGCACCTTCCGCCTGCCTCAGAAGCCCTCGACTCCGTCTTTTGGATGTAACAGTCACCTTCAAGTGCATCGAAGACAACACGACGTCTCATCTTCACCCTCGGGAGCACTTCGTCAACAGAATGCACCCGCATATCCAAGTTCATATTGGAAGTACGTGAGGGAACGAGGAGCAAACCTTCTCTCCATGCCACTATTTATAGGCCGGGCAAATCAAACCCATACGCCAAGTGGATGACTCTCCGAATTCTGTGCAATGAATTTGCATTAAATGGATGAACCGGACGCCTCGAATTCAGCCAAACGGCTATTAGCACTCGAGGAGCGAGACAGCCGCGTCATTAAAGGACATGTCGGATGCGCCAGCCAAACAGCGCATCACACGGACGCGCCCTCCAGCATCAGGCGCATCACACAGACGCGCCCTACAGTACCCGGCGCATCACAGAGGATGCGCCCCCCCTCACATCTCCATGCCGAGTGGAACACCAACCAATGTGCCCACTCAGCTGTCCATCGAACGTCACAAACATTAAATGCTGAACTGACACCAGAGTTGGCAGCACGCTTCCCAAAGTCTGAACAGTTGACAGCTTTTTTCAGAGAACGAAGCGTCGGCAACGTCAGCATCATCATGACTCTATTCCGACGGCTACTGCCACGTGGCCATCCGCATGCGCCTCTACGGCCATGCGTCCAAACCAGCATGCGCCTCAAAAGTCGTGCGCCTCAGACCCTTCACTGATCCCTAAAGACAGAAGAAGAGTCTCCAGTTGAAGCTTTGCATGCGCCTCAAAAGCCATGCGCCCCAGACTGATCTCTGATCCCGAAAGACAGAAGGAAGGTCACCTGCATGCGCCTTAAAAGCCATGCGCCCTAAATGGTTTGTAACTCCTAAAGGTTATGAGCCGCAGCCTCCTCCTGCGCCCAGATCCAAGGCGCAGCTCACCAGATCACTACCCCCCCAAATCCGAGATCTTCAAGCCATGGGTCGATGACACGTGTCCTTTGACTCAACTCGTCCAAGATTTCAGCAACAGAAAGATCTTCTCCTCTGCTACGTGCCGGCTCACAACAGCAGTATGAAGAGTTCTCCCCCTCAATCAGGGCGCATCATCTATGCGCCTCCATCAGCAACCTCCACGTGGCGTCTCCACACACCGGCGCATCCTACATGCGCGCATGAGCAGCCAGCCTGCAAAACTATAAATAAAGGGATCTTCTCCTTCACACACACACAGAATCCACAACGAACATACAAGGAATCATCAGAGAGGCAGATACAGACACTCAACGTCTTCCTCCTCTCAGCAAGCTCCAGCACCCAGAGCAATCCACACCTTCAGAGAACCGATAACCGTCGTCAGCTGGTCAACGGAGTCAACGCATTACCACTCGCTCCATTGGCACTAAGAACCCAGCTTAAACAAAAGTGTACTCCTAGGACTACATCTAAGTCCTACATTGTAACACTGTTCTGTTTGTATTAAAGTTTTCAATCAAATAATTTAATGGCAAACAGGAAGAACCCGGTATGTACATTATGTTTGTAAGTTTTTGTTTATATATATATATATATATATATATATATATATATATATATATATATATATATATATATATTTCATAATCCTATTTTTATTCTGTTGTCCGACATACAGGGGAGCTGTCGTATTCTTTGGGCCGTGAGCCACGGGAGGAAGTGCGTTGCCTGATCTTTTAACCATTTACCCGAGGACGTCCAGAGCAAAATATTTCCTACCGGTTTACATAATTTGGCTAAATATGCCTACAAGACGCAGGACAATGCTCTCATATCGACCTTTGTGGAGAGATGACATCCGGAGACCAACACATTTCATCTCCCAGCCGGGGAGTTGACCATTACCCTGGACGACGTCTATCAGATACTGGAGTTGTCGGTGGAGGGGCGCGTCATGACAAATGAATATTTATGTACTGAGAAGGATCTCGAGTGGTACGATCGTATAGTTGATTTTGTAGAAGATAACCTTGGGGTTGAGGCCACTACCTTTACAATCCTGCCGGGCTTCAAGAAGTCCTACGGAATTCCTCTGTCATAGTTGGTGGAGAATTTCAAAGGCCCGCATGAGGCGGATGATGAAACCGTTGAGAGGGTGGCCCGGGCATACATGCTCTTCATACTTGGATCGGTCGACATTCTAGACAAGTCAGGAACCTCTATACATGCTAGGTATCTTACGAACCTATCTGTTATAGACGACGTAGGAGCCATATCCCGGGGCAGCGGTATACTTGCTAATCTTTACCGCGAGCTTGGTATAGCATCCCGTGTCGGAACCAAGACCATGGCGGGATGCCAGACTCTACTCCATGTAAGAAAATTTCTAACATTTTAAACTAATATACTAGCTAGATTTTATTGTTAATTTAATGACTATTCATTTACAAATTATATAGGCATGGATATACGAGCACTTTTCGATGCTCAAGCGGGGTGAGCTGAACCCACGCTCTCAGAAGCACCTTTATAGAGTGTGTCAATGGAAGCCAACTCAGCTGGAAACTAAAAATCATGAAACGCTGGTTTCCATTCGTGATGCTCCGAACAATTTGGTGCCAGAAGAGGTTAGTAGATAGCGCATAGATAGCATAGACTATTTATTTGGTATGTTTATTTGTTGATTATTTTCTTTTAACTTGTGTCCTACAGATAGTTTGGCATCCACACCGGGATTTCCGGCAGTTAAATCGCCATCTGCAACCAGTATCTCTATTTCATGGTATGATCACATGCTATGATATTACGAAGCCTTACATGCCTGATAGAGTACTTCGTCAGTTTGGCCTCGTACAAACTGTGCCGCAGCGCACATTAAGGTTATTGGAGCCTCCGTGCGGGACCCAACCTTTGAACTACAAGCCGCCCTATTTCGACTGGGTGACCGACTGCTACTCCGAGTGGCAACGACATTTGCTTGGGAAAGAACTTCGACAATCGGTGGAGGAGATGCACGACTGCAGCGACGAGTACATGCCGTACTACTTGGCAGTCGGACATCCTAAGTTGTCGAACCCTAGCAATCCAGGGCCCGTTGCTGGTGGAGCTCTAGGACCTCTGCCTTCCAAAAATGTCTTATATGCTTCATTGGTCAAGATGGTAGGTTTATAAATTATAGTTTGTAAATATTTTCAAATTTAACTCTCTTAATTGACGTTTTGTCATTTACAGGCTACTCGGGTGAAGGCTTTGGCAAAATTCCTCCGATCGGGCTGCCAGAACGATGAATGTGTCAATATCGCGAACCAGTTGGAGCACATCGACGACACTGTCGAATTTCCTTTCATGCAAAATCGAGAGGCACGTACGAAGGCCCGGCATGATCATAGCTAGATTATGTTTTGTATTATGATGGATGTTTAACTTGGATACATGGATGTTTTGTATTATGATGGATGTTTTGTATTATGATGGATGTTAACTTGTTGGCAATATGTTTAACTTGTTGAAATTGTATTTTGTGATGTTTAAATTGTGATGTTAACTTGTTGGCAATATGTTTAACTTGTTGAAATTGTATTTTGTGATGTTTAAATTGTGATATTTACTTGTTGGCAATATGTTTCACTTGTTTAAATTATATTTTGTGATGTTTAAATTGTGATGTTTACTTGTTGGCAATATGTGAAAAAACTTGTTGGATCACAGTGAGTTTTGATCAGGACTGCCAGACTACTGACAGTCCTTATTCAAATTAGGATTGCCAGTGGTCTGGCAGTCCTGATCAAAACTCACTGTGAATGAGTTTGGATCTGGCGTTTGGATCAGGACTGCCAGACCACTGGCAGTCCTAATGTGAGTTAGGACTGCCAGTGGTCTGGCAGTCCTTATCCAAACTCACTGTGAATGAGTTTTGATCAGGACTGCCAGACCACTGGCAGTCCTAATGTGAATCAGGACTGCCAGTGGTCTGGCAGTCCTGATCAAAACTCACTGTGTGTGAGTTTTGATCACACACAGTGTGAGTTTTGATCAGGACCGCCATATCAGTTGCAGTCCTAATGTGAACAAGGACTGCTAGTGGTCTGGCAGTCCTGATCAAAACTCACTGTGAGTGAGTTTTTTCACATATTGCACACAAATAGGGACATATTACACACATAATGCACACAAGTAGATATTTTTTTCACACGTATAGCAGACAAGAAAAAGTAAAAAACAAAAAAAACATATATTTGACTTCACATTTCAAAATGATATACTTTAATGTTTACAAAATGGGTTATCCATATACAAAATGTGAAAACTTCATTTCAGTCGTAGACGTATCAGTCGATTTCGACATCGTAGTGGCCAACCGGTAAGTCTCTTGGCTCATCCATCTTCAACAGTTTCCTACAATGATTGATTTGATGATCAAAAGGTTCGGTCCAGGACTTCGCTTCTCCCGGTGCTAGTTTGTACCAAACTGTTGTAGGTGGAGGAATCGAAGAATGACTGATCATCCTTAGCATGACAAAGTGATCTTTGATTTGACCTATAGTACATAGATTAGTTTGTCTGTGCTCCGCCGGAGGAGCGCACATCAGAAAAAAAGTATTGCGAATCCCCACCGAATAAAGTACAACAGGGATCTAGTACCGATTAGCAAATAAATACAAGGCAGACGGGACGAACATGTAGTGGTCTGGCCCGGTAACACTGTCAGTGCAAGGAATACTTGTCAACAAACTTGCAACTGTTTCTTCGCTTAGGATGCGGGAGTATAATGGAAGATGACTCTCTAATTCCTCGTACAGCTACTGCCTCACTTGCCTCCATCCGTCTTTGTCAGAATAACCAAGATGTATTGCAAGCACATAAAATCCGCAATGGCCATCCCCCGGGACATCAACAATAGACTAGATATAACTGCGAATCTCAGGATAAAAATGGTGGATATACAAACCCAACGTTTGTCTAACCACAGTATCTTCGTTTATAATATCCGTTTTCTCCTTTTTTCGGCGAATGATAAGCTTGCACTTCCGTGCAGAGGGAGCTTGCTCTAAGCTTCGTTCAATATGCTCAAAGGATGATGGATCTCTCTTAGTTGACTCAAGCCTTTTCTTCTGTGAACTACTCAATCTTGTTTGAGGCCTGCCCTTAGGATTGGAAACAACGGATGGCTCATGCATTCTAGTAGTCACCGGACATGCAATTTCTTGGATTTTAGCCTCAATACACTCCCGCTCTGCTCCTACTGAGGCACACCACCGTGTGTGGAGAAGTTTCACTTGTGGCAAAGAGAAGAAATCATCGTCTGTCTTCACCACGGGCATTATGGACAACTGCCTCCAACATTCATCGACAGCAACTACTGGAATAGGAATGGACTGACGACGATATTCATTAATCTCATGGGCACAAGGGAGGCCCAGTGTATGTCGATGTACACACCCGCAAACCTGAGGATAAAGCTGACAAACTTTGACCTATCAATCTCTTCAAATATTCATGCCAACGCCTTGTGAGAAAGGACACACATTAAAGAATCCAAGATGACTTCCTTTCTATGCTCATGCTTGACAATATTTAAGCTCATCTCAAATGATGCCTTGATTTCGTTCATCGTCCGATCTATTGATAGATGCATCGCTTGCCAAACCGAAACAAAGTTGCCTTGTGATGACTTTAAATGCCTCTTTAATACCGAGTGTGCTCCTTCGACGCGGTTGGTAGTTGTCGTACCGTAATGCTTCACCACATTCGTCCATGCTAAGACGAATTGTTCTTTGTGCGGTTCAAGCCATGTCTCTTTGATGTAAGAAATGCATGCCGGCTCCCTCCCCTTCCACTTCTCCTTGAACAAGTGCCATGCGGCGGCGTAACTGTCTATCGTACTGGCTCGCCATACACAATTCCAGTCATGGTTGAATTCGTCAAAAACTTGCATGTCAAGTTTACCATCCACTTTTCCGAATTCAACTTACATTGGGATTGTATATTGCGATTTACATAAAAAGTGCATAGCAATGTATCCGCTTGGGGAAACACAATCCGAATAGCATTCATTAGAGCATACTCTCTGTCGGTAACAAAAACAGAGGGATCTCTATGACCGGTGTAAAGTATTTTCAGTTTCTCCAACGCCCAGGTGTAGTCTTCAAGTTTCTCACTCTTCATGAAGCAAAAAGCAACTGGAAATGTTTTCCATGTAGAGGTGAAGCCGACAACATGAAAGAGAGGCACCTTGAACTTATTGGTCTTGTACGTGCAATCAAGAACTAACATGTCGGCGAAAGACCGAGCCAAATGTGTGCAATCGTGATGAGCCCAAAAGATTGAAATGACTTCATTGCTCTGGGGATGTCTTCGATGGTGCTCAACATAATGATTATCTCCAAGCAACTTCAGCACTTCTTGCATCGCCATTCTCAATTTCGACCGAATGGCATTAGAAGAAGATAGGGCGTTGTATATTGACTTCATTGTAGACTTGTTCTTCTCATCTTCATGTCGTATGACGGAATATATTTGTCTCGGTGCAACTCCGGAAGTGGACAAGTCTTCGACTATCTTCTTCTCCGTATTGTTCAACCGTCTGACATACGGATGACCCAATAGTGTTTCGGCAATCTCGTGGTTGTGGATTCCATTCTTGACTTGGACTGTCCACTTCGCTTCTTCATCCTTTCTAATATAGATTTTGAATGGACAACCACATTTTCTCGTTCCAACATTTCTTTTTGAAACTTTACTTTGGATATCTTTATCTTTCTTATGGCTTCTGAACACACCACCTCGTTCACATGAAACCACCGTAGTTTGTTGTCCCGGACGGTTTCGGGCCGATCTAGATATCACAAGAACTATGTTGTTTGCCCGTCCAACTTCTCGGCACCAATTTAGCGCACCTTCGCTTGATTCAAAACACATATCGGTCCAAAATAAATGGCCTACGTCGACGCCAATTGGAGCAGCTACCTCGATACCGGAAGATGATAAATCCTACAATATAACTTAAAGTTAATAAAAGTAAATAACACAACACCAAAAATGTGCAAACTGCTGCCAAAATGTAGGACTGCAGAGGGAAAGACAATCCTTGCAATAATCAGGACTGCCACTACTCTGGCAGTCCTTGCAATAATCAGGACTGCCACAACTCTGGCAGTCCTTGCAATAATCAGGACCGCCACCACTCTGGCAGTCCTTCTGGTCTAAAGGACTGCAGATGTTTGGGCAGTCCTTTATTTAGAGGTGGACTGCCAGAGTAGTGACAGTCCTGTCTGTCACAACCCCGAATTTCACTTGACGTGAATGTTAAAATTTACTTACCAAGAGTGCATCCAAAGCAAAAATGTGTTCTTCGGACATATCGGGACGAGAGTCTACTACATTCGATGACCCGGGTTCTTCCATGTTCCTTTTTTCAAAATTAAACACATATAAATCATAATTTATATGTGAAATTATTGTTGGAAAGTATACAAATATATTAATTAGATGACATACCCATTAACGGAAGAAGTCGATGACACTATAGCAAAAATTTGCACCCTAAATCTTCACAATGCCTTGGTTGGGAGAAAATTTGGGTTAGGGTTTACAATTTTATGACCTAGAAATTTTGAGGAGAAGAAAAGAGTAGAGGAAAAGGAAAGAGTAGAGGGAGAGAAGAAGAGTTGGGAAATAAAATGGAGTTGGTATTTATATTAAAATTTTTTGATGGCAAACTTGTAGTTTTTTTCAAAATTTTTGAGATAGCCCCTAGTAATTTGTGTGGTGCCCTTAGAAAAAGCCATCCTCAAATTATTCTCTTCTCAATCTCTCTCATTTCAAATTGTTCCTTCCCTCCTCTCCTAACCCTAACCCTAATTCGCCATGGAGATCACCGAGGAGCAGAGACGCAGGGCGGAGGCCAACCGGCTGGCCGCTCTCGAGAAACGCAAGCGCGCGGTCGAGCGGACCGCCGAGGACCCGTGGCGGCTCTTCCGCTGCAAGAAGACCCCCAGGCCGACCACCTCTTCTTCTTCCTCCACCTCCTCCTCGTCGTCGCTATCGGTCCCGGATCCGATAGCGAAGCCGGATCCTGCGCCGCCCGCCAGGTTCCGCGTCGCCGTCGAGATCTGCTCTCCGACGGAGTTCTCCGTCGCTTTTGAGCCTCTCAAGGGCTTCCCCTTCCCCGGGGACGACGAGTGTTCCAGAAGGATCGGTGGTTGTCTTTCCGAGGTTTGTACATTCGCCTATATTAGTGTTCTTGTTTCTTGTATATATAGTCATTTTTTTTTTTTTGCATTTTGATGCATTTGCTTGCTCCGGTTCATAAAGTTTGTCCGTGTATATTTTCGTTTTCAGAACAGGAGAGCAGGGTTCAGAAATTCATAAATAACCTGTCTTTTGATCAAGATCCCGTCTTTAACTGAAGGAGGGCAAGTAATTTGATGAATGGAGGTGCAAAATGTATAAATTGTAGCAACTTGACCTAAAGTTGAAGGGTTTAGTAAATTCTAATGGGGTATTTTTATTTTCCCCACTAATCAGAGGTGTGACACTAATTCAAGGTTGGGTCCCACTTCACTAATTAGAGGGTTATATGTTTGTTTTCCAATGTCTAATTAGACATACATTTACCACTGTAAGATTATTATAAAATAAAACATTTCGCTAATGCTATCGAAAAATTATTCATGACAAACTTTAAACTGAATTTACATCAAATAACTTAATGAGAAATTAAGTGAAATGTCACATTACTAGATTATATCATGCAAGTCAAAACAATTACAAAACATATCATAAACAAGTCTCTTACCACTCACAATAACTACAACATAAAAAACAATAGAACTACATTATTCTCAATTTTTTTTTGTGTAATTCCCCTTTGTCGTTCTTCTTTCATTTTTTGTTCTTCTTTGTGTTTCTTCCTTTTATAAATTTTATATCACCGGTGTTAAGAATATAAAGGAGGAAATACTGAATTTTCTAGGATTACCATGGCCTTTTACCTTTAGAGGTTTGGTTGCAAAAAAAGGCGGCATGCTACAACTTTATTTTTCCAAGCCTATAATTAGTTGTCAAGCTCTAGTTGCATCTAATTAAATGCAAAAAACAAACAATATTTTTTGTGGGCCCACCTCTAATTAGACCCAATTAGTGATTCACCTCTGATTAGAAGTAAAACAAAACCCCCCTAAGTTTCAGGGAGTTTAGTAAAGTAAACATAAAAGTCCTTGGGCACCTTGATCTAAAGTTCAGTCGGCAGGGTTTATAGAATTTAAGTAATTTGATGAATGGATGTGGAATCTGTGGTACCATATGAAAGCACTGCCATACGACCTAAAGTTCAAGACAGGTTTAGTGATTGTGATGTGATGGATGGAGGGATATATGTGGAAAATATACATTTTTTTGGGCACGTCAACCTAAATTTCAAGGGTGTTTTTTGAATTGTTAGTAATTTGATGGATGAATGTGAAATGTAGAAACTGTAGGCACATCGACGTAGGCCCTAATGTTCGAGAGGGCTCAGAGGGGTTGAGTGAATTTTAAGTAATTAGATTGATGGTTACGGACATGTAGAATTTATACTTTTCTAGGGTACTTCAACCTAAAGTTGAAGGGTTTTTAGTTGATGTTATGTAATTTGATGGATACAACAACTACAAAGCCTTTAATCCAAATTTTGTGCACGGCTATTTGAATATTTTCTTCCACATAACTATGTTATGGGCTATTTCCTCTGTAGCACTTACAAAAGCCATACCCTTGTTTATAGCTTAAAACCATGTTCTTTTATGCTTATCCCTTGTCCTAACGGTTCCCTTAATTACTAACATGAAGTCAAATTCAACTTGCACAAATTCAACTTGTGGTCTTGGTTGTACGGGGACTACTTATATTCCCTAGGTTTTAGGGTCCAACGGTTTTTAGATGTTTCTAGTTTATTTTTGATATAATGTTCTTATCCAAATTGGATTACTTATATTTGTTTCCATAAGCCTACAATTTTAGGGTCATGAATGTGTTTTCAAGTGTCTTGGCTGTTTGTGATATAACATTATGATAGAAAATCAATATTCTCTTATATTTTAATATAAGTTTATTAGTGACGTCTTATATCAGCCTCTTTATAACATGAACTTTTAGGTTGCCTCCCGGTGTGACGGGCTTGAAATGCTCGACCAAGATGGTAGGTTTTTCTTGCTAACAGATTGCTAGTAGGATCTACGGTTCTTGTGCGTCTTGCTCAGTTGCTTCGGTTGGATACTTCGCACCATCTCAAGATGGTTGACATGTGTTGGTAGTTGGGTCACACTTACTGTGAAACCTTTTCAATTGCTGAGCTGTCCTTCAGAGCTGATAGATTTCATAAGGAAAAGCTTAGATATTGTTGATAAGGGTGATGGTATAAGTGCTATAAATACAACCATGTTGCAGTGATATAGCCAAGATGATGCCCTCTTGTTCACTAACATGACCAACTGAGAACAAAGTAATTCTCTTTGAACTTTTTATCCTTCAAGTAGAACTAAGGTTCACAATATTGGCCTAAACTAATACCGAAAACGTGGAAATATTGTAATAGAGAGATTCGACAACAAAACACCGAAACTCCCTGAAACTGATACTCATAGGAAAGGGTCCGAAAGCACGAACCTTTCCTGATATAAACATGCATGACATAATTTCTTATTTCGTGGTAAATTTTCCATATCCCAAAAGGGTGATAATATTTTCCGGAAGGCATGTTACGTCCCGATTCCGCTAGGGTCGTTCGTCCTCGCTTTGATCCCTGCGGGATCGTTCGTCCTCGCTAAGGCGTGATGCCGTACAAGCCTAAGTTGCGCTTGCACAAGGCCAGTACCTGCACAAAACAACTAGACAAAGCAAAACACACGCACACATCATTTATAAACCAACATGGGACAAAGAGCTTTGAAATGGAAATACTTCTTTTATTGATAAACTTGATAGGAATTACATGTACAAAGCTTTGCAAACTCAGAGTGCCTTATCTTGGCTACAATATTCTCTTTAAAACTCTCTTTTTGTAAACAATCGCAATGTCCATACATCATATCCTTTATTACATGCTTGAAATGTAAAGACACCTTTGAAGGAAAGGAAACTTGCGACTTGACTGGAATTGAAAAGGTAGGTTCGAGTTTGGGTGGGCATACGGTTCCAAGACCCGCGGTTCCGACCCGGCCCGAACCGTAAAATGTCCAAACAAGCCGGTTCCCAAAATTTGAAATTTAAACGGGACGGGACAGGTCGTGTCATACTAACGGGACGGGGTGGGTCCTATTTTCAAAATAAACGTGACCCCGGACCGACCCGTTTCTAGGGATATATTTTTTTTTTATCAATTTTGAATTTTTTTGCTATTATAGTTTATAGAAAATAGAACAAGTTATTGTTTAGTAAACAAATTCTAGAAATTTGGAAAGATATATGTAAAACCCGCAATATAGGTATTATTGGATTTTTGGAATTAATCGAATTTTAGTTGATTATTAGATTTTGGTTGCCTTAGAGTATCCCTAGTTAATTGGTTAGCTAGTTAGGTTTATTATTATTATTATTATTATTATTATAGTCGGATTTTTGTGTGTGGCCTGTCCCGATCCCGTGCCCGGGGTCCGACCCCGAACTCGAATCTGACTTCCGTTTCCCGAACCCAATTTTGTTCCTGTCCCGGATCCATCCTTAAATCGTTTAATTAATATTAGCCTTGATATATATGTATAATTCTATTTTGGTTATGAGAAGAGAAAAAAATAAAATAAAACAAAAACCCAACTTTTCCCAAGACCTGGCCTTCCCCACGACTAGGTCGTTTCCCCCATTTTTCTCCAGCTCCCTCTCTCCCTCTACTCATTCTTCTTCCTTTTCTTTTAAACCCACCATTCTCTCTCTCTCCCCCTCATTCCCATTCCCTCTCACTCTTTCTCTCACTCTCAAACCCATTCCCCATTTCTCCAGAACCCCCCCAACCCGTGCCCTAGCCGCTCGCGCGCCCACCTCCCGGCCGCGCCCTGCTGTCCGCGACCTCCCGGCGCCTTCGCCCCGTCCAGCCAGTGCCTCCCGCCGTGCCCTAGCCGCGCGCCCTGCCTCGCCTTCCCCGGCGACCCCCGAGCCAACCCCCGGCGACCCTTCCGAGGCCGCGCCCGCCTCCCGCCGGCGCCTCCCCGGCTGACCGCCCGCGCGCCCGCCTCTCGAGCCCGCGCCTTGCCTCGTCCAGTGCCCCCGGCGACCCCCGTGCCCGTTCGGCCAGCGCCCCCGGCGACCCCGAGCCCCTGCCGGCTCCGCCCGAGTCCGGCCAACCCTCTCGAGCCCGCAACGAGCAGTCGCCCCGGCCAGCACCTGTCCGACCCGACACCGGCAACCCTGCCCCGGCCAGCGCTGTCCGTCCGGGCCAGCGTCCCTCCTTTGTCCAGTGCGTCTGTGCGCTGTCCGGTGTTTTCCGATCCGCTGTCCCTGTGTGCCGTTCTCGCGCACACCGTACTTTTCGGCACCTATTTCGCTGTCCGCGCGAATTATTTTTCCTCTATTTCTTGCATCTGAGAGCTCTAGCCGAGCATCCGAGGTATATTTTCGTGTTCTCGTGTCCCTTTGGCTTTTCGTGTCGATGATGACGCGGTCCCGACCCCATTTCGGGGATCGGAATTTGAGTCCGTTGCGTTTAGGGGATACGCACGACGTTTTACGTCGCGGCGTTGTATTTCTGTGGTTCAGATTATTTACGCGGGACGCGTATGTTATTCCGATTCGTTATTTTCGGTTTGCGGTCCGGCTTTATCTATATGTTGGCTTTCATCTATATGTGTTGGTTGTGGATTATTACTCTGGGTTGGAATATTATTGTGGATTGGTTTGGTGTATTCCCTGGTTTGAGACCTTCTTTTGGTGCAGGGATTTGTATCGCCTATGTGGCTGGATTGTCCAGTTACAGAGGAGGTGTTGTCCAAATTTTCAGTAAAACCCTTTTCGAAACACTGGTATTTAAATTAATTTCATAAAACAAAATCTACTTTCGAACTTGGTCTTTGTAAAAGGATTTCCAAATTGGTTGTTGGTTGGTTTGCGGCTTTTCGAGATTTTACGTATCCCCGGTTAGGCGACGACCGTATCGGTCGAATGAGCATCGGCGAAACGCAAACGCTACAGGACCTTTCTGTACGTTGAGGTGTTAGCCAACAACGTAATACTTAATGACCAAGTCTGAGACTTACCTATATTTTATATTCTATAAATTTATTTAGAACTCGTTACTGGGTATTTTTCATATTTTGAGTGCAGGGCTTTGGCCTCCTGAATAGATCGCTTCCCGGCATTCAGAGCTCGCCAACAACTTTTAATATTTAATTAATTTATGTAAATAGTTGTAAGGGCATAAGTCCAGTTTTCTATTTATTTTCTGTGACCCTGTATTGTGTAGCGTAGCTTTTCCTTATTTTTCTGGAATGTTATTTCGCCGTTAAACGCGTAGAATATAAAATGGATATATATATTTTATAAAGAAAATTAATAAGTTTTCTCACAATAAATAATCTGGTAATTTAGCAATTCACATTTTTTCTCATTTAAAGAAAAGTCTAGTTTTATATATATTATAAAATACAAAGTTTTGACAAGTTAACCTATAAATCGCTATTTTTTTCAATTAACTGAATTAACCGGTTTAACCAAGTAAATGATAACCAACGTAGCTTGCGACGTTAGGCGTGTTTCGGTAGTTAATGAAATAAACTTAAAACCTGACTAGGGTCTGTTTCTAGAGATTGTAACTAGCACACTTAGAATGGTTTCATTATGGTTCTAAGTCGAGGTTCTCAACTGTAGGATCTCGGAGACATACTTGACTTCCTCCTCGGTACCGACATACCCGATCCAGTCAATCAACAGAGGCAAGTTACGGTTATGTTATCTTATATTTTATTTAGTAATTGTCAAGTTGTATGTTTAAACCACATTGCTACACGGAACTCTCTCCTAGAGTTCAAATATTGATTGTTATTGATTGCGGAAATATTGGGGGAATAGTGTAGCGTTTATGACCAATACCCCTCATATTGCATATTGTTATTGTGCGAGCTTACCCCTCTCACACACGGGGATAAGCCGTATCGCGTCGCTAGGATGCTATTGTACAACCCAAGTCGGTCATAGACGTTTACCTATTCAAATCACATTGTTTCAAATATTGTATTGCTGAAAATTGCTGGAAAATATTGTTCAAGTATTTCAACTGTTTAGCTTGCACTTTTCTGTTATTATTTGAAATGTGAGGTACATATTCGTACTTGCTCCCTCCTGACTGGAGACCAACATTTTTAGGTGACATTGAGGATGCTGAGCTATTGTACAATAGCTACTATGACCCGGTATTGTATCCTGTGGTGTTGCCGGAGTCCTCCTTGGAGGACGCAGAACCAGAGGCTGATGAGCCGACTGTCTAGCTAGTTGTTTTCCAGTTATCTAGTTTTATTGTATTGGAGTTTGTTAATTTGAATTTAGTACTTTATTTCAGTTCTTTTATTTCCAGTTGTACTTTTCAATTGTTGAATAAAAAGTTTTAAATTTTTTCGTATATTCGAGCTGTGACAAATGTATAAATGTTGTTGTGAATACTTGCATATAGAACAGCTTACTGCCGCCGTCTCATAACGGTACAGGCTGGACATGATCCGGTTTGACCCAATAATTTGGGATCGGGTCGTGACAATATAAGACTTGTTTTATTCTTATAGATAATAGAACATATATAAATGTTTACTATTCTAAGATTTTATTTACTTTTTTTGGACCCGTTTGGACCTGCGGGTCGGCCCGTTTCGAACGGGTCGAGCCCGTTCCGGTTCCAATATTTTTTGGACCCGTCCCGTCCCGCCCCGCCAATTAACGGATCCGATCCGAGTCCATAAAATTTGGGCCCGGTCCGACCCGTGCCCACCTCTAGCTTCGAGGCAATCCACAACCCTACTGGGCTAGACGCTTTAATGCCTCAATTGAAATCCCCCTGTCTCCTTTGCTTTCTGAAAAGGATGCCCACAACGTGGGTCAGTACACATCATGTGCTGGCGAGCGGCTTTTGGCCGAACTCGCAAATCTCTGCACTAAATCAATGTGTGAAGCTAACATTTTACTAGTGCTCTTTCTACTTGTCTAGGTTCTTTTTAACAATTCATAAGAAACATGACTGTAGAAATATTTCACCAACTTACCCATCGCCGACAGTAATCCCTGCACAAGACAAGGATTAACACAATTTGCATGTGATATGAAGCATACTATTTATCCCTGCATTTAGTGTTAGGTCGCAATATACTCTGATTTCACAAATGCACCTAACTACATGTTGGTCCATGGGAATCCCATGATTTGCCGCTGTGACTCTTTGGTTCAGCTCCTCGCTAAGGACATTCTATACACCCCTAGATTTCTTTACCGCAGGGTGTTACTCTGATCCCCCCTAGGCCGAGCAGTTCAGGTGCCCCCAAACTGGTCGTGAGGATTGTCCTTGTGCACAAGTTGTCCGAGACCAATGCATGAATGCACTCTATCAAATAAGTCTCTATTATGACAACATATGCAACTTTCAGTGTTTCCATCTTACTCTTTATTCTCTATACGACAAGCCGTATTATCTCTGTCATGTAACTTTAGCAACAATTACATCAATCTCTTGCAACAAAATAAGAACTTGTAATCATTCATATTGAACACGAGTAAGGCATCAGTTGTTTGATTTAGCATCTGAGTTCAATTCTTTATTTCTCATCTTTTGTTGGTTTGGTATCGTTGATCAGCGGAACACAACAAAAGAGTGGACTAGAGATCATTTTTATTAGGCGTACAGATCAATGTTTGTCCGGTTGAAGCAACTCACCAAGATGAATCTTAGTTGAGAGAAGGAGGGACTTCACGTGCTGCTCACGCTGTGTATGTCTATGCGTCCTCCTGCATTGGCACTAACATTCGATTAGCCTACTTCGGTCTCTTTCTCTTAAGATTCAGAATGAATGCGTAATGCGATTAAAGCGAACAATGAAAACCAATCATCGAAAACCAACACGAAAACGCATTCATCAAAACCAAGCAGCGAAAGAAAACATCCAACAAAACTCTTGGATTCATTTCAATAGAAGCCAATCTATTAATTGAAGAGGTTCATTGCATTTCATCCGTGACCGATCGATACCGGCATAGGTTCCCCAAATACTCAGTTCAAGACTGAGTCAGCAAGCCGTATGTCACGCCCCAGAACCCGAATATTGGGACGGACTAGGCCTCCTACTCCATATGAGGTATATAAACGTCATACGACGATCGTGGCTGTCAAGAGACTAGGGGGAGCATGCTACAAGTAAGTCTCCTATGGTCTCACAGAGCATCTATGTCTCAATCATTCAAAGCAAGAAACAACAAGTAATGAGCATATAAGATAAAGCTGTAAGGCGTCCCCGACGCTTCATCAAAATGTTCATGAGGATCTAGCTTTATAAGTTAGCTAGCCCAGAGAGTCATGGGTACATAATCGTACATCAGCTGCAGTCTGATTTAATTACAATTATGCAAAAGACAATATATCCAGAATAACCGGCTAACAGGCGCCGGCGGCTAAACGCCAGAACAAAAGTAAAGATGTTAGAGTGGTGGAGAAGAAACCCACTCGAGTCCCCCGCCAACCATGCTCCTAGTATGCACCATTGACGTCAGAAAAGAAGTTTGGATCCTCAGGCTCTGCTACGAGATCTGGCCAAACAAAAACCAGCGGGTCAGCCCCGAATAGCAAGTACCCCAAGGGAGCACAAAAGAGTGAGATAAAACCAAAGCATAAAAAGAAGACTTGGTCTATGAGTCATAGGGTGACGAAGCATCATCGAGTCCATACGGCACCGTTACAACCAAACAAGGACAAACGGTACCAATATCGAAACGGGATGAGACGCCTCCTATGGTCATAGTCAAGGTATAAGCTTCCGGTCGTATCCTCGGTCCACAGTCTGTCGCAGCACAGTAGCCCAACCCAACTACCAAACAAGGACATGGGTTGGACCACGCACCATGACAGTCCGTGTCCCTTGGATACTAACGGAAGGTACAAGCATAAGCAAGTCGTTTTACAAGCGACCAAACATTCCTACGATTTTCTAGGTGTGGCGGAGTTATCTCCGCAATGCTGATTAAAGGAATCCTCAGATCGTGTCAACCCAGCAGGGCTAGCCAAACCATCATACATATACATATAAACAAACAACACGTTGAATGATGCACAAGTCCCCCGTAGGGCCACCGCGCTAAAACATATAACACATAGGAGTCGGAAATAGTCATCCAATATAGGCGGATGCATCCATATCCGTGGCGGCCAACCCGACACGTCAGGACGGGACCTGGGGTGGCTAGTAAGGCACGATCTCGAGATTCTTCCCGTCCAATGCATCTACCAAGTTAGTTGCCTCGTTAATCCCTAGGTTATTCTCGGAGTTTACATATCGTGGTCACATGTTCATTCCCCTATATGTCGTACGTAGTACGAGTACCCCAAGAAAGGATCCGTTCAGGCTCGTGGAGTCATACACAGGGATCCCTTCTTGGTGTAATGCAACACTCAACACATACCACGTCATCACTACCGACCGATCACTTTGATCATGCTGGAAACTTGGATGTACTGACATATATCGCGTAGAAACACATAGCACATGGGTTAGCACCTCGGTGCTCACATGGATTGTACCTCAGTACACACATAGGATAAACCAACACACTCATAGGTAGTAAAGTCGGGAATGCAAATCTAACTGTAAGACTAACCGAGAAATACAGAAAAATATACAGAAATGCACAATTCAGTAAAATCAGGTTGATCACATAATTCAAGGAAATCTGAATAAGCAGGTAAAAACTGGCAGAAAAATCTGAAAAAGGCGAAAAATGGAGATAAAATAACGACATAGCGAAAATGACATGGCACCAAACAGAAGAGTGGCGCTCAGGCAGGATGGATGAGTGGCGCCAAATAAATACTGGCACTCAACTAAGGAACAGGCGCCTAGAATAGCAAGTGGCGCCCTGAATAGCAACAGGCGCCTAGAAACCCAGGGGACACCAGGGCTTACGGGGCGCGTGGCCGAAGTAGGCGCACGGCCAGAAGGGAGGCGCATCTCATTAGGCGCCTAAGCACTTATGAGCGCGGGGTTAATGGCGCATTACACTGGCGCCTAAGCACCGTGAGCACGAGGGAAGGGGCGCCAGAGCGCGCAAGGCGCCTGGACCAGAGGGGCGCATCACATTGACGCCTAAGAACCGTGAGCACAAGGGTCAAAGGGGGCGCCTAAACATGTCGGGGCGCCAAGACCAGACTTGGGCGCCTAGACCAACATGGCGCCGAGCACTGTTCTTCTTCTCCAAATAACAAAGAAGAACCCATAGAACCCGAAAATTTCAAATGAGCATAACTTGCTCAAAACAAGTCCGAATCGTGACTTCCAAGGATCAAAACTGTACAGAACGAGATTTCCTACAGCCTGGGACGACTGGTTTTAGAAAATACAAAGCTTTACTAGATCAAAACCAAGAAAAACAAGAAAAGCTACTAACTTAGATCTACACAAATCCATCCACCAAAATAAAAAATGCTAAGTTCTAAAGAGGCTTAGAATCTAGTAGAGAAGAGAATGGAACAATAAAATGTAAGGTCCATCATGAAGCAAGATTGTACTTGCCTAGGGCCCTTGGTGGGTGGAGAGGAGTTATGAGGAAGAAGAAGAAGTAAATGAAGAGTAATGAAGAGAGAGAGAGAGAGAGGAGAGTTGACTTATATAGGAAGCTCACCCATGATGAACCAACTCAACCAAACCAAACCAACATGATAAACCAAGTCATGCCAAGATTAAACCAAGACTAGGCTAAACAAGACAAGTCCAAATACGGGTCACCTGACAATGCCAGAAATTCGTATACACATGCTGAAAATACGTATATCGGGATCAGAGAGTGACACCGTAGGTATTACATAGTGGACCGCGAGGAGCGAGGCACTACATAATAACTCACTGAGAAAAAGTTGTCCTCAAAACTTAAGAAATATACTCACCTCCACTAGAATTGCCATCAGTGTCAAGTAAGGTAGAGAGGTTAAAGACGCGGCCTGTAGGACCAGCATTCCACAACTGCTGATTGTGCGGATTGTCCCGAATCGGCGGTGGGTCCCTCAACGGCCCATGCTCCTCTGTATCATCTCTGTTTTGTGCCGCATGTCTTTTCTTTGAACAATCTTTGAAACCATAGCCTTTCTGATCACAGTTGAAGCATTCCTTATTAAGGGAACAACAATGTTCTCTGATATGGCCCTGGCGGCCGCAGAAAGTGCACTCAATTCTGTTGCGAGTTTCCCTCTCTATCTTCTTATCTCCATCATGGTATCTTTTTGTAGATGGAGTGCGACTGGTCTGAACTCTTGCATATGCCTTCCTCAGACTAAATTGTTCAACTTGCACCGCTGCCTCAGAAGCCTGTGCATATGATTCACATTGTCGGTCCAACACACTCAATTGAATGTCATCGTTCAGGCCTTGGATGAACCGATCCATGCGAATGTCCTCAGTTGGGATCATTACAGTAGCGAAATTCGCCAGCTTAGCAAATTCAGATTCATAATCTTCTACGGACCTGCTGCCTTGCGTCAGTGAAATGAACTCGTTTTGCATCTTTTGGCTAATGGCGGGAGGCAAGTATTGTCCCAAAAATGCTTTCTTAAATGAGGCCCAAGAAATATTTTCATCCCTAGTCGTTGCAAGCTGTATCGGCTTCTTCGCCTTCCACTAGTCTTTTGCCTGCAGCCGTAGTAGCAAAGCGGCACACATTACCTTCTTGCTACTCGGAACTCCTACGAATATGAACAGACTCTCCATTTTATCGATTCAGTCTACCACCTTATCTGGTGATGTCCTGCCCTTAAATTTCGGAGGATTCACATCCAAGAAGTCCTTTGGCTTAAAGGAAGAGTGCCTATGCGCCGGCTGGGGTTCGTCACCCTCTACGGGCTCAATTTCTGGGGTAGCTGCCAGGTTGGTCGCTGCGGTGGTATCTCGATTTCCCGCTAGCGCAATTACGAGTTGGGTCAAGGCATCTAGCTGCTTTTGCTGGGCCACCAATTGGGCCTGTTGTATCTGATTACGCTCTTCAGCTTCTTGTCGCTGAACTGCCATCATATTCATAATCCGTTCTACCGGATCCATTTGGTCAGATGGTCGAGTAGGAGCCATTTCTCTACAAAAGAATGTAACTTCTGTCAGTCTCATAAAATATTATAGACTTATTGTATGGGGTATTGGTTTTCATAACTCAATCAGGACTTTTGAAAGCCATCAAAATACTTTATATGTACTTTTTCGAAAACGATATTTGTAAGAGGCAAAGGACGTAAAGCCGTGCTCTGATACTACTTTGTCACGCCCCAATTCCGCTAGGGTCATTCGTCCTCGCTTTGATCCCTGCGGGATCGTTCGTCCTTGCTAAGGCGTGATGCCGTGCAAGCCTAAGTTGCGCTTGCACAAGGCCAGTACCTGCATAAAACAACTAGACAAAGCAAAACACACACACACAACATTTATAAACCAACATGGGACAGAGAGCTTTGAAATTGAAATACTTCTTTTATTGATAAACTTGATAGGAATTACATGTACAAAGCTTTGCAAACTCAGAGTACCTTATCTTGGCTACAATATTCTCTTTAAAACTCTGTTTTTGTAAACAGCCGCAATGCCCATACATCATATCCTTTATTACATGCTTGAAATATAAAGACACCTTTGAAGGAAATGAAACTTGCGACTTGACTGGAATTGAAAAGGTAGCTTCGAGGCAATCCACAGCTCTACTGGACTAGATGAGCTTTAATGCCTCAACTGAAATCTCCGTCTCCTTTGCTTTCTGAAAAGGATGCCCACAACGTGGGTCAGTACACATCATGTACTGGCGAGCGACTTTTGGCCGAACTCGCAAATCTTTGTACTAAATCAATGTGTGAAGCTAACATTTTACTAGTGCTCTTTCTACTTGTATAGGTTCTTTTTAACAATTCATAAGAAACATGACAGTAGAAATATTTCATAACCAACTTACCTATCGCCGACAGTCATCCCTGCACAAGACGAGGATTAACACAATTTGCATGTGATATGAAGCATACTATTTATCCCTGCATTTAGTGTTAGGTCGCAATACACTCTGATTTCACAAATGCACCTAACTACATGTTGGTCCATGGGAATCCCATGATTTGCCGCTGTGACTCTTTGGTTCAGCTCGTCGCTAAGGACACTCTATGCACCCCTAGGTTTCTTTACCACAGGGTGTTACTTTGATCCCCCCTAGGCCGAGCAGTTCAGGTGCCCCCAAACTAGTCGTGAGGATTGCCCTTGTGCACAAGTTGTCCGAGACCAATGCATGAATGCACTCTATCAAATAAGTCTCTATTATGACAACATATGCAACTTTCAGTGTTTCCATCTTACTCTTTATTCTCTATACGGCAAGCCGTATCATCTCTGTCATGTAACTTTAGCAACAATTACATCAATCTCTTGCAGCAAAATAAGAACTTGTAATTATTCATATTGAACACGAGTAAGGCATCAGTTGTTTGATTTAGCATCCGAGTTTAATTCTTTATTTCTTATCTTTTGTTGGTTTGATATCGTTGATCAGCGGAACGCAACAAAAGAGTGGACTAGAAATCATTTTTATTAGGCGTACAGATCAATGTTTGTCCGGTTGAAGCAACTCACCAAGATGAATCTTAGTTGAGAGAAGGAGGGACTTCACGTGCTGCTCACGCTCTGTGTATGTCTATGCGTCCTCCTGCATTGGCACCAACATTCGATTAGCCTACTTCAGTCTCTTTCTCTTAAGATTCAGAATGAATGTGCAACGCGATGAAAGCGAACAATGAAAACCAATCATCGAAAACCAACACGAAAACGCATTCATCAAAACCAAGCAGCGAAAGAAAACATCCAACAAAACTCTTGGATTCATTTCAATAGAAGCCAATCCATTAATTGGAGAGGTTCATTGCATTTCATCCGTGATCAATTGATACCGGCAAAGGTTTTCCCAAATACTCAGTTCAAGACTAAGTCAGCAAGCCGTAGGTATTACATAGTGGACCGCGAGGAGCGGGGCACTACAAGGCAGTGGATGGTTGTCACTCATTTGGGTTGGTAAGATGATTTGGGATGTATAGTGTTGCGCTTTGTGATGACATGTTCTGGAACCTTGGATAAATGCAAGTATCTTAGTAGGTAAATTAACGCCTTAGACATGAAACAAATTATCGTGTGCCCCTGAGGATAGATTATTATGAGCCATACTGTGAATTCAGGTATCTATTGCAAAATAAACTTCTCTAAAACTAGTATTTGCTGTCACTATACCATTGATCACCATCAGTGTTCAGGATATCGGTCTACCGTTTTTGATAGGCAACGATATGGGCGGTATACCATCCGATATTACCGTTTTTGATGGGACAACGATACAGTATGCCTATCCGATTCAAAACAAGCAGTCCATGGAAATATCAGACAATATTGGTGTAAATCGGCTGATATACCGGCATGTCGGTTTGACCATACTAGTAAATTCTTTGTTTCAGTTTTCTAAAATTCGGCCTAGGCGGCCTCCGGCCGCACCGGAAACCTCCTAGGCGGCCAGCCTAGGCGCTAGGCGGGCCTAGGCGGCCCTAAGCGGACCATTTCGGTCTGAAAATTTTAAAAAAAAAATCAACACTTACCTGTCAGAGATTGAGCGGCGACGGCGGCAGCGGCTACGGAGGAGGCAGCGGTGACGGCGGCGGGTGGTGGTGGTGGTGCTGCTGCTAGTGGTGGTGGCAGTCGTGGACGTGGTGCTGCTGCTAGAGGAGGGGTGGGGTGGTGGTGGTGGTGGTGGTGGATCTGCTAGTGGTGGTGGTGGCGGCGGCGGATACGGAGAGGAGAGGGAGGAGAGGAGTGGTGGTGGTGCTGCTGCTACTGATGGCGGCGGCGGCGGTGGCGGCGACGGGAGAGGGAGAGGGGGAGGGAGGAGAGGGAGAGGGAAAGGGGGAGGGAGGAGAGGAGTGGTGGTGGTGGTGCTGCTAGTGCACTCTCTCTCTCCTCTCATCCCCTTTTTAAGGGTAAAAAAAAAAACTTAAACAAACCAGACTCGAACCGTGGCCTCCCCACTACCAAACCACAATCTTAAACACAAGCTGCTAACCAACTTATCAACCATGAGTTTTGTTTACAAATGACATATACATATATATATGGGGTAACATATATATACATATAATAAAAAAAATCAGTTCGGCGCCTAGGCGCCCCAGTCGCTAGGCGGGCCCTTGGCGCACCGTCCCCGCGTAGCGAAATTTAGAACATAGCTTTGTTTAGTTTGTTTTATAATTTCTTTTTTTTTTTTGCAATTTGCTTGAAAATTTGTTTTGTTGTAAAAAAGGAGACTTTTGCTTCCTCAAGTTTGCTTTATTGTAAAAAAATAGAAAGGTTTACTTCAAGAAAAAGTTTAACTTGATAATACATCGTCAAGATCATATATGGAAGTTACTTCGGGATACGTTAAAATTAACTTTGGAGATGGTGAATGATGTCTTTTAACTGTATCTTACTAGCTTAGTTTTATATTCTCTTTTGTGATAATTTTTTTTATCATTCTTGTTGAACTTTATGGAGAATAACTTGTCTAATTATTAGTTTGAAAATAGTTCTGAGTTGTTTAATTATTAGAATTATTTGTGGATAATTTTTGTATTAATTCTTTAATTCTTATCATAAATGCATATATGACGCAAACCATTATCTTATGCCGCTATGGTGCTAAATATTCTGATATGTCCTGTATATCGTCTGGTATCCGGTACAACAGCCCCCAACGAGTATGGGACCGATATCCATTATCATGAACCTTGGTCCCGTACATCATTTTTTCAAGCAAGACCTTTATTTACCACAAACCTTTGTATTTAAGTCATCTTGCAGTTTATTTGTAAGTATTGCTAAATCTTTATTTTTGTTTCTGATTAGGTTGTGCCTGCTCGTTTCATTGAGAGCCAAGGAGGGAAAAAGCTGCCAGTTTATAAACTTAATGATCATGAGTTAGTATTGAGATGCCTAAAGAAATTAACAGGGATTGAACTGCAGGACATTCCTCATATAACACTGTCTGTGGTCCAAAAATTTCAAGATTGTCTAAAAAATCAATGGAATCCTTTATTTAAGGGTTACCTTAGTGACACACAAGTGGACAAGTTGCTAGAAAAACTGCCTGACTTGTTGAGAGATACACTCCTTCCTTTTCAACTTGAAGGTGTAAAATTTGGCCTCCGAAGGGGTGGGCGTTGCCTTATTGCAGATGAAATGGGCCTAGGAAAGACAATCCAGGTATCCTTTTATGATACCAAATCTTTTTATTTTAGACCTCCATTTTTAGACGTCAACATAAAATGTATTAGATATATTTGGACCTATACTCCAACTACTTGCCCTTGTGAAATCTGTGAAGTTGTTTCATGTGTAACATGACATGACTTGTTCATTGTTCTTGCTATGTTGATAACCTGGACTACCATGTGAAAAGGAAAATTGGTGAATGTTTCAACAATGAATATGCACATTTTAAGTTTAACTCTTATTTACTGCTGAACTTAACTTTATACTCAATCTTGGATTTGTGAATTAATGTAGGGAACTTTATTTAAGCTGAACACAAGTTTTTTGGGAAGCTCATTCATTTGATACTCCTACCATGAAAAACATCTCTTCCACTTAGTTAGCTATAGGATCTTCATTTCTAAACATTTCCTATATAGTATACTTGACCTCATTGCGGAATCACTTTGACACAGGACAAGACCTATATGGGTCGTTTAAAAACAATTAATAGTCTGAGATTTGCACAAGCTAATATGAAACAAACAAACACTATTAATCTACCAAGAAATAACCCAACAGGTTTCAGAACCGGATTATGCAAAGAGTGCGAAGTTGAACCACATATGAGAGCAAACCCAGATCTCACTCCAAAGATGAGGGATCCATGCACCGAAGAGCTTGTTCCTGGGTCCAAAGATCAATCATGTTCGATGTGTTAGATCTTGATTGATCCCTTATGTTTGGTGCTTTAGATCTCGATTGATCCCTCGACAGATTTCATCAGGGGAAGTAGACACAGGGGATGTTTATTCAAAGTGACAAAAAATCTGCGGCTGCTGGCTTACTATGCTTACTGGTAACAGGTGGATATGATTTTGCAAGCTTCCAGACAACAGTCAACTGAGTGATCCACACGGCAGAAACTCAGGCAGGTTATGCCCTTCTTGTGGGGACTTAGTGCTATAACAGAAGAAGAATACTTGAAGAGGAGGGAAGATATATATTTTTGAAAATGTGTTCGACTTGGAGAAGGGAAATAGAGTTGAAGAAGGAAAATTACTCAAAGCAAGGTCTCATACAAAACTAAAATAAAATTTCAACACCATTAAAGTATAAAATACAATTGTATATATAGCCATGTTTGCCCGAATTCACCATTAGGTAGTGTGTTCTGCAATTTGGAAATGCTAGTCCCATGATATGGGAATGCGCATTCCAGAACGTGGAACACCGACAAGTTGGAAAGTGGAAATCTACTTTCCCAGAAGCGAAACATCATGTACTTGGATTTCCAACCGAGTATTTTAAGGAAAGAAGATATATATATATATATATATATATATATATATATATATATATATATATATATTCATTGAAACTTTTTAGAGCCCAAGACTTGCTCTACTTCTTTTAGAAGAAAAATTATTGCTAGGATTGCTTGGAACTTTTGAATCTTTTTTAATTTTGAATTTTTAATGATGCTATAATGTGGTACTTGATTGATTTTGAATCTTAAATATACATAGATATCTCATATTTGTTCCTTAAAAAGGTTCCACTTTTTGGATAAGCTTATTGCGATTTGAAGAAGCCTGCTCCATTGTGCCACGTATTGGGGCCACTTTGTACAGTGTTCTTGTTTTCGTTCCGTGATCTGGAGCATTTCACATTCCAGATAACTATGATATAACCATATGGGCTATGTAACTAGATAGAGACAAATCGAAACTACGCATAATTATTAAAATCATGCCTAGTGGATGCCAAGGTGCGAAGCTCACCAAAGTGCGCCTTGCTTCATCCTAAGTGCAACATAGTGGCGGAAGCATTGTCTTGGATGAGACACAAGGTGCCAAGGCACGTGCGTGCAAAGAAACAAAAGCTGTTTTGGGTTTTCTGTAATTTGACCTTACCTCGAATCTAACCTAAAGTAGACGAGTTATTTTAGCATTCTACCCAAACCAACTATACCCCACCCTGGTAACCATGATCTCTCGTCTATGCTTGAGCACCAACCCCTCCTATCTCTTACTTTCTCTCTTAATCTTATCGGTGACAACTCCTTGAATCCAAATCCTCTACACCAGCTGCACTGGTCTCCAACAGTCGCCTCCTTTACACCAACCTCTTGTCTTCGACATCTCTTATTCTCAACCACCTCCTGGAAGTGTTGTCCTTCCAACACCTATCTCCTTCTCTCGACTTTGCAGCTGCCTCCTCCTCCATGCTTGGTTAATATTATGTTTTTGATTATTTATAGTTTTTGATTATTTATAACTATCTAATATACATTAATCTATGAAATATACATTTATATTATTCATGTGTTTTTCTTTGATCAGGTGCGCTGCCTTTGCGCTTCACGTGTAGGCTTCAGAGGACCTTAGGACTGGAGAGCGCTTTTTAGCTCTGATAACTATGAGACGAAGATGGAAACAATAAAGTAGGATCTAACTAACCTATCTAGCAAGTTTTAAACTGATCACGTCTAACCACTAAATAAACCAGGTAAATAAACTAAACCCACAAATAAACCCAATATCTAACCCATTCCCAATTGGACCCGATCTCTGTGTAGAACTCTGACCTATCTGAAACTAGTTCACCATCAATCTTTCTGGCTTTGAAAGTTCACCTCACAATGAATAAAATTTGATGATACGAGAAGATTGGGATGAAAGCGCTCCAAGTCCTTGGTCGTCTCTTGTGAGAGAAATGTCCTCTCCACTGTACCAAGTATTACATGGCCTGGTCAATGCCGACTCGCTTATCCTCCAAACGGTATGTGATGACTGCTCTTGGATACCTCCAAGATGGCCATAAAAGAGCTGGTAGTACTAGAGGAACAGGTGGATCTAATTTAGGACGTATCCACGGTGGTGCTGACACTAGAAGTGGAAGCAACAAAACTAGCACCTTGTAGCAGCTATAGATGATCCACCAAAGTGTCACGAAGAAGATATTGGGATGTCAAAATGTTGAGCTAGCATGGTAGAATATCGAATCTCTCACATGGAATACCTTGTCTTCAACTTTGAATTACTGCAACCTGCTTAGATCATTTGTTGAAGATATATAAAAGTCATTGCTCACTACTACAGGATTGCGAACTATGAGTAGCTTGTGCAGTAAATTCAACAAACTTATGTCATGTGGTGTGGCAATTTCAGAAGACTCACTAGATTGAGGACTTAAGTGGCGTGGGTACTGGCTCTATGAATATAGGTAAGGCGGGTGAACATCTAACGACAATCTTAGCACGATTTGGTTCATCACTGTTATCCGTTCCAGCCTCCTTATTCCAATTCTAAGAGGGACAGTCATACATGAGATGACTAAATCCCTTACACTAGGAACACTTGAGAACCTTTTCAACAAGACTATCAACCCATCAAATTTAGTGTTCACGTGGTCAAGTACCATTTGCATCATGTGCTGGAGTCCATGTATGATTCTATTCTTATAAGTCTTACCACTACTTAACATACAAGTGCCTAACATAATGTCTAATACCAATTTGACAAAGACCTACACCCAATCTAATATGGGTGGATTCACAAATTAATAGTCTGAGTTTTACGGAAGTTAATTGTAGAACAATCACTAATAATCTACCAACAAACCTAACTGTATTCAAAATTGACAATTAAATGCAAAATTGTGATCTATTTCTTACCAAAGGGTTCAAAGTTGATCCACTCGTCACAAGAAACTCATATCTCACTTTTAAGATGATGAACCCACGTGCCAAAGCTTTCGTTCCTTGGTCTATCATCCTTGTTCGATGTGTTAGATCTTGATTGATCTTTCAAAGATGTCATGAGATGGAAGTAAATGCTGAGGGGCAGTCAATTTCAATGTGACAACGGATCCAGGGCTGATTTGGGCCCGAATCGTGGCAGATTCAACGTTGTTTCGGTATGCGGGGAGCAGGTTTTGGTGCTTCAGTTGCAAGGAACTTGGAGTCTGACTGCAGGCGCCTGTTGTTTGCTGGCTTGCTGGTATTAGGCGGATCATGTTGTGCATAGGCTTCTACTGTGTTTAGGATATCTCCCGGTATGACCGGTATATCTGCTGGTATAAAGGTTTTATAGCGTGGTTTTCCTAGTATATCTTCCATGGCCCTTTTCACAATGACTAGATTTGTAAGTTAAAACTTGCTGAGATTCATGCTTTGTGTTATCTGGTTAGAGATATTAAAATTACTGATAGGCGTCCGTACCCGTGTCCATTACGTATTGGACACAGATTGTTAGAGATCGCAGAGCTTTGATCATATTCCTACTGGACATCCAGTCCCAAAATCGTCGATTCAACTAGGCTGTGAGTTGGTTTTGGGGGGGGGGGGGGCTTGCAAGGGGGCAACGCGCCGTTGCCTGTAAAGCGGGGGTTCGGTAGCCCCTGAGATTTGTATAGGTACAAGAGTAAGATGAGTTTCGTCCGTACATCAATTAGTAGGGGTAGTTTAGTAAATATATTGAAGTCGTTGGTCGTCATATCTGTTGTTATAAATAGGGGTTGAATCTCTTGTAATTGTAACTATCTCTAAATAATAAATTAACTTGTGTGCGGCCGTGGACTTAGAAGACATATCTCTAAACCACGTTAAATCTTGTGTGTTTGTGATTGTTCTTTTTCATCGCTTGTAACATTTTCATAAAAACTGGTAAAGAGCTTTGTTCAAAGGTTCGTAGGAAAAGTGGGAACGATGACAACAAAAGAAGAAAATGTCAAGATTGACAAGTTTGATGGAAACAATTTTGGTTTCTGGCTAATGCATATTGAAGATTATTTGCAGTCGAAGAAGATACATCAACCTTTTCTGGGACAAAAACCAGAGGATATGTCAGATGCTGATGGGAAGTTCCTGGACCGACAAGTTGTGGACGTAGGAGAAGACATCTCCAAACCACATTACACTTTGGGTCTTTGTGATTGTTCTTCTTCGTCACTGGTACGATGTTCATAAAACGGATACGGCATGATACAACCAGGATACGACATGATATGTTAGACACATGTTTTTCTTTTAAATATGAGTTAACTTGTACTCCTACTCGAACCTATATAACATAACCAAACCCGACTTTTGAACCTAAGCCTCTTTTCCTTCCTTTGATTGACATTGACAGAAGAAAGAAAACACAATAATCTGAGAATTTTTGTATATATATATATATATATATATATATAATATTTTTCCGTATCCTTGTTGTACCTGTATCATAAAATTTGAAAATGGTCGTATCATATGCCCGTATTGTGTCTGTAATCGTACTCGTGCAACATAGATAGGAGGCCAGTGTCAGGGAGATAGACATAAGGTTATGGACCTAGGGATAATAAAGCAAAAAAAAATACTGTGCGAAATACACTTAAAACAAATAGGCTGAAGGGAAAAGAGTTTGCAGAAAATGACAGTGCCAATATATTACGCTAGTTGGTATGTCGAAAATCGAGCATGTTAAAATTTCGCGATATGCTATGGCAGAAATCAAACAGTTGAGCATCTTATACCCTGATGTCTTATTAGCCGAATGACAACAAACAAATCCTCAATAAGAAATTGGTTCATAACAAACTACAAATATCTACACAAGCATCAATACATCATCACGTGTTGAGTATGCCCAAATTTTCTCTTATCCAGATGATTGCACAAATTGATATTTAGAATTAACTGATCCATAGTTGTTCACTGATAACCTAAGCAGTTAACTTCAGAATTAATTTCACAGCTTGATTTCCGCCATACTATATGGCGAAATTTGAACATACTCAAAATTCCGCCAGACTGACTGGCGGAATATATCGGCCCTTTGAAATTTTGCAAAATCTTTTCCCTTCAGCCTATTTGTGTAAAGTTTCTTTCGTCGAAGAAAATTTTCTGTAAAATAAACAACATTTGTTTGAGTACACCAAAATTTTGTTTAGTTTGGAAGATGAAAAAGCTCAAGAAATGGATTTGTGTTAAACTTGATTAAATGCTAAACCTCAACAATTATAATGTTACAAAAATATTATGTTACAGTTGCACAACTAGCCTGTAGCCGCGTGCTTAATTAAAACTGCTTATTGAATTGATTTTACTTTGATTCTTGCTTTTGCTCGTTTGTGACGGTGTGTTAATCGTTCAGCAGCCTGTTCTAGAAGTTAGCCTGTTCTAGAAGTTAGTGGCTCCACTGATACATTTTGAGGTTGCTGCGTGAACTGTCACCATTGACTGAAGTTATATCATTAGTTTACAATTCTGAGGAACCTTCATGAAGGTTGTGAAAAGCTTTTGTTAATTTCAGAATCATATGTTTTAGTAAGAAGATATGGTAAATTATTCACCAAACAGCTCCAGTGGGATTGAGGAATCTTCACGCTAACGAACCTTTTTCTTCTTATAGCCTGTAAGTGATACTATTAAGAAGCAACTTGGTGAGCCAATCATGGTACACAATAAAGATTCATCCTAATCTTCTTCAAAGTGCAAAAATGGAATCGTCATTTTTTTTGGATCGCAATCTTAGTTGTAGTTCAAGAGATTGCTTCTTGTTGTAGTTGTTATATCATTGTATTTTTCCATGCCTTCAGGCTATTTCGATTGCCTGCTGCTTCCAGGATGAAGGCCCCATATTAGTCGTATGTCCAGCTGTCTTGCGTTTTTCATGGGCAGAGGAGTTTGAACATTGGCTTCCTTTCCTTTTGCCAAAGGATATTCATCTTGGTACGTCTTTATGTAGTTTATACCATCGATTGTTATTCTTATTCTGAAGCCTGCTTAGGCTTGTAACCTTAATTTAAGAAGCAAGCTTTGTATTCAAATATTGTAACCTGTTCTTGTCGACACTCCACAATACATTATTTATCTTCTTTTTTACTAAATTTATAATATTAATCACAATGATATAATCACAATGATTTTTAGTATTGTAACCTGTTGTTGTTGATACTCTCGAATACATTAGTTATCTTGATTTTTTTGATCCATTTATTATATTAATCACAATGATTAATAGGTAGATATCTACTTCCTTGTATTGCATGAATACAGGGACAATACTGATACAGACATCATTTCCCCATGTCGTTGCAACATTAGCTGAGAACCCACCTTCTGGTTCATTTTTTTACAGTTGTCTTTGCATCTGTCGAGAATCCCTAGGTCCATAACCTTATTACCACAAAAACAATGATGCTGGTTACCTACCAGCAATTAATTCGTTTTGGTCCTTTTGTTCTAAGAAATGTCACTTTCACTAACTTCCCCACTATTTTTTTATGTCATTACATTTTGTAGACATTTCTACATTCTCTCTAAAACTTATCATTTTCCTTATTGAAAAGGCAAATTAGTTTAGCATTGAACATTCTTATATAGTGATATTATTAAATTTAGATGCTATATTTATATTGATGTTGGACGGACTCAACCATACTAGGACGATTTGTTGTGAACCTACTTTGTTTCAAATTCAATCGATAGAGACATTGACATTCTTTCTAGCATAGCTTTCAAGCATGAATTCTTATTTGTGCATGCAACGAAATTCGGAAAGATAACAATTACACAAAGATAATAAAATGTACATGTTTTGGGTCTTTTTGACGTGTTCTGTGACTACAACAGATCGTCTCAATTCCATCATATAAATTCTCAAAATACGCTTGGAAGTTCTGGGGCAATACTTAGAAACACAGTTTTCGTTTAATTTGCTATAGGATGAACCTTTTAGTATTTTGTTCCACATTTATTTTTTAAGGTATAGGATTCTTGGAAATTTCTCTCTTTAGGATTCATGTAACATATAAAGGCTACTAGGACTTAGGAAACATAGGTTGGTTTAGTCTAGAAGTTGATCATTGTGACTCTAGAATTTGGTCTGGTTATAGAGAAAATTGTTTGTTTACTATTGTGCATGCTACAGTACTGCTCAAATGGTAAGCATATCAGGTGTATAAAATATAAAGGGTTTTTGCATATAAGTCCCTTAAATGTGTATGATAGCAAAATGAGTATACTAACAAAAACAGCAAACATAATGAATTCTCACCACAAAGTTAAATCAAACAACCAAGAGAACACCCCGAATCATTCACAAATTTGGGAAAGAACATAGTACCCTTAAGATGCCCAAACGCTAAAAATGTGCAAAATGAAGGTAAAGGGTAACGAAGAATCTGTATGCTAGAAGAAGAAGAAACCTACCAATGTAAGCTTTCGAAAGAAACCTGAAGAAAGGACTTGTCAAAGAAAGCAACCAACTACCCAAGCTAATATAGCAGCGTTGATCTATTTAGCAGCTGCATCAATGCCTATGTTAAATTAGGACCATTTAAAACACCAAACCGATCCCAAATTAATATGCGGATTCAAAAATTAACATATTCTTAGACTATCCTGTAACCCAAGACCAATCTAGCATTCTCATGGTCACATTCCCAAAGACACATATAAATACTGAAAAGCAGGCCAATTAATTTTTTACGTATCATACCAAACCTAAAGCTCACCACCGACATGTCAAAAACTTTGTATTAATACAATGCCAATGTATTACTTACTCTGTGGAGTTTCTTTGCAAGTAATATATTATCCAAGCGAAAGGTGGAAAGTGAAAACAACATATTCCTTTCCATGGCCAAAATATGCTCTTTCCATTCTTTGGAATTGTGCTAGTGTGTGTGTGTCTATATATATATATATATATATATATATATATATATATATATATATATATATATATATATATATGTTCTCAGACGAATATCAATTCCAAAAGATTCTAGGAAGGACCTGTTGTGAAGGAAACTTTTACTTTTTTCATATCTTGATTATTGTTGGTACGGGTGTTGCAATGCCAGATTATATTTTCATCCTTGTTTTGGCCTGTTTGGAACTAGACAAGGGCCAATCATGTTGTTGAGGAATTATTGTTTTTGATCCGTGTAGGACATTGATACACTCCTCTGGACTCTGGAGGCGTATCCATGCAACCCAGATCTAGTTGTATGAAGTGTATGTATATGATCAATTCTTGGGTATGGACTATGGAGACAGGAGATATTATGGTGTATGTATATGATCAATTCTTTGATCCTAACCCTACCAGATCCAGAGTTTGCTCCATATACTGGAGAATTTATTTGTATTATGTGCTACATCATTTTCATTAGTGTTTGGTAAAATATAGTCATTCTATATGTTGCTCTTCTGCTAACAATGTATATGTTTCATTATATTTTCCTTGAACAGGTTTATTTATTTCATATTTTTTGATTTCCAGTATTTGGCCATCAAGATAATCTTGATCGTACCAATAAACATCCTAAGGTAATAGTTATATCATACACCATGTTGAGTCGGCTTCGGAAGAGTATGCTGGAACGGAGATGGGCTCTTCTGATTGTTGATGAATCTCATAATTTACGTTGCACAAAGAAAAAAATGGAATCCTCAGAGGTACTTCAGTCGAAGCCAAATCTCAATTTATCAGCCTCTTCTTTGCATCTTTCTTGTTATTGGATCTTTATATAACCTGTTATTCTAAGATGTTGAAATTGTAATATGGCTCGTGTAGCCTGGTCATGTTGTTTACCTTAGCATATTATTCTTGGATGTCTTTCTGTGTAAGTGCATAATTTATCAGTTAGGTTGTCTATACCATGCTGCAATCAATTTATTTTGTTGCAACACTTGTACAGTGGACCTGCAATATGCATTTGAAATTTGACTTACCTTCTAGTTTCATGTTTTTGCCTTTTCTTGTGTTACTTCAGACGGAAGCTGTACTTGATGTTGCAGCAGAGGTTAATCGCATTATTCTTCTTTCAGGGACACCTTCTCTTTCAAGGTTGTATTTGGACTAACTCTGATTTTCCTCCTGATGTTTGTTCTTGTTGAATTCATCATCAATCTGAAGATTTTGTCTGATTGTTAACTCTAGTAAATAACAAAATTAAAGCCTTTATCCCAATTTCTCGATGTTCACAGTTCACTGCATGTATGCTTTTCTTCTATTCAGCTCTATCAAGTGCCGTCTGCTCTATAACATTGGCACAAGTGTGCAGTGCTTAATTTCATTTTCAGTTTTCACTTTTCACTGCGGTGGCCAAACTTGGATAACAGGAGGGTTGAGTTTGGTAGGAGACCCACATGGTAAAACTTTGTTAAATCGAGCTTGAATGAATCTTTTGTTGTTCACTTTTAATATATAAATGACACCACCTATACTAAAGCTTGGTTTGGTATTGCTTCTGCTTTTCATGAAGCAGAAGCATCTTCTGAAAGCAGTCTCCCCCCTGCTTTCAAAGTTGTCCAAAAAGTGAACTAGCTTATAAATAAAAAGCACAAGCTGGTGTTACCAAACAGATTTTCATGCTGATTTTCAAGAAAATAAGCAGAAATACCCAAATAAGTTGTAGTAAACCCAGCCTATGCATCATGTCGGTGCATCAGGTTCAAGGATTCTACATGGAAGTTAGAAGATATAGACTGTCATGGAAATAAACATAATTTATTATTATTTATCTATGAACTAACTTGAATTTCGTAAGAATAGATAAATATTAGTACTTAGGAAGTTAGCTTGCTAATAATACTACTAGATGGCGTTTGATCATCTCTGCATTATCTTTTGTTTTCATACGGAATGATATTGGATAAATGGACACCTTAGAGCAAATTATCAACACTTTGAACATAGGATGCGGAAGGAAAAAACAACGGCCAAAACGGATAGACTTGGGCTTGCGGGTGCATGCAGTTTCAAGTCCATGACTTCGTACAAAGCTTAGTAAGGGTAAAAGACCCTCTTTATTTTATGAGGACTGTTTACTTAGTATAGGCAATATTTTTCTTTAGTTTCTAAAAATACCTGTCTCTCCTCTTGTATTTCTTATATTTGAAAATCTTCTGTTTCTATATTTGTGTGTATGTATCAGTTTCAGTGACAATATCCTTTTCTTTTCTTATTTGATGTCCCAAAAAGTTTGCTTTTGCTATTTCCCCCCCAATAATATTACCTTTGCAGATTTTCACAGTTTTAATTTTATTTGGTTTCTCCTAGGTGACCATAGGCCCTATGACATATATCATCAAATAAATATTTTATGGTAAGTTTTCTTTGTTGATTGTCTAATATAATTTTTCTTCTTATCTATCAGCAAGTTAGTTGTAAATCTTTTTATATGTTCACATTTTGTGTTAGTTGATCCTACAATTTATATATATAACTTCAGGCCTCGGTTGCTAGGGAAGGACAAATATGAATTTGCAAAAAGTTATTGCTCAATGAACATTGTTCAAGGCTTCCAGGGGAAAGTTTTTAAGGTATTTTCTTTTAAATGAATGCCCCTTCATCAAGTAGCACATATCATGTTGTTTATGGTGTTTAATCTGACTTTGCTATGTACAGGATGCATTGGACTTTGTGGATTTAGGTCTATGATATGTAGGACACATGTTATTACTAAACTCAAGATGTCTATCTGTGTAGTACACAACGTGCATATTCATTTTTATTTTATAAATGAGATGCATAGCACATAGAATGTATTTCCTTTATAGAAAATATTTATATTAATTTTTCATTGTTTACCTTAAAATGTTTTATTATATATGCATTAATTATTCAAGGTTGACAGTATTGGCCGATACCGTAACCGATCGGTATCGGCTATATCATACCGGATTTGGTATGTATGATCAGATAGTGACCTGTACCGATACCCAAATTGGGACATTAGGCTATCTTTTCTGTCAATTAAACTAAGAAAATTTAAAAGTAAACGAGAGAAGTATGGCAAAAAACAATATCACCCAA
Source organism: Iris pallida (assembly GCA_029216955.1). Classification (NCBI taxonomy): domain Eukaryota; kingdom Viridiplantae; phylum Streptophyta; class Magnoliopsida; order Asparagales; family Iridaceae; genus Iris; species Iris pallida. Next base: position 12,845,198 of record JANAVB010032220.1, read on the forward strand.
TTATTTGATCGTGCCAAAATTCAACATGCTATAGCGTGTCAATAAAATTTCCTACCGACACATTGTAACCATTACCATTTGGCAAAATTGTATACTATAAATTCTGCGTCAATATATCTCAATGTTATTCCAGTCAATACTATGTATTGCGAGGGAACTTTATCTAAAAGCAAGTAAAATAAATAACGAGCTCTATTCGCTTGCATGTTGCTTGTGACAATTGCGAAGAAGAAAAAGGAAAGAAAGCAAGAACTTGTAGAAAGACTGGTTCAAACTACATTGGCTTATCAGAAAGTAGAATGAACTAAACCAAATCGGGGTTAGATTAGGTAGTGTTAAATAATATTGCATTCAAAATTATCAGGAAACAACAAATAATACATGCTTTCCAAAATCAAGAACCCTAAAACTCCAATCAGAAACTGCCGAAATTGCCAATTCTACCAATGCTCATAAGAAGGGTCCGAAATAGATTTCGGTACTGAAACTATGAACCATGAATTTATAAAATATATTTGCCAGATACATGTATATATACATAAAGCAAGTGTGTATAGTCTTATCTTATTAGAATTTGGGGGAAGTTGTGTGATACCTGATGTCTGTCAGAGTTCTGATACACGTTGATGCTGGCAGTATGTTCAAATGTTTCACATTATACTGTGGCCACACACAAAAAAGAAGAAAAAACGCTGTCTTTTTTTTATTGGCGTAAGACACCACAAATAGAGTACGCCTGAGAGATCCTGCGCTGAGGATCCCCGAGTACAAAAAGAATTCTGGGGAATGGGACGATGGAGATCGAGCGGCAGTTGCTCCTTTACTCCGTTGGCACTCCGATTACAAAAGTGGGAGAAAACCTAAGAAAATTGCTAACTCTCGGCTCACTGGCAAGAAGGGCAGCAATTTGGCTTTTGAAATGCTCTCCATTCTCTCTGTCTTTGTAGAGGGGGACGCCCTCTATTTATAGTCGTTTTGGCACTGAAAACGACTGTTATGCGCCCACAGGTGGAAAATACACTGATTTCATTGTGGGCGCATAACACTTCTTTGGGCGCATAGGGTGTAGATCGTGGGGTTGACGTGGAGTTGACGTGGCCGCATGCTTCGGTGCACGATTGCTCGTGGAGACTGACGTGACCACATGCTTTGGTGCACCATTGATCGTGGAGTTTGACTGAGTCGTAGGGATCTGCTGTCTTGGGCGCATGGAGCGGGGGTGAGTTTATGCGCCCACACTTGGGTGCATGTTTGATCTGCACGAAAACAATGTGGGCGCATAGACCCTCTTTGATCATGTGGGTGCATAGTTCCTCATTGATCCTGTGGGCGCATACCTCCCTCTTCGACCATGTGGGCGCATAGCCCCCTCTTTGACCATGTGGGCGCGTAGCTTCTTTTGTCTTCTTCATGTGGGATACATAGTCTTGTATTTTTCATGCTTCTACATATACATGCTAGAATTAGGGGTATTTAGTTGGTAAGTTAAGACAAACTTATGGTTTATAAGGGATATACATGTTGTGGTTTGGGGCTTTAATCATATGCAAATCTTGTTAAGCATATATTAATAATTGCAGATGAAGTGTTCAATCAAATAACAAATAAATAATACTAACATAGATCTTTCTAACCATAAGTCCATACCGAAAACATTATACTAATGGTTTAAAGTATATAAAAAAGAAGGGGGAATGGTTGGAAAATTTTACAAGTTAGGAGCCGAGGGTAATACTCTTATGGAAAGATAATGGAAATCTGTTAAAGAACAAGAGAGATCAATAACTGTCGGGCTATCGAAAGTAATCCTTGGGCCTTGTTAGAGGAGAAAAAACAACAAGAGATGAAAGTCAGTCATAGAGGAAGAGAAGAGAGAAAAAGAGATTTACCTTACGGTAACTGACAATGCACATTGAAGTCGAAGATGGAGATGAGATGTGGTGGTTAGGATGGACAAAGGGAAGGGAGTTGGAAGAGAAAATTTCACATTCTCTAATGTCTATTTTAAATTAATGATATCAATAAACATTTAGTTGTTGGGCATGGGTCATATCTCTAGTCCGGGACCTCCGGGTTACAGTTATCAAGGTGCCTGAGGTGGCCCTAGGCGGCTGCTTCCCGTGTCAAGGCAGCTACCTCAGGACCTCGCTGTCTAAATACTACTTGCCTAGGCCAAAACACCTAAGCAGCTGCCTTTTAAAACAATGAGGTATTAGGCTTTATGCGAGCCATGTAATGGGGGACTCTCATCCATCTAAAGCTAGCAACTAATGGAGCTTTTTTGCCTTTTGGACACTACTCTAGTAAAAGTCCGTACCCAAGAGAAAACTCACTACTACTTCCCCAGAAAACAATGTGATAAGTGCATTTTCTTAGGCTATAGTTTAAGAATATCAAGAGACAATCATATTGGCAGATAACATTAGATAAGTAGAGATATTTGCTAAAAAAACTGAGAAAAACTTCTTAGTGTCTATATAAAAGATGCACTATATGATGGCAGCAATCATTTTTTTAAAGTAAGTGAGTCTTTTTGCAATCAATATATAACTAGATTCTTGCTATCAACTAGATGTCCACGCTAATCAAATGTCATTCAATTCTGTTTTTAATCTTTGTTCTTTAATCATTTCATTCCATAGCTTATTGTCTTCTCATCCCCTCCTGCTTCGTCTTTCGCTTATTGTTACCCAGCTATTTGCTTATGCAGTGTCTGTGTGCACAACTACCTATTTGGCCTAATGACTAGTACCACTCATAGTTCCTTTTAATTGATAATATTGACTTGCATATGTCAACTACATGCTTCCAGTTCTATTTATTTTATTACATTTAACCCCAAGTACTGAATAGAAAACACCTAAGATACGTAAGAGTGAAAAGAAATGCAATTAAAATGCACTATAACCTTATGTTAGCATGAATAAAATCTCTTGTTCTAATAGATCAATTGTATGTTATGGCACATATCAAAGCTTTTCAGAGAACATATAAAAGCTTGTTTCTTTAGCAATATATTTATTTTATTTTATTTAAAATTTGATTGTTTGTAAATTTGTATGTTAATAACGTGCTTTCAGTATTTTATATTGTCACATGGCTATTGAATTGGCAAAATTTCTGAATATAAAGCAAGGAGAGAAACACAAATATGATGATACACTGAAATGCCTAATTTAATAGATTAGTTGGTTACCTATGTTACTTCTGTGAGTTAACACGGCCACTCACGAATCCTTAACAAAGAGTGCTATGATGTTCGTATCAGCATTAATAAAATTCAGAAACAGTTTGGTTTATCCTTCGAGTGGACTTTTTCAATCTTCAAAGAAACTGAAAAGACACTCTATTTCACCTTTTTTTTTTATCATCTGAACAATATCCCAATTGCTTTTATAAGTGCGTCATTTGAGAATGTAATAGCTATTTACTGGCGTTGTATGCATGTCTTTACCAGTAGCACTGTTAAAGCAGCATAGTTTTCAGACAAACACACATTTTGTTTTCAGTTGTATGCCCTTCTATGTTTCCATTGGAGATAACACAAATAACATTTTAGCCTTCCGACCTCTTCTGGGTGCAATAGATAACTGTGAATTTATGGAAGGAGCTGCTAATGTGGCCTTGGTGAGGACAAAACGTAGCCTGAAGGACAAAATTCATATTTTGATGCATTTTTCCCCATTGGATTCCTTGTAGACTCACGCTTTGATAAGAAGAAAAAAATCTGCTAAATAAGCTTCACATTTTTATCTAATAATGTTTTATTGAAGCATTATATGGCTGTCAAAATGATGTAAATTTGGTAGCTTGTGCTTCTTTACAGTATCTTTTTAATTGAG